>CM035125.1:19841227-20345509 GCA_020205555.1 Panax stipuleanatus | reverse complement strand
TACATGAAGGTAACAAACTACATAGTTATTAGAACCCGCATACAATGATACCAGTAACCAACTGTATATATAAAAGTAACCAATTACATTATTATTAGTAAACTACATAAAATATAACAGTAACCAACTGTGTATATAAAGGTAACCAACTGTATATATAAAGGTAACCAACTATATTTTATTAGTAAACTGCATAAAGTATAATCAGTACCAACTGTGTATATACAGGTAACCAACTAAATTGTTATTAGTAAGATACAAAAATATAATCAGTAGCCAACTCTGTATATATAGGTAACCAATTATATTGTGATTAGTAACCTTAAAAATATAATCAGTAATCAATTGTCTATATAAAGGTAACCAACTACATTATTATTGGTAGCATGCATACCTGTCCAGAACCAAATACTAGATCGTTTAGCTTGTCATTTGTAGGGGGCTTCACTAGTTCCTTCCATCTAAATAATCGAACATTCAAAGGATGCTCGTCATTACATATACCCCGAGCTTTGATTGTAGGAATGGTCTCAAACAAGAACACTTGGACGACATAAGGAAGACCATTCAACTTATAAGATTTAGTGTAATGCTCCTTATAGAAATTATAAATCCAACCACCATTCGTTCCCTTCTTCAACCGCCCCTTCAAAGCATTCGACAAAGAGTACTTTGTTAGCTCAAAGGCCACTTTCCCCCAATGATAACAACTAACATTGCCAAAACATAAAAAGTTAATCATTGCACCATCTACATAATTATCAGAAACGGTGGATAGTATGAAACTAAACACCAACAGAATCATCGACATCCTCAACGCCTCATCATCATTGTCAAAAATTGCCTCCCGATATACCCTCCCTATGCTACTACGCGTCACAGCCTCGTCCCCAAAAAACTTTTCCACCAACAAATTTTCCATACCTTTGTATGCAGATATGTCTTCCTCACCTTGCCATCTCAAACCAGAAATCAAACTAAACTCTGGCAAACCAAACCGGATCCTTTTCTCCCTGAACTGAAACCACATTTCCCTGTCATCCCTTTGGTGAACCTCCCTAACAAGAGCATGGTGAAGAATTTGAGAATACATTTGATGTTCACCAAAATCAAGAAAAATTCCAAAACAAGAAGTCTTAAACTTCTCCAACTGACTTTTATTCAGCTTTTTCATAATAATACTAGGGACTTCCATGTCACACCAGTATATTATTTTCCCGGTAAAATTCCTGTTACATTCCTCATAATAAAGATCCCATAGCTGCAAATAAACAAAATCAGAATTAAACAGTCATTAGTAACCAACATGGCAACATATAACCAAACAGTATCCAAACAATTATATGATAATAACAATAACAAAATATGTAATCAAACTTAGTTCAGACAACCAATGTATACTAAACAGTTATCTAGTAACCATAACAAAATATCATAGTAACCAAACCCCACATTGAGGGAACAATAATAGTAGCCAAATCATAAGATAACAGTAATTAAAATATAATAAAGCAGTAACCAAACAATTATATGATAGTAACCAGAACATGATTTAATGGTGACCAAACATACACATGTTGATCAAACCCAGTTCAGGAACCCATGTATACTAAACAGTTATCTAGTAACTATAACAAAATATCATTGTAACCAAATCCCACATTGAGGGAACAATAATAGTAGCCAAATCATAAGATAACAGTAACCGAAATATAATAAAGCCGTAACCAAACAATTATATGATAGTAACCAGAACATGATTTGATGGTGACTAAACATAAACATGTTGATCAAACCCAGTTCAGCCAGCCCATGTATACTAAACAGTTATCTAGTAACCATAACAAAATATCATTGTAACCAAACCCCACATTGAGGGAACAAATAATAGTAGCCAAATCATAAGATAACAGTAACCAAAATATAATAAAGCAGTAACCAAACAATTATATGATAGTAACTAGAACATGATTTGATGGTGACCAAACATAAACATATTGATCAAACCCAGTTCAGCCAGCCCATGTATACTAAACAGTTATCTAGTAACCATAACAAAATATCATAGTAACCAAACCCCACATTGAGGGAACAAATAATAGTAGCCAAATCATAAGATAACAGTAACCAAAATATAATAAATCAGTAACCAAAAAATTATATTATAGTAATCAGAATATGATTTGATGGTGACCAAACATAAACAACATGTTCATCAAACCCAGTTCAGGCAACCCATGTATACTAAATAATTACATAGTAACTAGAAGAATATATAAAAGTAACCAAACTCCCACTTTAATGGCACATTAATAGTAACCAAGTCATAAGATAACAGTAACCATATATAAAAGTAACCAAACTCCCACCTTGATGGCACATTAATAGTAACCAAGTCATAAGATAACAGTAACCAAAACTTAATAAAAAAGTACCCAAAAAGTTATATGATAGTAATCATAACATAATTTGATAGTAACCAAAACCTAAACAACATGTACATCAAACCCATTTTAGGCAACTCATGTATACTAAGCAATTATATGGTAACCAGAAAAATATAAAAGTTACCAAAACCCCACATTGAGGACACAATTATAGTACCCAAATCATAATATGACAGTAACCAAAACATAATAAATAAGTAACTAAACAGTTATATGATAATAACCAACCCAATTTTTAATGGTTACCAATACAGAAACAACATTTACATCAAACCAGTCTAGGCAACCCATGTATAGTAAACAATTACATAGTAACCAGAACACTATATAACAGTAACCAAAATTCCACCTTGAGGTCATAATAATGGTAACCATATCATAAGCCAACAGTAACCAAATCATAATAAAGACGTATCCAAACATTAAAATGATGCTAACAATAACATAATTTGAATTAACACACCTTTAGACTTTTTTGTCTGGGGATTATTTTCTGGCTTTAAACTTCAACTTCAGTTTTAATTGCCTGGGCGTCAAAATCAGACTTCAACTGCATTTCTTTAGACTTTGTATCACCGTGTATCACCAACTTAGTACATTTCTTTCCCTTCCTCACCCTAGCATACTTCTTCAACTTCGTAACAGAATCACTCTCGGTGATTCTTTTTCTCTTTCCATCCTTCTCCATTGTATCAACCATCCTGTACAACACATACATACAACACAAACAATAACAACAAGTATTAAGCCAGATATATTACACTATTAAGCCAAATACTCAAACAGAAACAATCAAAACTCCATTGTGTTAATAAAATCATACATTACACTATTAAGCCAGATACTCATCTGTAACGATAAACCAACAACAAGTATACTATATTTCGAAACTCAGAGCTCCGACCAGTAACGAGAACCGAGTAAGTTCGATAATGAACAACAACTAAATCAGTATCGAACCGAGTAAGTACGACAATGAAGAACAATTAAACCTGTAACGATCACGAAAATGATAAACAAATCACCAGTACCGATCACTGTAGAAGAATAGAACACGGGTAGAAGAAAGAAGCAATGGTTTTCAATATGCAAAACAAGGGTTACTAAACTGAAGAGTCTTACCCAGACAAATGATTAAGGTGGTTATCACGCGTTTTAAAAAAAAACCGCCCCACCGAACAAGAACAATATTTTAATTGGATTTCTAATTTGCCATGTCAGCAAACCAATCCTAATCTCCTCAATTAAATGAATCCTATTTGTAATAATTTTGTAATTAAGTATGTAAAAATATGTTACTTTTGTAATTATTTTATCTATGTACTAATTTTGTAATTATTTTTAAAAATGTACTATAATATATAATTGTTCCATTTATTAAACGATGGTCCATTTACTCAGCCAACTCTCCCTATATATATGTGTGAGGCCCATAATCGGTTGGTCAAACATTCAAAGAGTGTAGTTGGCAATATGTGCAAGGCTTATATGACACCAACCATGTTTTGGCATTTGATCGAAGCTTATGGTTTAACCTCAACAAAGGAATCGCGATATGTTAACAGTCTACTTCCATGGCTTGAAGAAGATGTGAAGAAAAACAAAATACCTAGAAGAAGAGAGGAGAAAGAAAAAGAAAATGAATAAAGAAAATGAATTCGAAGATTAATTTTAATTATATTATTTTTTGCCACATAAAATAGTTGACGAATTAATTTGACAAATTATATGATTCCATAATTTTAATTTATTAGTTCAATTGGATAGATGTAATTTTTAAAATTTAGTGGCCTAACGCATAAAAGGTACAAGTGTGATAAACCTTAGTTTTGTTGTTTCGAACAAATGGTGGACATTTCTCACACTACGAAAACAAACATAATTGACTAGGTACTACTTGGTAATAAAGTTCCACATCGGTACACAAAGAATAAAAGATTGAGGACATATATGACGATAACAACAAATTAACAAAATAGTCTTGGCCCAATAATTATCCCCATCCTTTGTGTACTAAGAAAGTAGGAGTTCAAATCTTTGCAATGGTAAAGAATATGTGTTTAAATTAAAAGAACAATTACATATTCTAGTACATTTTTAAAAATAATTACAAAAATAGTACATAGATAAAATAATTATAAAAGTAACAAATTTTTACATATTTATTTACAAAATTAGTGCAATTAGGATTCATTAAAATAATTACAAAAACAGTACATAGATAAAATAATTATAAAAGTAACAAATTTTTACGTATTTATTTACAAAATTAGTGCAATTAGGATTCATTTAATTGAGGGGATTAGTGTTGGTGTGCTGACATGACAAATTAGAAACCCAATTAAAATACTGTTCCCGTATTTTCGATCGGGTGATTTTTTTTTGAAACACGTGATAACCGCCCTAATCATTTGTCTGAGTTTTTTTTATTGTAGGACTCTTCAGTTAGAAACCATTGTTCTTCCTATTGGAAACCCTTGTTACTTTCTTCTACCTATGCTTTCTTCTTCTATAGTGATCGGTACTGGTGAGTTGTTCTTCATTTTTGTGATCGTTACAGGTTTAGTTGTTCTTCATTGTCGTACTTACTCGGTTCGGTACTGATTTAGTTGTTGTTCATTGTCGAACTTACTCGGTTCTCGTTACTGGTCGGAGCTCTGAGTTTCGAAATCTAGTATACTCGTTGGTTTATCGTTACAGGTGAGTATCTAGCTTAATAGTTTAATGTATTATTTTTTTAACAGAATAGAGTTTTGATTGTTTCTGTTTGTGTTGTATGTATGTGTTGTATAGAATGGTTGATACAAGGGAGAAGGATGGAAAGAGGAAAAGAATCACGGAGGGTGATTCTGTTAAGGAGTTGAAGAAGTATGCTAGGGTGAGGAAGGGGAAGGAGTGTAATAAGTTGGTGATACATGGTGATATAAATTCTAAAGAAGTGCAGTTGAAGTCTGATTGGAATAGTGGTGATAAGGTTTACTCAGCACAAAACCTGAACTCCAAGGCTGAATGGAAAAGGAAGATGCAGTATAAGGGTAAGGCCAACAAATACCCACACAAGTCCAAATGGAGAAAAAATCCACACATACACACACACACCAATTATATTAGATGCTTTGTATGTGGAAGATTTGGTCATAAAGCTGCATCATGCTTTCATAATATTGTGCATGGGAGACCTAAAGTTAAGCAGATTTGGGTTCTTAAGGGTACTAACATTGCAGGACCCATTCAAGTCTGGGTACCAACATAAAAGCTGAATCTGTCTACAGGAAATGAGCACCACGACTACAACATGGTATCTGGACAGTGGTTGCTCATCTGGACAGTGGTTGCTCAAGGCATATGACCGGGAACAAAGCCCTCCTGTCAAACTACACAGAGAAGGAGGAACCAACAGTTATCTTTGGAGATAATAGCTCTGGTAAGACAAGAGGCTATGGATCAGCTGGAAATGGTGCAGTGTCCTTTAGCAAAGTGGCTTATGTTGATGGACTAAAGCACAATCTTCTTAGCATCAGCCAACTCTACGATAAAGGTCATCAAGTCACCTTTCTCAACAATCAGTGTCAAGTCAGAGATCTGGAGACATCCTCTATTAAGCTGACAGGAACAAAAGAAGGAAATGTATACACTGTTAACCTTGCTCAGCTCAGTTCTGATGAGATAGTATGCTTTCTTGCTAAAGCATTTGAAGAAATAAGTTGGCTTTGGCATAGCAGAGTATCTCATCTCAACTTCAAGAGTATGTCTAAGCTGGCCTCCAAAGATCTGGTAGCAGGTTTACCCAAGTTCAGCTTCATCAAAGAAAGACCATGTAACGCATGTCAGCTTGAAAAGCAAACAAGGAGCTCATTCAAAGGCAAAGCAGTCAACTCAATTGACAGGCCCTTACAGTTACTACATATGGATCTCTTTAGGCCAATTCCAACTGTGAGCCTAGGAGGAAAGAGATACTCACTAGTCATAGTGGATGACTACACCAGATATACATGGGTGTTCTTTCTTAGCTCCAAAGATGAGACAAGATCCCAACTGATAAAGATGTTTAAGCTAGTGATGAATGAAAAAGGAGAGACTATCAAGGCAATAAGGAGTGATCATAGCAGAGAGTTCGACTTTTCAGAAATGGATCAGTTCTGTGCAAATAATGGCATCAGCCACAACTTTTCAGCACCACGAACTCCTCAGCAAAATGGAGTAGCTGAAAGGAAGAACAGAACACTGATAGCAGCTGGAAGAACTCTACTACCAGCATCTCATCTGCCTGAATACTTCTGGACAAAAGCCATCAACACTGCATGCTATACACAGAATAGATCTCTTGTACACTCTATGTTAAAGAAGATTCCCTACGAGATGTGGAAAGGAAGAAAGCCAAATGTCAGTTACTTACATGTATTCGGCTGCTTATGCTACATTCTCAACAATGGGAAGCAATATCTTACTAAGTTCCAACCCAAGTCAGATGAAGGAATCTTCTTTGGATATGCCACAGACAGCAAAGCTTATAGAGTGTTTAACAAGAAGACACTAAGTGTTGAAGTCTCAATCCACATCATCTTTGATGAAACAGACTCGGACAAGTCTGCACCATAAGACACTACGATTGAAGATACCGACACTACGAATGAAGTGGTCGAGCCTAACACTACGACAGCAGTTCCTGAAGAAAGAATCGTAGTGTTCGAAGAAGAAATCATAGAGAAAGCTAAACCAGACAACGATTTTGACCAACAAGAACCAGAAATCAATCTTGAGGAGTTCAGACAAGAAGGCACTAGAACTAATGTTCCAACAGGGAACAGATGGGCAAGGGATCACACTTAAGATCTAATCATTGGTGATCCAACAGCCAGAATCAGAACAAGATCTGCAACTCAGAACGAATGCTTCTATTTGAGTTTTTTGTCTCAAATAGAGCCCAAGAAGATTGAAGATGCAATGCAAGATGCAAGCTGGATTGAAGCCATACAAGAGGAACTGAATCAATTTGAAAGAAGCAAAGTCTGGAGATTAGTTCAAAGACCAAAGAATCATCCAGTCATCGGCACCAAATGGTTTTCAAAAACAAGATGGATGAAGATGGGGTGATCACAAGGAACAAAGCAAGGCTGGTGGCCAAAGGTTATTCTCAAGAAGAAGGCATAGATTACGATGAGACCTTCGCACCAGTTGCCAGACTTGAAGCAATCAGAATATTCCTTGCATTTGTTGCTCACATGAAGTTCAAAGTATTCCAAATGGATGTCAAGAGTGCATTCCTTAATGGTGAACTTCAAGAAGAAGTATATGTCGAATAACCCCTAGGTTTTGTCAATCCAATCCTCTCTGATTATGTCTATAGATTAGATAAAGCCTTATATGGACTTAAACAAGCACCTAGAGCATGGTATGAAACACTAACAAACTTTCTTTTTGAAAAAGGATTCACTAGAGGTAGAGTAGATACTACACTATTTCTTAGGAAGCACAAAGATAAAGTTTTACTAGTTCAAATATATGTAGATGATATTATCTTTGGTTCTACTGATGAAAATTTGTGTAAGAGATTTGCCAAGCTTATGCAGACCAAGTTTGAAATGAGCATGATGGGTGAGCTGCACTTCTTCCTTGGACTGCAAATAAAGCAAACTGATGAAGGTATATTCATTAGCCAAGCCAAGTACATCAAAGACTTACTTAAGAAGTATGGCATGGAATCAGCCTCTCCCATGAAAACATCAATCGCTCCAGCAACTAAGCTTGACAAAGATGAGAAATGTAAAAGTATTGATATTGCTCAATACAAAGGTATGATAGGCTCCCTTCTCTACCTAACTGCCAGTAGACCAGATATAATGTTTGCAACATGTATATGTGCTAGATTTCAAGCTAATACTAAGGAATCACACTTAACTTCTGTAAAAAAGATTTTCAGGTATCTCAAAGGTACACCCTACTTGGGTCTATGGTATCACAAGGAGTCCTCATTTGAACTAGCAGGATATTCAAATGCTAACTTTGCAGGATACAAAATAGATAGAAAGAGTACCAGTGACACTTGTCAACTGCTAGAAAATAGACTAGTGTCCTGGTTCAGCAAGAAGCAAAACTCAGTATCAACTTCTACAGCAGAAGCTGAATACATTGCTGCAGGTAGTTGCTGTGCTCAAATCCTATGGATGAAGAATCAGCTAGCAGATTATGGGTTTGATTTCAAATCTATACCCATACACTGTGATAATACAAGTGCCATAGCAATAACAAATAATCCTGTCATGCATTCTAGGACCAAGCATATAGAAATAAGATATCATTTTATTAGGGATCATGTTTAAAATGGAACAATATCTTTGCAATACATCCCTACTGAAAATCAACTTGCTGATGTGTTTACTAAACCCTTAGATGAATCCAGATTTAATAAACTGATAAGTGAGTTAGGTATGTTAAATTTGCAACCATGAATTCTATGCTCTAGATGGTGTTAACCTTGCAGATATAAAGGCTAAGTCAAAATCATAGAGATGACAAAGAGAAATCACAATCGTGGAGTGATCCAGTCATAGCAACATCATCAAGCAAAACAACCCTTGTCTCAGAGACAAACCTGATCCTTAGTGACAAACTAAGAGGTTGGCCCTTCCTGAGCAACCTTAAACCAGAAGGGATGTCATTTCAGAAGGCATCACAGAAAATCGTAGAGTCTACGGTCAAGGAGCAAGCAAATGATCGAACTCAACAATCGTGGAGTGGTTCTCGGCAATCGTAGTCCTCTCACAAGGACTCACTAGCTCAGGAGGAGCTAAGGGCAAAATGGAGATTTCCACATGGATTAAAATCGTGGAGTTCTGCAGAATCTGACTCATGTCCCATGATGCAGAACATATGGAGGGAAGTTTTTAAATCAATTTTAAACTGTCATTTGTCAGTTTACTTTTTGAATTCCAAACGATTCTATCTCTCACAAACTAAACCCTAAGTTTCAGAAAGCTGAGCCAAATTCGTTCATTACAGGAAAATCAATCTACATCAATGGCTGCTTCCAGAGTTGTCTCAGGTTACCAACTATGTTTTGACGGATTCGAGAAGGCTGACCCAAAAATTCACAAAGTTCTTTCTCTGTTGAAGAAAGTCGGACTAGAAGAAGCCCTAAGCACCAGCACCCTGGTCTTTACAAGACTAGTGAAAGAGTTCTACATCAATGGAATTGTTGAAGGAGACTCCATCCTTACCAAAGTCAAGGGCGAGCAAATAAGATTCAACGCCGAGAGCATAAACCTAGCCCTGGGTTTCAACAATGATGGTCTTCCATCACTGGAAAGAATTGATTTTCTTGAAGGCCTAAAGAAGATGAAACACGTCAGAACTGAAGGAAAGAGTGGCTACAGGAAGAAAGAGTTTTCCCAAGAATATGAGTTCCTTGCTGATATTGTTGGAAAATGCATATGTTGCAAGGGCTCGGGCCATGATACTGTCAATGAGAAACAACTAAAACTCATAACAACCATCCAGTACAGAGTTCAACTCAATTATAGAGCTCTGCTGATAAATTAGTTTGGGAAATGGATGGAAAGCCACAAGAAAACTAAGAGCACTGCGAAGATGCCCTATGGAAGGTTTATCAGCATCATCTTGGAAGCTACTCTGGGAACAAGATTGAAGATAAGGAAGGCATCTCCATTATTCCCAACAGCTGTTTCAACACTGGAAGAGGAATCCAGCTAAAAATGTTAAAATGATGTCTGCAACTTCATCTGCTGTGAAGGAGGCTGAGGAGGATGAAGAGGTAAACCAAGAAGAACCTGTAGCTCTGGTCAGAAAGAACAAAGGGAAGAAGAAGGTGAATAAAGATATGCAAGTGGCTGAGAAACCCCAAGGCTCAACCACTGGTGCACCTCAAGTAGACCCCAATGCTGAAATAGAACTTCAAAGCTTAATGCCTAATAGAGTTATTACTCCTAAGGAAACTCAAGCACCAGAGGAGGGGACTCTGAAAGAGAAGAAGAAGAGGGAAATAAGTGAGGATAGGGCTGAAGGTAGCTCTGAGCCTTAGAAATAGAAGAAATGCAGTCACAGATCTAAGAAATCTTCACTGACTACGATTGTGGTGTCTTCATCAATAGTCGAGTCTAGACTGGCTGCCACTGCTGAAGGAGAAACTGCAACGGCTTCTCAGCCTGAACAAACTATCAGGGCTGAAGCTGAAGAAGGTTCTAAAGATATAATCAAGCCCAAAAGGAAGAAAACATTGATTAAGAAATATATTCTTATCAACGAGAACATACTGAGGGAAGAGGACAGAAGAAGGGCTACTGAGAAGGCTGATCAGATCACTGAGCCTCAAGCATCTGGTCTAAACCCAGAAAAGACTATAATCATAGAGGGTCAAGCCAACATCAGTCATGCAGACAACACTGTCGCACCTAATTCAGAAATAAACCAAGCTGAAGATGCTGATGCTCAAAATGCTGAAGAAGAAACTCTGGAAGCTCCTGATCAAGAGAATGCTGCAACTGAGGGGAAGTTGCTAAAAGCAAAAGTTTCAGAGAATGCAGAAGTTGAGAGGGAGCTACCAGTTATCGAAGAAAACGTAGTCTCCTCAGTCAATGAAGAAACTGTAGTGTCTACTGATGTTGTGATGGTGGATGTTGAAGATGATGATGTGTTGAAAGATATGGTGGAAAATCTTGATGAAGATGAAGACGATGATGAAGAGCTGAATGATGATATTGAGATCTTAACCATAGGCAGGAATGCAGAAAGGGCAGCTAACTACACATAGTTGTTCAACTACTTGCCTATGATGCCTTATCATAGAGCTCTGATCGTCAACAACTGGGATCATATATTCTGGACCTTCAAAGCATATCCAGCAATCTCAGTGGTTGTCAATGGTTGCCCAAGAGAGAGGAAATTTGCACAGAAGCTGATTTCAAATAAATCAACTTCAGAATCTAAGTATGAGGTACATTCCACTCCCCACTCCTTTATTTTCAACCATTCTCCATCATCGTACTTCAATGAGTTCAATGAATTGCCTAAATGGATGGAAGTGGTTCTTCACTCACTCAACCAATTTCCAGTCACAGAGTCCCAACACTCTATGACTGACGAACCAAACAACCAACTTATCCTCATAAAGCAAACTACCTGTGGTCCAATGGTTTTGAACACATCACCAGAATCGTCGAGGAGATGCTCGATAGCTCAACCATTGAGACATCCACTCAGGACGATGAACAACTATCTTTGCCTAATGTTCAATCTAATTCGGCAATCGTAGAGTAACCAGAATTACTCAACGAATCAGAGACACCTGAGCCAAACACTACACCTATACAGCAAACACCAACTCAAACCCTTATAACCCAAGCTGATATTACATCATCCTCCAACAACAACTATTTTAACATGGCACTTGCCCTCGCAAGCATGTCAAGGAGAGGTGAACACACTACAACATCCCCTCCTCCTCCTGAAACACAATGAATTCTAGATCAATTGGCTCTAATGCCAAATAAGGAAGAGCTGACTGAAACATTAAACCAAATGGGTTCAGAGTCTGGAGAGATTCTTGAAGCACATTCACTTACGCTTCACTTGAGATTCGACCACATCATCGACTCTGTCAAGACTCTTCCAGGACACTTGGGAACTGAATTGTCCAAAACGCTGAGGGAGATTTTCAAAGAAATGGCTGCAAGCCTCAAGGCAATGGATGTTATTCATTTTGCTGCAACAAAGAAGCGTAAGGAAGCTATGGAACTAATGCAAAAGAATCAAAAATCCCAAAATAAGCTGATGACCAAAAAGATCTCAGAACTACGTGTCTCACTACAACAATTTCAAGCCTGCAGTGTAGCTCAAATCAATCAAAATAACACTGCTATGGAGCTACTTCAGAAATAAAGAAGAGGCACTGAGGCTATAGTTGCTGAACAAAGCAGTGACATCTCTCAAAATCGCTCTCAGATGCATGAGCTGGTAGAAGGAGTCAGACGCCTCTTTGAAGATATTCGAATCCTTAATACTGACATAAAGAGGGAGAATAATGAGCAAGGAGATAGAGGCAGAGGTAGAGGCACCAAAAGCAGCAGAGGTGGAAGACAGAGGCAGACATACATTCAACCACCACCTCAGCAGGGAAGACAAAGGTAAACTCAAGCTGGTCAGTTGTCGGGTGGCAACTCTAGGAGTCCCAACTTTCTGACTCCACGATCTGATCAGCAACGCCTTCCCGTGGCTATACCTCTTGAAAGGAGTCAAGGTCAAGCTTCTGGTTCACAAGGCATGACTTATACTCATCAGCTGTCTCGAGAAGAGCTTGAAGACATTGCCTGGAGAGATGAGCAAAATAGAAGAATGAGAGCTGCAGAGCATGCCAACTTGCAGAGAAGTAAGAGGCAAAGAAAATAGAGATAAGTCTAAGCTTAACTATGTATTGATGTTTCTACACTAGATTGTAATATTTTTTTAAACATCAATAAATTCATGCTTACTCTCTAGAAATTTCAATTGCTCACTGAAACACTAAGTCATATTTACTTTCTAGCACTCTGAATTTAGAAAATGATTCTATGATCTAAATCTCCTTTGTTGGGAATTGCATATTCATATTTGATATTGAAAGTAAATATAAATGCTTGAGTGTACAATCTTTCAATGATCATATGTACAAGGACTTAGATGATAGATCAAAAATGTTAGGTTGATCTGAGCTTTAATGTTTATCATTTATGTAAATAAATGTATAGAAGAAAAGATTAAATTTGTTAGGTTGATCTATTTGAGTTGTAAAAGTTAAGGCCTTGACAGAATCATAGTCTGTTAAAGGTAGCATTTAGAAGACAAGACAGAATCATAGAGCTTAAACGAAGATATCCAGAATCGTAGTCTGCCAAGAGTATTACAGGTTGCAGAAGACAAGGCAGAATCGTGGAGTTTAAACGAAGATACTCAGAATCGTAGTCTGCCAAATGAATCAAGTCAGCAGAGGTCAAGGCAAGATTCGTGGAGCTTGAGTGACCACATCAGAAGCGTAGTCTGCCTTGAAACCCACACTAAGAATCATGAAGAAGATCTAAGCATCTGGCGAGCCAAGTTTATAATCGCAGAGTGCTCTCGAAGGTGTGGAGTCTGAAAGACAAGCAAGCAGGAATTGTAGTTTTCCAAAGAGCTTAAGAGAAATCGTAGTGTTATCTACAATCAAGTCTGAGTTAAGCTGTGCAAGCCAACACACAACGATTATGGTACAATGATCATAATCGTAGTGCTCCTCCAGTCAGCATCAAAGATCATAGTTCTGATTAAGGGAGGAAGAGCAACAAATAAAGAAAGGCTAATAGCCGTTGACAATTTGATAGTCCTAATGATTCCATATTCATCCTTAGTTCAAATCGAAGAAGCATATTGAAGAAGCTAAGGAAAGGACTAAACTGCCTGCAGAAAACACTTTTTCAGGTGTTAGGTGAAGTTGCAGTCTGCTGTGTCAGTGGGCCAGTCGGCAGTGCAGCAGGAAAGCAGGATGTCAAAATCAACTGCACAAAAATGTCTGAAGCATTAAATGCAGCAACGAGAGCATTCAAACGGACATATTTTAAATGGCTCTTTTATAAGGAAATTAGACAAGGATTCAGACTAAGCAAGCAAGACGTGAAAAGAAAGAATACATTGAGAAAAGTTCAAGAACACTCAACGATCAGCTCTACAATCCTGAAAGAGGAAAGCTTGCTTCGCTACTCAGTTCTTCAGAACTTATGCTTAATTGCAACTGAGTAGCACTCCTCAACAACAACTGTCAATCCAAGCGAGGAACCAAGTTAGAGGGCTTGAAGAGTTCAAAAGTGAACTAAGAGAAGTACCAAGTCAGAGGACTTGAAGAGTTCTAAGTGAACTAAGAGAAGTTTCAGGGCTACTGGCCTTGAAGGAATCTAAGTGATTCAGTTGTAAGAGACATCCTTAGTGGATTTCCTACTTGTGGAGTAGAAGAGTGGATTAGGAGTCTTGTGTGCTCTGAACCACTTAAAACCTTGTGTCTCATTGTCTCTCATTAACTGCTATAACTGTTATATCTGCTATAATTGTCATAACTGCTTATCAAACCTTAACTGCAATATCTTGAAGGGGAACAAAACATATATTCCGCTGTTGTTAGTATAATCAATACTAACAAAGTATTTTAAAGAAAGAAATTTTAAAATATCTATTCAACCTCCCTTCTAGATAACTAACGTGCATTTGAAAACTAACACTTTATATGGTTGAATTTGTGTTTCATTGATCTGTGATTAAGAATTTTTTTTTTGATTTAAAGTTCTGTGAATGATGAAGATGAATTGGAATCCAATTTGGATGATGAATTGATTCCATTTTGGGTGAAATCTTAGGGCTCTTTGACGATTTTGCTCTTTAATGTATATTCCCTCCGTTCCTTAATATAAGACGTTTTAGAAAAGTTTTTTTGTCCATTAATATATGACGTTTTAGATTTTCAAATAAGCATTAATTGCTTAGTTTCTAATATTAACCCAAGTATTAAATATAATTTTGGTTCTCTCACTATTTTTTGCTCAATAAATAACAATCTCTTTTTCCAATACAAGGACAATATAGACAGTTGATATTATACTTAATGCTATACAATCATTTTCTTAATGCTTGTGCACAACTCTAAAAAGTCTTATATTAAGGGACGGAGGGAGTAATACATATGTAAATAAATATTAAAATAATATTTTTTTTAGTTACACAACATTATGGCCTACCAAAAGAGCCACGCCATCAATTTTTGAGGTGGCAGACTCAATTGAATGGAAGTGAAAAAAATTAATAGTTTAATCATTTAATTGACAAAATTGAAAAGTGATTCACCGAAATGGAATATGACCTATAGTTTAGGATAGTAATTTATATTTAAGCCTTCAAATTAAAATAAGCTAAGCCTTATTCAAGGCAAAACAAAGATGTGCACTTCTCATTTTTCCCATTCCACACTCCCTCTCGTAGCAAATTTCCAAGAGAGAGAGAGAAGAGGAGAAAATTAGATTTTTCTCCCCACTAACACCCACACCTACTCATAAACTAAGAGATAAGATAGAGCAAGAAGATAGAGCTTGAAAGCTTGATGGAAGGAAGAGTATGAAGCTTCATTTTACAAGCTTATGTGAGGAAGAAGAAGAACCAAGAAGGTATGTTTATGAGCCCAAACTTCTTACATCCATTTTTTTAAGCTTTTCAAATTAGCTTGCTGGTTGTTTTGTTGTGGGTTGATGGAGGATCCGAAGGTAAAATGTGATGTTGATGGTGGTTTTATGTTTAAACCACAATAATATGCCTGAAAAGTGAGAATGAAAATTTAAAACTTAAGCCCAAACTAAAAAAAAAAAGTAACGTGCATGGACAGTTTTGCTATTCTTCCGAAAAAAAGAGAGTAAAATGAAGAAATACACAATGAAACAAATACAATGATAGGATTTTTTTAAACAAATGAAGATAAAGACGTAAAAATTTATGTATCAAAACAACAGATATAGTTGTCTCGCTATGCGTGTGGTCAAATTGAAGAGAACATGGTTTGAATTAGAGTAAGGGCAAGCAATATAATCGAAACCACAGTAGAAGTAATCATCCATGGGGTGCTGCAAAAATCACGTTTGAAGGTTGCCTTCCACTTGTGCCAAGGATCATTTGCAATATGCCTTTATGTCTTGAGATATCTTGTAAAAGTAGTACGGACAAGTCAAATAGTTTCCAGTCTTCAGGCTGTTAAAAAGGGAAGCCACTGCAGCACAACTAACCAACCAATTCTCAATAATTCCATTATCAATAAGCAAATCCACATCCTTAGCATTGTCTGCAAGCGCGTCCATGAAAGTTATATAATCGATAACGCAAGTATCAGATGGATAATGACAATACTCCAGTGCTGCAAGGTTACTAAGCAAAAACTCCAGCAATCCAGCATTAATTATTGTCAACGCCAAGATTCGTCCACGCGCTCCAATCACCAAGCGCGTCCAATCCTGCACAAAACGGGTAAACACCATAGCTTGACGGCTTGGGCCGCCGGGGGATAGCTCCAGTGTGAAAGTAAGTATAGGCTGAGAAGGTTTAATAATGGAGGGATAAATTACTCTACTGCTGGAATAATAAAGTGTTGTTTACCTTATGAGGGTCAAGCCATATATTTATAGGTTCTCACATCCCTGCTTGAATCCACTTCCACATAGGATTAGGGTTCCCCCGTGTATCCTTTTTATAATAGGATAATACCAAATCTCCCAAGATATAAGAAGTCCAATCAATGTATGATTCTTCCTCCCATAAATAGAATCTCCATATAATTAGGAGTGTCCCCCAACATGGACAAACCGGACCCCCCATGGCCCAACTATAGCCTTAACCGAGGCCTAGCCCAACTCGGGTCTTGGGTCTTCAAATATTCGGGCCCCAACATTGCCCCCCAAGGCGAAGTAAATCCAACCTTAGACCTCTGAAGTTCCTCTCTCCGAGAGCCGAAAGAACATCATGAGAAACATTCACATTGCTCCAAAGAAGCAAAGGAATCCCACCTTAGTCACTTCGATGTACCCTCTCTCCGAGAGCCGAAGATATATCGGGAAAATCTGCTTCTAAGAGAAGCCCACCATAGTCACTCCGATGTGCCTTCTCTCCGAGAGCCGAAGGCACACCAGGAAAAATATTGCTTACACATGAAGCCCAGCCTTAGCCCCACCGATGACCTTCTCTCCGAGAGCCGAAGGCACATTAGGAATGTTCCAAGACGCTCGAAAGAGGCGCTGGAACCCAACCTTTAGACACTCCGATGTACCCTCTCTCCGAGAGCCGAGGGTACACCAGGAAAAGTTGCTTCTATCACGAAGCCCACCATAGCCCCACTGATGACCTTCTCTCCGAGAGCCGAAGGTACATCAGGAATAAACCTTCACTTCGCTACAAAGAGACGAAGGAATTTCGTCGTGGATCCTCCAATGACCTTCTCTCCGAGAGCCGAAGGTACACTGGGAAAAATAAAAACTCCGCTCAAAAGAGACGAAGGGTCTTCCACCATAGCACCAATGACCGATCCGCTGATCGGTTAAGCAGGTTAAGCAGGTTTTGGTCCGTTGATGGACAAACATGAACACAAAATAAGTTCGATGGAGAAAAAATGTTTCTTTTATTGATGAATCCCTGGCACTATTACAGACGCTTGACTCTGACTTCGGGACAACCGAATACTCTATGATACGGAGGATTCTTCTTACTAATAATATTTCCTAAGTCTGCCGGCATGCCAGGTATTCTGGATATCGTTGCCATCCAGTGCCCGAAGGCGGTAGGTGCCAGGCTTTGGTACTCCTGTGATCTCATAAGGCCCTTCCCAGCTTGGCATCAATTTTCCTTGATTTTGGGGCATTGAGGCTTCTACTTCCGGCAGAAAAAAATCCCCAACTTCGAACCTTCTCAATTTCACTCCCCTGTTATAGTGCCTAGCCACCCTGCGTTGGTAAGCAGTGAGTTTTACCAAGGCAGCCTCTCTGACTTCCTCAAGTAGATCCAGATTAGCCCGAAGTTCGTCTTTATTATACACGTCTTTATACTGGCTAACTCGAAGGGAAGTGGAACCGATCTCTACTGGCACTAAAGCATCTGTCCTATAGGCTAGTCTGAAGGGGGATTCACCAGTAGTGGATCGAGGAGTGGTCCGATAGGCCCACAAAACACTGAGCAATTCTTCCGGCCATCTTCCCTTCGCTTCATCGAGTCTTCGTTTGATTCCATTCAGTAGGGTTCTGTTAGTGACCTCGACCTGTCCGTTAGATTGAGGATGTGCCACTGAGGTCTTTCTATGCTGTATGCCGAGTTCGGCCAAAAATGACTCGAACTTAGACCCCACAAACTGTCGGCCATTGTCTGAAACTACCACCATAGGTATGCCGAACCTAAACACAACACACTCCTTCAAAAATTTAAGGCACTCCTGTTCTGTGATCAACTTGAGTGGTTTGGCCTCTACCCATTTTGTCATATAGTCAATGGCCACGATGACGAAGCTCACTTGCCCTTTTGCTTTTGGTAATGGCCCTAATATATCAACCCCCCATACGGCGAAAGGAATGGGTGATAATGCCAAGTACAATTCTTCTGGCGGTTGATGTGTGATAGGGTTGTTCAGCTGGCATTTCGGGCACTTCTTCACGTACTCAGAAGCTTCCTTGAAAATTGTGGGCCAATAATAACCCTGCCGAAGTACTTTGTATGCTAAGGACTTGGCTGCCATGTGATCCCGGCATATTCCTTCATGAACTTCTCGAAGGGCGTATTCGGCTTCGGAAGGTATCAGACACTTCAGCAGTGGGGATGAGTAGGCTCTTCTGTACAAATCTCCGTCTATTAGTACAAAATTTGCATTTCTGTGTTTTATCTTCTTGGCCAGTAACCGATCTGAGGGCAATATGCCCTCAGCGAGATAGTCCAGGTATGGAGCTATCCAACTTGTTGATCACGCTATACACATCACCTCAGTATGCTGAACACTCGATTTATTTAGTGTTTCCAGGTAGACCGAACCACTGAAGGCGCTGGCTTCGGTTGTGGCCAATCTGGCCAATGCATCGGCTATGGTATTGTCTACCCGATCTACCCCCTAGAACTCGAAAAACTCGAACATCTGCAACCAATCCTTTGTTTCTGCCAAATATTTCACCATTCTGGATCCTCGGGCCTCATACTCCCCAGATATCTGTTTGACGATCAATTGTGAATCGCTGAAGATAACCAGTCTCTGCACCTCCAGGCTTTTTACCAGCCGAAGCCCTGCCAGAACTGCTTTATATTCAGCCTCATTGTTCGTCTCTTTGAACTCGAGCCTAATCGCCTGCTGAACTTTGAACCCCTCGGGACTGGTCAAACCAGCTCCACTGACATCCGAAGTCGTTGATCCATCCGTATACAAGGTCCAAGTATTCTGCCCTGGCAGAATAACGGCAACCGTCTTTTCAGTCTCCTCAGCCTTCCCTGTGCTATCATCTTCTTCCGAGAAAGAACATTCCACCACAAAATCTGCTAAAGCCTGTCCTTTGATGGCTGTCTGATGGTGGTATTCTAATATAAATTGGGACAACTCCATAGTCCAAGCGGCAAGTCTTCCCGAAACCTCTGGTCGACCCAAAACTTTCTTCAAAGGCTGATCCGTATAAATCACTATCAACCGTCCCTGGAAATACTGTCGAAGCTTCCTGCTTGCTATCACTAAGGCATATGCAAACTTTTCTAGGTTCGGATACCTTGTTTCTGCATCCCTAAGGGAGTGGTTTATGTAATAAATCGGGTGCTGCTTACCCCTGATCTCCCGCACCAAGACAGCCCCTACTGCCAACGAACTTGCCGCCAAATACAAGTATAAGGGCTCTGTAGGAACCGGTTTCACCAGCAAAGGTGCCGAAGACAAATACCTTTTTATCTCTTGAAATGCGTCTACACATTCTGGTGTCCATTGAAAGCTCTTCGCATTCTTCGGCCCCTTCAAAGTATCAAAGAATGGCAGACATCTTTCTGCTGATTTGGACATGAACCGCCTCATAGCAGCTATCCGCCCAGTTAGACGCTGAACGTCTTTATACGTCTGTGGGGATTTCATGTCAAGTATGGCCCTAATTTTTTCGGGGTTGGCTTCTATCCCTCTTTGACTATCATGTATCCCAAGAATTTCCCGGCTCCCAGACCGAAAGTGCACTTTGTAGGGTTCAATCTCAGATTGTGATGCCGAACCGTCTGGAAGCAATTCTCCAAGTCATCTAAATGCCCTCGGATCGACATGCTTTTCACGATCATATCATCTACGTAGACTTCCATACTCTTTCCCAGCTGGTTACGGAAGACGTAGTTCATCATCCTTTGGTAAGTGGCTCCCGCGTTCAACAAGCCGAAGGTCATCTTTTTATAAGCATATACCGAGCGATGGGTTATGAAGGCTGTCTTCGGTATATCTTCCTTGCACATTGAGATCTGGTGATAACCTGAGAATGCGTCCATGAAACTAAGCAGTGTGTATCCCGAAGTGGCATCGATTAGCTGGTCGATATGTGGCAGAGGATAGAAGTCCTTCGGGCATGCTTTGTTCAGATCAGTGTAGTCGATGCAGACCCGCCACTTTCCATTCTGCTTCTGAACCAAGACTGCATTTGCCATCCACTCAAGGTAGTCTATCTCAAATATGAAGTCTGCTGCCAGTAGCTTCGCTATTTCCTCATCAATTATCCTCTGTCTCTAGGGTGCGAAGATCCTCCTCTTTTGCCGAACTGGTTTCTTTGTTGGGTCTACATGAAGTTTATGCTCGGCGACCTTCCGATCAACCCCTGGCATATCGCTGGGGACCCACGCGAAGACGTCTGCGTAGCTCTGTAATAACTCTACCAGATGTGTCCGAAAGGGCTCGGGTAGCCCCATCCCGTTTTTTATTATTTTGTCCGGCTTTCCTGGTACCAGCCCTACGTCCTCGGTCTCCCCGGCCGGTGTGACTAGTGGTTCCTGACTGCTTTCGGTAAAGGGCTCGATCTCTATTGTCATGGTCTGCTTTTGCTTGCTAACCCCTACGCCCGAAGTGATCAGTGAGTTCCGGTAGCACCTCTTTGCCAGATCGAGGTCCCCTGCTACCTCTCTAACCCCATGTTGGGTAGGAAATTTTATTTTGTAATGGGGTATGGAAGTCACTGCCTGGAGGGCCGTCAGTGTGGGTCTTCCCAAGATGGCGTTGTAAGCCGAGTCCACATGTACCACATAGAACCGGCATATGATCTCCACCTGTCGAGGAGCTGTACCGAAGATGACTGGCAGCTCGATGGTACCTGCTACTTTAATCGGTTCGTTGCTGAAGCCGTAGAGGGGAGATTCTTGCCCGATCTCCATCTTCCTTCCATCCAGACTCATCCTCTGGTAGGTATGAGCGTATAAAATGTCCACCGATGATCCGTTGTCTATCATCATTCTTTTCATATCAACTGACCCTACCTGCGCTGTGATCACCAGGGCTCCTTCATGCTGCTCGATAGGCTCGGTAGGGAAATCCTCATCTGTAAAGGATATGACCGAACCCAGGAAAGGCATCTCTCGTCTCGTAGGTTGGTCCGCCACTGACATTATCAAATCCAGATAGTTGCGTCGCTTTTGTCCCGAGAGTTTCCCCATCATACCTCCTGTGATGACATCTACCATATGGCGAACCCCCTGTGTTGTGTTCGGCTGGGGCTGCTGATCAGCCGGGGTTGGGGTAGTTGTCTGCCGAGTCTCTTCCTCTCTTCCTGAGATGAATCGGATTAAGCCTCTGTGTTGCACGTTCGTCTCGATCAACTCTTTTAGTGCCCAACAATCAGCGGTGTAATGTCCCATGCACTCATGGTAATCACAGTACCTGTGGGAATATCCTTTATTAGGCTTGTAACCGTCATCTGGCTTCTGATAACCTGGCTGCTTCTTCAAGTGCTCTAGGATGTCAGGTCGGGGAGTGTTGAGTAGAGTGTAGACCCTACCTTCTTGATCTTTTGGCAGGGGGGACGGTTTCCCCTCGACCCCTTGTTGTTGTCATATCGCTTTTGGTAGCCTCCCGACTTGTCGCCCCCATAACGCCTTGAATTCCCTTCGGGTTTGCTCTTCTCTTTTTCTTTGGGCCTCTCTGTGGAGCCCCGTTTCAGACTTTCCATAGCCTCTTCCATAGTTATGAAGCTTTCTGCCTTTTCAAAGGCTTCGGCTAAACTCCTCGGGTGGTTGAACATCAATTTCTTCATCAACTTTTTGGACTTGACCAGATCCAGTCCGTTCTGAAAGAGCCCTACGGCCTGTAAATCATTGAGGTCGGTAACCTGTCCGACCGCGTTCCTGAATCTTTTCACGTACTGACCAAGCGTCTCGTTTGAATGCTGTCTGACTTGGGCCAACGACCCAGTAGGCTTTCCTCTCTTTTTGTTGCTCCCAAATCGAGCGTGGAACTTATCACACAGTTCTTCCCATGACGAGACTGAGTTGGGGGCCAGTGTGTTCATCCAGTGCCGGGCATCTCGCCTTAGAGAGGTGATGAAGGTGTTATATTTTGCCGCATCGGTGTAGCCGTAGTAATCTAACAGCCTATCATATGTCTGGCTGTGCTCATAGGGGTCGCCCGACCCGTCATAACTCTCAATGTACGACAACCTTTTATTGAGGTCACCCTTTTCCCGAAGGATTTCTTCGGAGAATGGGGAGGCTTTCTTCCCCGAAGTCACTTTCTCCTGCCGGCTCGCGATCAACTGTTTTTGCATATCCTCTAGCTTTCTAGTCAACACTTCTACGGCCGCCAGAGCTGGGTCCGAACTCTTCTTTGGGGATAACTTTCTTATCGGATCCTCCTGGTTTGGAAGGCTTCTGTGGTCTCTGTCTTGATTACGCCGAGGACTATCTTGGGGATTACCCTTCGGCTTGTGCCTTGATTCTTGGGCCTCCTGATGAGACCGCTTCCCACGGGGGCTATCGTGTCTTCGATCCTTGTGATGCCCTGCTTGAGACCTCCGATCGTCGCGCCGAGGACTGTTGGAGCGGTGTGCTCGCGAACGTCCCCCAGTTCGACGATCTCCAGATCTGCTTCTTTCCCAGGAACGACTCCAAAGCCTTTTCTCTGTGTCCTCGGTGCGGTTGTCATGCTCTTGGGATCCTCGGCGTGGAGACCTCCCCCTCCCCGAATGTTTAGGGTGGCTGGAAGCCTCATCTTCGACTATATGCAACACCTGTCTGGCGAGCTCTTCCTTTTGAACCAGGAGGACTTTTAGGGCCTGTTCTGTGTCCTCTATCTCTTTCATCTTTCTGGCTATGGCCGCTTCACGATCCTCCAGGGGATGGGTTCTAGACGGGGCGCCTTCCACCTGTTTCTGGTCTTTCCTTTCCTGGTTGGTGGTTCGGAACAGTCTTCGTTAGGCAGCGGGATGGCCCCCTACTTGGGAGCCAACCGAATTGGTCTGAGGGCCGAGCCGTGAGTGGATGCTGGATGGCCCCAACCTATCTTTCACCAAGCCTCTTTGTGTTGACGCTGTCGCTGATGGTTGTTTTCTGCCTGAAACTTCTCTGCTATTCACCATGTTTTCTGGTGATCTGTTGGTTGTGATTGAATGCCCTCCTTCTAGCGCCAATGTTAACGCCAAGATTCGTCCACACGCTCCAATCACCAAGCGCGTCCAATCCTGCACAAAACGGGTAAACACCAAAGCTTGACGGCTTGGGCCGCCGGGGGATAGCTCCGGTGTGAAAGTAAGTATAGGCTGAAAAGGTTTAACAATGGAGGGATAAATTACTCTACTGCTGGAATAATAAAGTGTTGTTTACCTTATGAGGGTCAAGCCATATATTTATAGGTTCTCACATCCCTGCTTGAATCCACTTCCACATAGGATTAGGGTTCCCCCGTGTATCCTTTTCATAATAGGATAATACCAAATCTCCCAAGATATAAGAAGTCCAATCAATGCATGATTCTTCCTCCCATAAATAGAATCTCCATATAAGGACAAACCGGACCCCCCATGGCCCAACCATAGCCTTAACCGAGGCCTAGCCCAACTCGGGTCTTGGGTCTTGGGTCTTGGGTCTTGGGTCTTGGGTCTTGGGTCTTCAAATATTCGGGCCCCAACAATTATACTGCATGTCTAGCGGTGAAAATATGCTTTTCCGGATTCTAAATTTCATTCCTGCCTCATGAAGCACCGATGCATTAGGAAGTCGGACCAAGTTGAAACGAGTATTTTTCACCCTAGGGTTTGAAGGTAGGTGACATAACCTTAGCAAATCAAGCAAGTGTACGTTTTATATTGGAACCAGATGCTAAGTGGCGCTTCACATGTTCAAATGCTTTCGGTCTATTTGTATCATTTTCATTAGTTAGTAATATATTATCAAAGAATCTGAGGGAAAGTGAGATGAACAAGTCTTCGGCTAAGCAGTGGCGAGGACGAGGCGAAATATATAAACCATGGAGAACAAAGAATGGAAGCTGATTTTCCAGTTTGGTCAAATCTTCTTGAATGAATTTCAGAAAACACAACATAGGCTTACTCAAGTACTCTGTACTTTCTTTGCCCACATCGCCCCTCAACATCATCTCAATCACCAAACAGCTGTCCACAAGCATCATTTTCACAAATTCATTGCTACTCAAATCGATTCTTTGTGAGTAGCAGTTTCGCGTGAGCTGCCACTTCAATACAATGAGCTAAAGTAATGTTTGTACGACCAAGAAATGCCTTCAAATAATGTAGTTTAATGTCTTCCCAGCTAGCGCTGCAACTCCTTTCGCCAATAGAAACTACGTACCAATGGGGTGTAGACATGATTTTCATTACCTTTGCGAACATTAGAAGGAACTCTATAGATGCAACAAGATGGGGATATAGGGTTTAATCCATTTAGCTGTTCTCTTATCAAAGTTTCCAATGGAACTTCAGGGTCATCTTCGCTCACAACTGTATTCATTTTGTCCTCCCTCTCCCCTTTTCTTCCTAAAAATGGTATTGTTATGCTGAAACCAAAACAAAAGGACTGTATTATATATAGATTTTTCCCTCCAAATTACCAAAGTGAGCACTTACTTAGTTGTCATTTGTCAGTTATGTTACTTGGGTTGACTTTTCACTAATTTTGTACAACAATGCTACTATCACATAAATACTTTCACATAATGTTCACATACACACATACATATTGTGGGCTCCCGCCTGACATGTAAGACCCACCGTATATATATGTGTGTGTATTTATGTGATAGTAGCATTATTTAATTTTGTATCACATGCTAGTCATGATATTTTTGTAACTTTACAATATAAAATACTCCGTTCTCATGCCTAACATGTGATATTTTTTACGTAATTAATCAAATTACAAAGATACATTCGTTAAACAGCCGCATGTTTAGAACGTAACACAAAATTGCTGAAAAGTCTAACAAGGAACTTATAAGCAACTATAAGGAAGTAATAAGCAACTTTTTAAAGTATCGATTTTGATAATTAAGAGATTATTTTGGAACTGCCTGATAACTTCAAGTATTTATTTTGTTAACTAAGAGACTACTTTGGAACTAACTGATAACTTGAAAGGAAAGATATGTAACACAATTTCTGTTCATGCTAATTAAGTTTGATTAAAGGCACATAGCTGAAACATAACAACTTCATTCTACCTCTTTCATTTTGGATTTTGTGACATAAGGAAAAAAATAAAAGCCAAATAATGTCAAATCCTCAAAAGTTTGTCAGTTTACAACCAATTAAAACACCATGAAAATATGCTAAACCTGTCTGCATGGAGAGAAGATACATTCGTTTTAGCACACACACAAAATTACTAAAAAGTATAGCAAGGAACTAATAAGCCACTATAAGGAAGTAATAAGCAACTTTTAAGTATTTATTTTGATAATAAGCAAGGAACAGAATTGGAACAAATAAGCAAGGGAATTTGATATTTCCGCAAGGAAAATTGATATTTCCACAAGGCTCCTCTCACATGAATAGTAAACGGAATCCACATTTATGTGAGTGAGGCCTTGTGGAAATATCAATTCTCTATTTTTTCGCTCCCTTCAAATTTCCAGCTTAGAGAAAATATTTTAATTAAACTAATAAGGAATAATGAACAAAGAACAAGTCTGTTCATAACTAAAAATTTACAGCCTTTTTTAAATTTATAAATTTCACATTATTTCTGTCCAAACTAAATATCATTAAAAACAATTATGTTACAAATTTTCATTTACTAGTTGAACATTCTTTCACAAAAAAAATTAAAAATAAAAAAAGTTAGTAAAACTCACCTCGGTTCCTCAACAGTACTGTAGGTATAAATTACCTGGTAAAACAAAATTAAGAGATGATAAGGGGGACAACAAACAAAATTAAGTAGGGATCCGGATTAGAAAATAAACATGGGAATAAACATTACCTCACCAATTTGCAAGTCTAGCCAAATAGACTAGTGGTTTATTTATAGTTTCAATAAAATAATCAAATTTTATCCTTAAACCCCAAGTTGCAGATTAGCATATTACATTGTCAAGCAACCTCTTCAAAGTAACAAATAAAATAATGGTATTAATTTTATCTTTAAACCCTAAGTTGCACATTGGAATATATGTTGGACTACTATTTAAGATTCTAAAAAGTAATCTATGGTAAATTTAATTTAATTTAATTTTGGGTTGTTATATTACCTTAAGATTAATAGTACATAGTGAAATTAATACCTAAGATATAAATAGTACAACTCATTAACAACCCTTAGCAAACAGACAGCCCTAGTTATAAGAGTAAAAAGAGTAAAGTATCACTATTCTCTTTCTCACTTAGGAGTGCTTAAAAATGTATTCTACTAATATATACGAAATCTGGTTTTATGTGATATAACAAGGATGGAGATTTACTTTTTATTACTTCTCTCAAAGAGATCAACAACATTATGAAAAAGTATTAATTTATACGCTTAATACATACATGGGATATTGATAAGTAGACCTGGCAAACGGGTCGGGCCAAAATGACTGAGTTTTTTTTGGGTTGAATATATGAGGCCCATGGCTCAGGTTGGGCCGGCTCGGCCCGGCCCGCGGATTTTTTTTTTCCAAAATGATGCTCTCTTTGAGAATGAAACTCTAGACCTCCCGACTCTTTAAACAAATGTTCAAACCAACTGAGTTACAAAAATTTTTTATTCTAAAATCACTATACCTTACTACATCTCTTTTTAATATTTTATTATTTTTTGTTTTATTCAATCATATTATTATTATTAATCATATTATATTTATTAATCCCATTAAAAGCCCTTCAAATAAGTATCATAAATTTGGAATTATTAGTGATTTAGTGTTATTATTTGAAGGGCATTTAATGGGATTAATAAATGGTATGCTATGGCAGTATGCACTCGTGTGAGGGCGGCGGGCATCAAAGAGACGTAGGACCAAAAAGTAATAAAGTATTTGAAGGGCTTTTAATAAGATTAATAAATATAATATGATTGAATAAAACAAAAAGTAATAAAGTATTAAAAAAATATGTAGTAAGTTATAAAGTAATTTTAAAATAAAAAAACTCTTGTAACTTAGTTGGTTTAAGTATTTATTTAAGTAGTAAGAGAGGTCTAGAGTTCGATTTTTAAGGAGAACATTGTTTTGTTTAAAAAAATAAATGGTCCGCGGGCCGGGCCAAGCCACCCGTGGGCAGGCTACAACGGACTGGGCCAAAATAGCCCAAGTTTTCATGGACTAAAAGTTAAGCCCAAAGCCCACTTTTTACGGGTCGACTTGACCCGGCCTGCGGGCTTAGACCAATTTTGTCAGGTCTATTGATAAATTTACTAAATCCTTATTAAGATTAAGCCACTTAATATGAGTAACTATGTGCACAAATTGTATAAAACAATTGTGCATAAACTCTACTAACTCAATATGTATTGAATAATAAAAAATAATGTAAAAGATTAATTAACCTTTCCAATAATTTAAATGATAGAACCTATATATATATATTTGCCATTGATATTATAAGAACAAAAATATTGTTGTGTGAGCAACTGATACTGCTTAAGTTACCAAGTGTTGCTAGAACAATTATAAAAATGTCTCTAAATATATATTCCCTTTGTCTTCAAAAGGATGATTAAAGATACTATTTATTTGTCTCAAAAGGATGAACAAAGGTACATCTAGTAAAGGGTAAATATGTCATTTAGTGAGATCCATTAATATAAAAAAGTAAAAATACTCATCACTTTATATAATCTTGTGGGAAGACTAAGGATAACTTTAGAAATTTTCAACTCTATTTCCTTTACTTTTATTTTTCTTAATTTGTGTGAAAATTGTACTTTGATCATCCTTTTGAAGACGGAGGGAGTATTTACTAATAATTATAAGGGCTAAATACACTTCTGTTACACCAAGTGCCACCAGATTAATAATTCAGCCCCCAAAGTAATTGGGCTTACAAGTTACTACATAAACTACCTAATTGCATACAATGTCACTCCTAAAATCAGTTTTTGACGAAAATTGGCCGGAATACTCGACCCGCTTGGCAACCTAATTAATTCGATCCAATTGCTTTTATACGATTTGACTGTATTTAGATACGGTTTGACTTTATTAAAAAGTTAAAATAATTGTTAACATAATTAACTCCAAATTAAAATACTTCTAAATACAATTAACTCATCATTAAAATACTCTAAATACAGTTAATCCCAAATAATGTTGATTTAAAAAAATAAAGTTAAAAATTATACAAAATAATGTTTAACAAAAGATTACAAATTAAAAAAACCACCACCATCTCTCTTTACCATCACCGCCCTACGCCAACATTGCTGCCACTCCACCACAACCATGACACCACCATCTTCAACTCCTCCATAACCATTATCAAACACTCATTTATTTCCTAAACCCTAAATTTATCTCAAATTGCAAAAGCACAACAAAATCATTAAAATTTTCACATTTAAAACTCAGATTTGAGAACAAAGATCTGAAAGCATAGATCTATGAAAACAAAATCCACCACTCCATTTTAAAAAATGTAAAATACCATTCCAACTGAATAGAGTATGATTTATGTGTATTTATTTTGTTTATCATTGAGAAAGAGATTTGAGGGCGGGAGGCAAGGGCGGGGATAGGAATAGGGGTTTGGAGGTGGGAGGCGGGAATTCTGAGGCAGTGACGATGGGAATGGGAGCAAATAGGGGTGGGGGAATGCGATGCCCCCAAAATAAGTCCACACAATTCATTTTGAGTCGCCAAATACATGGTACAGAATTCAAATACAAATCTTTCTATTCCAACTATTAAACTGTCGTGCAAAATACGATCACACAAAACTGTGAGCTTCAATACAGATATTATGTCGTATATAATACGAAAATATCAACTCTCAAATTAAGTTCTCATTACAATTATTATCACACTATTTTACAAAATAGTGAGGACTACTATAGCACTATCTCGGACCATCACTCCATTCCGCGACTAGTCACAGCTATATTCTCATTTCCTGAAGAGAACAATGAAAGAAAAGGGTGAGCTCAACTAGTCCAGTAAAGAATATTATGACTAAGATAATGAAGAATAAATTATCGTTAGCCTTCAATAAATCAGATAAAATATTATGGATAACAAGTTTTAGATCAACAACTGCAGCGAAAATAACAATCCATTAGAAGAGTTAAGTAGAGCATGATGTCTACTATCTTCTATGATTTAAAAGTTCATCAACAATATTTTATCCCTATAACACCAATCAATAACTATTTTCAATCAACGAATTATCTATGCACTACGAGCCAAAGATATTCGTTTGTATCACCAGTAGTCATGATCATGCCAAACAACAGTCCATCTTTGCACTAAGGGCCAAATATAACTTTCATCACAAGCTTTTATCTATAACACCAAATGTCATGATTATACCAATACATAGTTTGTGACGCCTCCAAAATAGGTTCAATACTCAACCCATTTTGAGTCGCCAAATACACTCAATAAAATTCAAATACAATCTTTCATATCATACGGTCGTGCAAAATACGACCACACAACTGTGAATGTCAATACAGACATGTAGAAAATATTAACATTCAAACAAAGTCCTCATTACATTTATTATCACACTATTTTAAATAAAAAAATAGTGAGGACTTCTACAGCTCTAACTCGGACCATCACTCCATTCTCCGACTAGTACTCGCGATATTCTCATTTCCTGAAAAGAATAATGGAAGAAAAGGGTGAGCTCAACTAGCCCAGTAAAGAATATTATGACTAAGATAATGAAAAATAAATTATCGTTAGCCTTCAATAAATCAGATAAAATATTATGGACAACAAGTTTTAGATCAATATTCGCAGCGAAAATAACAATTCATTAGAAGAGTTAAGTAGAGAATTATGTCTACTATCTTCTTTGATTTAAAAGTCCATAATCAATATTTTATCCCTGTAACATCAATCAAAATACATCTCGCATCAAATATCCATCTTTGCACTACGGGCCAAATATATTCATTTGTATCATCAGTTGGTCATGTTCATCTCAACACCTGTCCATATTTGCACTACGGGCCAAAGATATTCATCACGTAATTATTCATCTTTGCACTACAGGCCAAAGATATTCAGTTATATCACCATTTAGAACTGAGGATTATGAAAAATAATACGAATAACGGATCTAGTAAGATAAAGGACAAATATTAGAGAATTTATCCAGAGTTCAAGAATGAAGATCAAAACCTGGATCCAATCAAAGATGATTTGGAAGGAAAAAATATATTTTGTTTTACCGTGAATAGTACCCCGTGAATAGTAACTCATGAATAGTAACTCGACATGAAAAGATAAAAATTTCACAAAAAAGTTCAGACTAATATTCCAGTGAAATAATATTAGATGAAGCGCAAAACTCAAGTAATATCTGATCATTTCAGGAATTATAGAAGCAATACTTACCGTAGTAAGTTTAGAGTTAGGAATCTGAAATGAAATAATATACGAAACTGCAATTGAATTTTCACCCGTCTGGCGGTAGTCCGCTCAGACAGATTATTTTCACAATTTAATAACAACTGAATACGAAGGGTTATTCACTAGGCATGCGGTAGTCCGCGTAGACATGTTATTCCTACAGAATAATAAAGAATAGAATAACAACAGGATTTCACCATGCATGCGGTAGTCCGCGTAGACAATTTATTCTAATAGAATAATAAAGAATGGAATAACAACCCTTACGAGTATTGAAAGAAAATAACTCTCTTCATGAATACGAAAGAAATAATACCCCTTACCTTAAAATTTTGGAGACTGCACTAGTGTAATAGCAGAATACTCTTCTTCTTTCTCTCTTATTCTCTCTATACTTTCTCTCTCTATAGCTTTAGTGAATTGGTGAGAAATAATGAAGAAATGAGTTTCTATTTATAGGCTCGGCAGAGTAAGGCTAAAGTAGTCTTTTCGTCATAATTTATGACATCATCGCTTACATCATCGATCTATGATATCATTGCTTACGTCATTGCTCTGATGACATCATTGCTTACCTCATCGCTCTGATGACATCATTGTTTGCATCATAAGAGTTCAAATTCAATTTGCACTCTTCCACCTCGTTTAACTTTTATACCATGAATTTACTATAATAATGTTACCATTCAAATTATAAAAATCATACTATCATATAATCATATCATACTACTATAATGTAATATTATAATAATATATTTGAATGAATTATTTTATCGGACAAGATAAAATACCAACTTTCAACAAATATCACATGTTAAAAATTTCTCCGTTTAAATCCACATTGAATAAATATTTCCTTATCATATATATCAAAAATTAATTATTCACAAATAATATTACAGAACTACAATATTGACAACTGGGTCGTTCCCAGGAAAGAGGGGGCCTTCCGATAAGAATTTTTCCTTACTAGCGCGCAATTAATCAACCCATTTCCTAGACAGAACTTCCTTAGACATTTCCAATAATGCTATCTAATAATATTATTCAAATAATATGAATTAATGATCTGATAATTTGAAATAATGTGCAATGACAATTATTGAATCAATAATATAAAATAGCAAAGTAGCACTTATTGATATAAAATATCAACGTAACAAATATTGAACCGATAAAATATTATGCAATTATTGAATCAATAATATAAAATATTGAACAGTAATTACTGTAACAATAATTGAGTAAGTGTCTTCCGACGTAAGAATCAATAATTCGAAATATTGTGCAATACCATGTGCTACCGTGCAACACCGCGTATTACTGTATTTTAACCACCGGATATTTCAACAGTACTAACGGTAATAGTTTTACCGTTATTTTTATAAAAAGGTTACTTCTGTCGCTTTCTATATCCGACATTCTTTCTGTTGTGGGGTCCACCAATGACTGAGCTGTCGTACGAATATTCTCCGACAAAAAGAATATTCCTCGACCAAACGAATATTCCCCGACACAACGAATATTTTATAACCACTTGCTTACTTTGTAAACTTTGCACATTTCACCCATAACTTATCACATTTATCAAATCAACACCTTACTATTTCAAAATAATATATAAAGAAAATTAAATCTTATTCATAAAATTTGGGGCCTTACATAGTTCATGGTCATAATCATGCCAAACAACAGTCCATATTTGCACTAAGGGCCAAATATAACTTTCATCACAAGCCTTTATCTGTAACTTCAAATGTCATGATTATACCAATACATAGTTCATGGTCATAATCATACCAATCAATAGTTCATATTTGCACTACGGGCCAAAGATAACTTTCACCACAATTTAAGATTGAGGATAGACCTGGCAAACAGGTCGGGCCGTCGGTGGGCCGGGCCAAATTTGGGCAGGTGAAAATGGCCCAATTTTTTTGGATTGAATATATGAGGCCTGTGGCCCAGATTGGGCCGGGCCGGGCCAGATCGCGATTTTTTTTTTTTACAAAATGATGATCTCCTTGAGAATGAAACTCTAGACCTCCCCGACTCCTTAAACAAATGCTCAAACCAAATGAGCTACAAAGGTTTTTTATTCTAAAGTCACTCTATACCTTACTACATCTCTTTTTAATATTTTATTACTTTTTTTTATTCAATCATATTATATTTTCATGAAATATAATAGACATTTTAAAAAACAAACTCTATTTATCTATATATGCGTGTCGATGGAGATTGCTAAGAACCTTGACAATATCACTTTATCTTTTTTCTTAATTGTGTATGTATTAAATAGTCTATATAGATAAATAGAGTTTGTTTTTTAAAATGTCATTGCAACTTAAATATCCTTACAATATTTTAATTTTCGTTCACCTTACCTTTTCAACTTTTCTCCTCCCTTTTTCCGTACTTTCTGAATGAAGCCCATTCATAACTAATAAGTAACTAAAAAATGAAAATCAGAAAAATGTTATTCAGATAAATAGAGTTTGTTTTTTCAAATGTCTATTATATTTCATGGAAATATAATATGACTACATAAAACAAAAAGTAATAAAGTATTAAAAAGAGATGTAGTGAGTTATAAAGTGAATTTAGAATAAAAAACTCTTGTAGCTTAGTTGATTTGAGCATTTATTTAAGGAGTGAGGGATGTCTAGCGTTCGATTCTCAAGGAGAACATTATTTTGTTTAAAAAAAATAACCCGCAGGCCGGGCCAGGCCACTCGCGGGAGGGCCACAACGGGCCTGGCCAAAATGGCCTAAATTTTCATAAGCTGAACAAAGTTAAGCCCAAAGCTGTGGCGCCCCCCAGAATAGGTCCAGTCAACCCAACCCATTCTGAGTCGCCAAATACATGGTACAGAATTCAAATACAAACTTTTATATCACACGGTCGTGCAAAATACGACCACACAACTGTGAGTGTCAATACAAATATGTAGAAAATATTAACATTCAAATTAAGTCCTCATTACAATTATTATCACACTATTTATTAGAAATAGTGAGGACTACTACTGCTCTAACTCGGACCATCACTCTGTCCCCCGACTAGTACCCGCGACATTCTCATTTCCTGAAGAGGACAATAGCTGAAAAGGGTGAGCTCAACTAGCCTAGTAAAGAATATTATGACTAAGATAATGGAAAAATTAATTATCGTTAGTCTTCAACAATTCAGATAAAATATTATTGACAACAAGTTTTAGATCAATATTTGCAGCGAAAATAACAATTCATTAGAAGAGTTAAGTAGAGAATGAAGTCTACTATCTTCTATGATTTAAAAGTCCACCATCAATATTTTATCCCTGTAACATCAATCAATATACATCTCAAATCAAATATTCATCTTTGCACTACGGGCCAAAGATATTCATTTGTATCACCAGTGGTCATGTTCATCTCAACACCTGTCCATCTTTGCACTACGGCCAAAGATATTCATCAGGTAATCATTCATCTTTGCTCATAGGTCAAAGATATTCAGTTATATCACCTTTTAGGACTGAGGATGATGAAAAATATTTTAAAGAACGAATCCAATGAGATAAAGGACAAAGACTAAAAATTCGTATTTTAGTTTATCCAATTCAAAAATACTTCGTAATAATCAATTGTGGAGCAAAATTCAAGAATAAAGCTCAAAACTTAGATCCAATCAAAGATAGGAACCTTAACAAGCAATTTGGACAAACAGAAGAAAATTTAATTTTTTCGTGAATAGTGCCGTATACGTGAATAGTAACCCCGACGGAAAAAGTAAGAATTTCATAATAAAATCCAAGACAATATTTTGGTATAATGATATTGAAAAGAATAACATTATTTATGAAAGAAAATAACATCGCTTACCTCAAAAGAATAGTACTTCTGGCTAGAATATCGAATATAATACCGAAAGAAACTTGCACTGAATAGTAACACTCAAAGTATCTAAATACTCACAAAAATACGCTCGATATTATAGAGAGAGAAAACTTCTGATTCTGGTGTGATTTTCAATTCTAACCTAAGCACCCTATTTATAGAAAAAACTTAGGATGCCAAAGTAGACTAAATTAATAAAATATTAATATTCTTTAAAAAATTTCTACGCACACTTCCTTGACCAAAATATCAGCCACCACAAGTGGGGCCCACCAAAATCAGCATTTTCCACACCAACCAAAAGTGAGGCCCACCATTTTATAAAAAAATATTTATTTTCGAAACTTCAATAATTCATAATAAATAGCCATTTTATCAGAAAAATATAGATTATATGTCCTTTTTATGGGAAATTTAATTCTCTACAACTTTGTAGAAGGAAGTTTTTCCAAAATCCCAACAGAATATAGCTAAAATCCATAAATGGATATTTTTCACACCAAAATATTGATAAAAATACCTCAGCACTAATTCCTTCTTTTATATCCACAAAATAAATATTTTCTTATCATATACATTAATAATTAATTATTCACAAATAATATTACAGAACTACAATATTGACAACCAGGTCGTTCCCAGGAAAGAGGGGGCCTTCCGATAAGGATTTCTTCTTACTGGCGCGCAATTAAATAACCCCTCCTAGACAGAACTTCCTTAGACAATGTCAATAATACTATCTAATAATATTATTCAAATAATATGAATTATTGAGTTGATAATGTAAAATGCTGTGCAGTGACAATTATTGAATCAATAATACAAAATATCAACGGTAGCAATTATTGAATCAATCATATAAAATAGCAACATAACAATTATTGATATAAAATATCAACGTAGCAATTATTGAACCAATAAAATATCATGCAATTATTGAATCAATAATATAAAATATTGAACAGTAATTGCTGTAACAATTATTGAGTAGTGACTTCTTACGTAAGAATCAATAATTCAAAATACTGTGCAATACCGTGTGCTACTGTGCACAACACGTATTACTGTATTTTTATCACCGGGTATTTCAACAGTTTAACCGTAACAGGTTTACCGTTATTTATAAAAAAGGTTATTTCTGTCGCTTTCTATATCCTACAGTTATTCCGTTGTGGGGCCCACAAATAGCTGCGCCGTCGTACGAATATTCCCCCACAACAATAAATATTTTATAACCACTTGCTTATTTTGAAATATTTATACATTTCACCCATAATTTTTCACATTTATCAAATCAACACCTTACTATTTCGAAATAATATACAAAGAAAATTAAATCTTTATTCATAAAAGTTGGGGTCTTACAAAAGCCCAATTTTTACGGGCCAGCCCGGCCCGGCCAGCGGGCTTGGGCCAATTTTGCCAGGTCTAACTGAGGATGATAAATATTGATATAAAGAACAAATCACGTGAGATCAAGGATAAATATTAGATATTTGTAATTTAATTTATCTAAGTTCAAGAATGTTTAAATTGCCAACATAATAATCAATTGTGGAGTAAAATTCAAGAATGATATTCATATATCAAAAATAATTTGGACAGGAAAGAAATTTTTTTATTATGAATAGTACTCCTTGAATAGTACCCCGTATGAATAATACTATATGAATAGTACCGTATGAATAGTACCCCGACATGAAAATATTAAAATTTGATAAGAAAGTTCAGACCAATATTTCAATGAAATGATATTAGATGAATCGCAAAACTCAAGAATATTCTACTAATTTCAGGGATTTCTATCATTTAATAATAAGGTTATGGAAACAAACAATAATTTCGTACCATAAATAGAGAAATATAAAAGAAAACGATATCCCTTGACGAGTACAAAAGAAATGATATCCCAAACGAGTATGAAAGAATATATGAAACTGCAAATGGATTTTCACCCGTCATGCAGTAATCCGCGTAGATAGATCATTTTCACAACTCAATAAAGAATAAATACGAAGGGTTATTCACATGCATGCGGTAGTCCGCGTAGCCAAGTTATTTCCACAGATTAATAAGGAATAAAATAACAACTTTTACGAGTATTGAAAGAAAATATCATCCTTTACTTTAATAGGAGATTAAATCTGACTGGTATAACGGAGATATTCTTGAGGAGATCTTTCACTATAAGTTACATTCAAAGTATTCTTATACTAGAAAGAAATACGCACAATATTATAGAAGAAGAATTCTCTGATTCTGGTGTGATTTTCATTTTTTAACTAAGCATCCTATTTATAGGAGAATGGCATGACACTATTTAAGGAAATCACGGACGCACAGTAAATAAAGTTCACGGACGAAAAATCGACAAAATTTGATTTTACTATGCAGCACTGTGCAATAAAATATTCTAATAAAACAAAAACTTTATATATAATATAATATATTCTATTTATATTCTAATAAAACAAACAACTTTATATATATTATAAAAAGTTTTATATAAAAAGTTTTCTGTTTTATTACTATTATAAATAATAATAAAACAAAAACTGAAATAATTTTCTACCTCCGGTTTGAATAATTTGGCATGTAGGGGTCCATGGAATAATAAGTCAAACTTACAACAACTCCTCTATTTATAACAAAAATTGAATAAATATCCACCACAAATCACTTATCTTTAATTAACACAATCTTTCAATAATTAGTCATTATTAATATTATAACTCACAGTATTGAAAACTAGATTGTTCCTAGGAAAGAGGGGGCTTTACGATAAAGATTTCTTCTTACTGGCGCGCAATTAAATAACCTAACCCATTTCCTTGAATTTTTTTTAAACATTGTCAATAATGCTAATAATAATATGAGTAACTGTGTCGTGTCAATTATTGATTTAATAATATCAAGTATTGTGCAGATGATACTGTGACAATAATTGAATCAATAATATGAGATACTATGCAGCAACTACTGTGACAATTATCGAATGAAATACTGAGTGATATCTTACGTTAGAATTAATAATCAGAGATACTGTGCAATACCGTGTACTACTGTACAACAACGCATATTACTGTACTTTTATCACCGTGTATTTCAACAGTTTAACGATAAAAGTCTTGCCGTTATTTTTATAAAAAGGTTATTTTTGTCGCTTTCTATATTCGACAATTTTTCCGTTGTGGAGTCCACCAATGATTGCGTCGTCGTACGAATATTCTCCAACAAAAAGAATATTCCCCAACTAAATGAATATTTCGCGACACAACAAATATTTTATGACAACTTGCTTACTTTGTAAAATTTGCACAAATCACCCATAACTATAACATTATATCAAATCAACCCTTACTATTTAAAAATAATATATAAAGAAAATTAAATCTTTATTCATAAAAGTTGGAGTCTTACAGGGAAAGCAGTGGGGAACCCCAAAACTTGGGTTGCCAGAATACACAACCAACAGGCGCGAACTTTCCTATTTACAACTATTATTACAGCGACAGTATTCACACTTAAAACTAATAACGTTACTCTACATACAGGTACAGTTAATAATTGTTTTAGGAATCAAAATCTTTGGAAAATGCTCAAGGAAACTTTCGTACATAGGAGGCCATGCTTCTTAAGTTATAATAGATATCATACGACTTGAGAATTAACATTGGTTGACCTAATAGACCCCAAAGGAATACAAGAAGATTGTTGTCCTCTTCATTCTAATGTTGTGTGTCTTATTGCCATATAATTATTTTCATTGAGTCAGACTGAGGATTATATTCTAACTATACTCCAAGATTATATAGGTAATGTTCATAAATATAATCAGAAATTGGATATGCACAACCATATCTTATGGTAAAAGGATTTTGTACTTGGTTAGACATCTTGTACGATAGGTACTTGTAACGTTCCCAAATTCAGGTTCACACCACCTTATTTGGTTCACCAAAATTAATTAGTAAAATGTCGTATAACATACGACACACACGCCTTAAGTTCTCAATACAATTATTACCACACTATTTTAATAACTTGACGAGGACATCCACTAGCTCAGACCACTATAGTTACTAACTCGGATCATCACGTCATTCCCCTGTTCTCCCCACTAGACTCAACTATATTCTTATTACCTGAAAGGAATTGTGAAACAAAAGGGTGAGCTCAAATAGTCCAATAAAAAGTATCATAACTAAAATAATGAATAATAAATTATTTTTAGCCTTCAACAGTGATAAATCAAAGATTTAAAGATAATATAAGTTTTCAACGATAATTACAGCGGAACAAGTAATCCATTAAAAGAGTCGAGTAAATCATAATTTCTACTATATATCTTCTCCAATTTAAAAGTTTACCATCAATTTTTTATCCTTGTAACACCATCAATAGTTCATGTTCATAATCATACACAGTTTCTGGTCATAATCATGTAAATCAGCAATTCTTCTTTGTACTACAGCTCAAAGATATTTAATTGTAACACCAATGGTCGTGATAATGCCAATCAACAGTCCATCTTTACACTACGGGCCAAAATATTCAATTTCATAGCTTTGTAGTTAATAAAAAACATGGTTTGAATTGGAAACTTGCCCCAGATCAACAAAATTAAAAGAAAGGCAGAACCTCTACAGACTACTCGCAACCATATATCTTCTATGCAGAGAGCAAAGCATGAACACGACTATATTTACACTTTTACATCGAATTGTGAACCTATTTCTTCGTAATTAGATTACATGGATACATGATACCAAATCTCTGATTACTAAAAATAGAAGATTCTAGAACTGTCTTATAAATTTAAATCATGATTTTTTATTTTTATTTTTGCTCAAACAACCTAGCAACTAATTTATCATTCCAATTCCTAAAAGACGTGCATGAAGAACCACTCTATATATAAACTAAGTAAAGAATTATTACTTTTGGAGTTCCTGTATACTATTGATACACTGTCTTTCAAATAATCTTGCATGTTATATAATATGTATATACACATAATTTTTCCTACTTATTATTGTTATTGTTAGAAAAGTATATATATTGGTCATTGAATGAAAACCATTCAACTATAAAGCAGGTAAGTAAATCTCAAAGACTGCAGTTTATTACCCTGATCACCTGACATTCAACACCTTCAACTTGTCTCCATTTATAGGCTTTATAGCATCTTTGAGCGTAACAAAGCTCAGAGAATGAACAACTTCTTCAATATGTCTTCCCCAAGGGAACTTAAGAAATATAACACTATTGTTCACCGGATTATATATAGCATACCAAATTATTTTTTTCTAGCGAGTGCATTACTATTCTCCCCAATTCTAGTGAGTGTATTCGTTTTGTCCTCTCTCTCCCCTTTTCTTGCTAAAAATGGTATTGTAGTGCTGAAACCAAAACAAAAAGGATGTATTATAGATTTTTCCCTCCAAGTTCCCAGCTAGTTTTAAAGTATCCCGTCAATTACTTAGTTATCATTTGTGTTACTTGCGTTGACTTTTCACTAATTTTGTGTCCAACAATGCTACTATCATATAAAAAATGATTATATAATGTTCACATACAAACACATTCATATTGTGGGCCCTGCCTGACATGTGGGGCCCACAAATATACATGTGTGTGTATGTGAGCATTGTATGACCCTTTTTATGTGATAATAACATTATTTTTTCAACAATGCTACTATCACATAAAAAATCTCACATAATACTCATATACACACATGCATACTGTGGGGTCTCGCCTGACATGCGGGGTCCGCAGTATATTTGTGTGTGTATGTAAGTATTATGTGATATTATTTATGTGATAGTAGCATTATTTTTATTTTTTTGTGCACATGCGAGTCATATACAACTGTTAACTAAGGTATTTTTGTAACTTTACAATATAAAACACTCAATTCTCATGATTAACATGTGAATTATGTGAACAAGATATTTTTTACGTAATTAATCAAATTACAAAGATACATTCGATAAACAGCCACATGTTTAGCACGTAACACAAAATTACTGAAAAGTCTAGCTAGGAACAGAATTGGAACTAATAAGCAACTATAAGGAAGCAATTATTTATTTTGATAATTAAGAGACTACTTTGGAACTGCCTGATAACTTGAAAGGAAAGATATGTAACTCAGTCAAATAAAAAAGAAGAACAAATTAACAAAGCGCACAACACAATTTCTGTTCATGCTAATTAAGTTTTATTAAAGGCGCATAGGTGAAACATAACAACTAACACTGTTATTGTGACGCCCCCAAATCCAGGTACTTGAAACTCGAACTTGGTGCTACACGATATCATTTCTTTGAGCGAAATAATTATAATATAAATAAAAAAACTTAATTTACATATCAGAGTTGTCTAATCCCAGGTACACGACCTTTAAACATTCATTACATGATAGATAATAAATAATATTGTCTTAATAAAGTCTAACTATTACACACGATACCATAAAACTTATTCTTGCAGCTTTCCTTTCCCTTTGTTTTTGCCAGAGCCTTCTGGTTGATCACGCTTAGCTGAAAATATTTAATTTAAAGCAAGAATGAGCATTTAATTGCTCAGCAAGTAATAGCAGTTAATAAACTTTAGCTGGAAGAAATAAATATTTTCTTTGAGGTATACTTCTACAACGAATCAATAGTTGTGAAGTTTTTCGAAACATATCTTAATAACATATCAAATCATTTAAAATTTTGAAACGACGTAGTGACTATAAATGCTGAGTGGTCCATAGACCATGAACTTTTATTTTTCATTTTCGAAAAGGTTTAAACAGAAATTCATCTGCAAATCGCTCTGGTCTTACGGACATGTAGGGTGATCAGCCCCGTTATGTCCTGTATTGATCAATACTATCTGTTTGAACGATAAATTCATTCACTCTGTTCGCCTTGGGCACATAAATCATTTCCCCATTTAAGGGTTATTCATACTCAGTCTGGAGTCCTAACTAAACAATTCAGTTGGACGACTTTACCATAACCAATAGTATCCAACAGTACAATTCAAACCATGTCTAGCCGAGTCAAATAGCTTAGACAGTCTTTAAACCCTAAACGTATACCGAAGTTTAATAGTATGTAACAGAAAATTCAAACCATGTCTAGCCGAGTCAAATAGCTTAGACAGTCTTTAAACCCTAAACGTCTACCGAAGTTTAATAGTATGTAACAGAATTTGTCATATCAAAGAAGTTCTAGTTCAAGAGTTCTTACATGAATACCATAGCTCATACAAGTGGGGACACTTGTATTACAATAAACAATAATGAGATAATAATAAGAAATAACTGAATCATGAATATCATAACGGCTATGAATAATTGACAATAATTATTTATGAACATGCTTTGTATTTTGATAAACTTACGTTAAGTTGAAAACTAGCATAATATATATACTTGTTTGCATGAATATCAATAAGAATTTGAGTAAAGAAACTTGCTTACAAAGATTCATTGCAGTAGTTAGGATACTTGCTTAATATAAATTTGAGTAAGATTAGGGTACTTGCCTTGGTCGCTGATTACTGCTACGTAGTATAGCTTAAGCTGTTATCTTTAATACAAAGTCCTATCATCAATAAAATTATTCTTTTAATTAGAATAATACAACTTAACACATAATACTGCTTTAACATGTTGTCACATAGTCATGTCAGTTATTAAAACACATAAGAACGTATACCTAGTCAAACTATGTTTATTTGGTTTGAGTTCGGTATCGTTTCGGCATCCCGATTGCATTATCGAATAATTAACGAATTTCTTTTTAATAAAACTTTGTTCAAGAACTTAAATATTATATTAGATAATTTAATTATCATTTATAATATTTTTCCAAATATTAAAATCATTTATAATGATTTTTCAAACACTTATATTATTTTTAATGATTTAATTGTCCATTAATATCATTATCATTAATATTTAAATAATTTAAAATATTAATGAACTTCATGTCAACACTTTACAATTTATTTATTATAACCTGAAAACATTTTTAAAACCTTAATATTACCTTTAAATAATTTTTAAGATATTAAAATTATTTTTAAATAATTATCATTAATATTATAATATTAATGTATTTCATTTCTAAATATTAAAAGTTATTTATTATAACTTAAAACATTTTTAAAACATTAATATTACCTTTAAATGATTTTTAAAATATTAAAATTATTTTTAAATAATTACCATTAATATTAAAATATTAATGTTATTCATATCAAAATATTAAAAGTTATTTATTATAACTTAAAATATTTTTAAAATATTTATTTCACCTTTAAATGATTTATAAAATATTTAAATTATTTTTAAATATTTTATTTAATACAATTATTAAATAACTTTATTATCATTAATATTAATATATTAATGAAATTCTTATCAAAATATTATAAGTTATTTATTATAACTTAAAATACTTTTTAAAACCTTAATATCATTTTTAAATGATTTTTAAAATATGAAAACCATTTTTAACTAATTTATTTAATATAATTATTAAATAAATTTATTTTCATTAATATTAAATTATTAATGAAATTTAACTCAAAATATTAAAACTATTTTTAACTAATTTATTTAATATAATTATTAAATAAATTAGATAACATTAATAAATTAAAATATTAATGAAATTTCTGTCAAAATATTAAAAATTAAACTTTTTTTTAAAATAATTTTTATAACTTTATTATAAATTCCTAATATTTACTTTCTATTTATTCTATAATTTTCGTCCAAAGTTAAGGTCCTCCACGGAAACGCTTGTAGACGAAAATCTACAAGTCCGATTTGGGCCCACTTGATATCGTTAGAACCGTGACTTCCCGAGCTACGTTTTAGGCTCAAGAAACAGTCCATTTGGCCTGGTATAGCACCCAGAAAACAGGCCACTACCGACTACCTTCTACAAGCCTTTAAGTCATTTTCTGTTTTGGAGTCTTTTACAGAAACGCTTGTATTACGAGATTCACAACTCCGATTGAGGCCCAATCGGTGTCGTTGGAACCGTGACTCACTGAGTTATAACAACAAATTCAACAATTTTTACAGAACACATAAAGTGCCGTAATGGGGCTGTTAGTCAGACTGTCCCCGAGTTTTGGCTAGTTTGAGGTAGTTTAGTAATAAATTCATAGATCTTTCATTTTTCATCTTTTTTAAGTGATTCAACTTGGGTAAGGTTACTAACCCATAGGTCTAACACTACCAAAAATAAAAGTCAGAAAACTCTTTTTAGATCTATCAACACAAAAGCCATTTTCACAACTTTTAAAACATAACTTTCAACAAAACCTTTTCTTTCCATTTTAACTTCCATAAACCTAGCATACAAGCTATGGGTCCTCCAAATAAATCATGTAAACCACATAATCCACCACAAACAAGGCTTCTAACAATAAATCACAAATAATAAACAAGATCCATCATAGATCTACACTTTATACAACAATAACTACACTTTAAAGCTTAAGAAAAGAGTTTTATATATACCTTCTCCTAGCTATCCTTCTCTTCCTTCCAAAGTATGTAAGAAACTTCGGATGCATGAAAGTTCTAACTCTTCTTTGAGCTATAGAGGCTGCCGAAATCAGCCCTTGCACTCTCTTGTTTTACTTTTTCTTTTTGTTAGCAACTTGGAAAGGAAGAGAGAAAATGAGAGAGAATGAAGTAAAATTGATTTTGTTTCTTGTTTGTATACAATGAATGTATCTACCAACACATTGCTTGCTAGCCTTGGTTTACTTGTAAATTTGAACATAATGGTTGACTTCATTATTTGGTTGGCACATAAGAGAGTGGTTGGAGAGTTAGTAGGATAAAAATCATATTTCACCACACTTGGACAAGTAAATAAATTTTTTAATTTTTCTCCCCATTTCACCCCTATGTGGCCGGGTATTACCCTTCCATTTCTTCCATTATTGTTTTATTTTATTTGTCAAATTAAGCTTAAACAAATGATTACAATGCCCTTCTTCAAGTGGACTAAACTTGGGCCATTCTTTTAATTCTTTTAGGCTTCTATTTTATTGTTTGGGCTATGTAAACTAACATGACCCAAAACTTAAATTTTATTTTACCCTAATTAGTTACTTAGGGTTTCCATTCATCTAAATTGGAATTTAAAATGTTTGCTTTTATACATTCAATCTCATAACCCAATGAGACATGTCTCAATTAGGTTTAAAATAATTAATAACTTGATATAATAAAATTTATCTATTAGGGTAGTATAATCTTACATACTAACATTCTTTATTAGCACATAATCACTTAATATACACACTTTCATTTAAATACAAACATAATCAATTACTATGTTTAATATTTAAACAAAATAAAATAAATAAATTTATAACATGTATTCATATAATTATGTTAATTATCATAATTATATATATAATTCATAATCATATCTTGTATTAACATACTTACATATATTTGGAGACAAATATAATTAATAATTATATTTGATATCCAAATTCCTTAAGAAAATAATTTCTTATTATTCACCACATAAATATACTTTCATTTTAAATACAATTATATAATAATTGTATAAATTTTAAAATTTCATAACATAGATCAAAATTAGGGTTTTGATCTATAATGACACTTTACCTAATATATCCCATTATTAATTAAGTTAAAATAATTAACTTAATTAATCTTGATTAATTCATATAATAAAATAATTATTATAATAATTCTATAAATTATTTCTTATATTATTGAAATAATATATTAGTCATATTTTCATGAAAATTAAATAATAAAATATTTTTACTAAAAAATTAATTTATTATAAGAATATAATTTATAAATATCAACAATTCTTTTATCAAAAAATTAATTCGAAATCATTCATGTAATAAATAAATATATATTTATCACATATATACATATTCTTTACCTTGCATATATTCCCACATTTATTTTGAAAAACATAATATATATAATAATAAAAAATTTATACGCAAAATTTCTTATTTAATTATATAAAAATATTGGGTTATTTCAGTTATGCTCATTCTAGCTCCTTCATTTTGGATTTTGTGATATAAGGAAAAAATAAAAGCCAAAAATAGCCAAGTAATGCGAAATCCTCAAAAGTTTTTGTCAGTCTTACAACCAAAACACGATGAAGTAGTTCAACTTGTACAACAAACATTTAATAAATCATGAAGTTTTTGTCAGTCTTTAATGTTGCACTCTTAAAGTGTCAATATTTTTTCTGTGATATTTCGAATGTTTAAGAATTTAATAAATCATGATGTCGAGTTATTACGATGGTTATGGAATACGATGATTCTTAAAAAATGAAGTGTAACTATCGAGATCGTAGGATATCTTTGTAATAAGATTTTTAATATTTATTAAATAAAATAAATATTTTGATAGATTAAATTGTGTGTTATGTGGTTATAAGTCGATTAATGGCCTAGTTTGCGCTTTGCGTGACTAAGTATGAGTGTTAAGAATTTTTAGGAGAAAATAATTTTTTCCGAGAAAAACGCAAAAACACTATTCATAAAACGCAGAAAACGCTAATAAACATTTTTTTTGAGAATTTCGAATTACGTCATAGCATTTATTTGAGAAGGAGAGATGAAATCTCTAATATAAAAAATTTGGTGGCGAAATCGGATTTTCGAAAGTTGAAAGTCGATTTTTTGACTAACCGGGCGTATTACGAAAACGTAACCGTAAAAGTTAGGAAATCTAACTAAAAAGAAAATGAGAAATTAAATTAATTTTGGTCTAGCCAAGCCTAGGGAATAGCTTGATTAGGGAATGAAAGGGGCTTAGATAGGGTTTGAGATGACTTGGCTTAGGGTTGAGCCAAGTTCAAACTTAGGGTTAAGGTGGCTTAAGTCTTGAAGCCATGACTTGAAGACTTAAGCCAATTCTTACAAGACTTGGAGCCAAAGAGTTAGCCAAAATTGGAGCCAAAGAAAGGAGAGCTAGGTGTCATGTGTGGGTATTTTAGCACACGGGATAAGGAAGGATTAAAAGGCCAAGGGGTGAGTCACAAGCTAGGAGGGGCAAGTGTCACTTATTAATTAAAGAGCATGTGGTTAAAAAAATGTGGAAAAGCTAAAAGGAGAAGGAAGGAAGGAGAGAGTATTCGATTATATATGGCAAGGGAGGGACAAGGGCGGATGGAAAAATTTCCATTTTTGGTAAGTTTAGGTCCATAGGAAGCAAGCCATTTAATGTTTGTCTCCTCCACCAAAATTGTTTCAACCAAACATAGTCTTCAGCCATAATTTTGTCTAGCTTTGGTTAATTTAATTGAAGTTAGATAAGTTAACTAGAGCATGGTTAAGGGGCCTAAAAGACTAAACTACTCTAGCCCTTGGTTGCTTTTATATAGCCTTGCAAGTATACTTGTTTTCTTTTGCTTTGTTTCATCTTATTTCCTAAGTGTAAAAAAAGAGCTTGAGAGCATAGAAAGAGAGAGTGAGAGGGCCGGATTTTTGAAGAAGAAGAAGGGTCAGCTTGCAATATTATTAGCTAGCTAGGAAGAAGAAGAATAAGAACATCAAAGGTAAGAAACTCTAGAAACCTATCTTCTTTATCTTATTTCTTTTAAAAGCTTTGTAGTATGATATGAAGTGCCTTGTTGGTGGCTGTGTTATTTGATGAGAGATCATTGAAGGATCTTTGAATGATAAGGCTAATTGTGGTTTAGATATGTTAAATCACTTGTTAATATGTATAAAAGTGAAAACGAAAGCTAAAATCATAAGTTTAAGCGTAAAGGATGGAAAACATCGTAGAAGACCTTAATATTGGACTCTTAAAGTTTATTGTTTTAGACATTTGAGAAGAATGATTTTTAGATAAGGAAGTTATGGAAAATTTCTAAGTGGAACGAAGGAAAAATACGTTATAACAAAATTATGACAAAATTTTACGTAAAAGGTATCAATTGTAAAAAATCCTAGCTTGGTACTCTTTTCGGGCCAAGTTATGGATAGTTAACGCATTCGAAAAATTATTTATTTCTAGGGGTTATATAGCTGGGTGAAAACGTGAGTCGTAGGCTCAAGAACGAGCTCAATCTGACTTCAGATGAGCGAGTTATGAAGTTTAGAAAATTTGACGTTAAAACATCTTTCGGCAAAAAAAATTTGGCTTTCGATGTAGTTTCGGGCAAATTTTCCAACCAATTAAAGAATTTACAAAATTATTTCGTCTGGGGAGATGTGGAGAGGATGTTACAAGGAAGAAAATGGCTTAAGAACGGACTCATTCCGATATGGAATGACGAAGTTATGAAGTGGTGAAGTAGAGGCGATGAACCAAAAGTCTTCAGGATCTAAGGCATGAAAGGAAATTTTGGTCGATCAAACTACAAATCTCTAGTGCCGGGCCGCTGGAAATAAGCCTAATTTGGGCACTGGGGCTCTGGCCCAAAAGTCTGTGTAGGACTTCTTCGACGTCCTTCACTAAATTAGACATAACTCTTTCGTACGAGCTCCAATTGAGGTGATTCAAGCTGATCTAGAAAGCTAAAAGATAGACCTACAACTTCCATATTTTAAGTTTTGAGAGTTAAGGTCTGGATCAAAGTTGAAAATGAACATCTTTAGGGCTGTTATGTAATCAGGGGCAAGGCGTGGTGATTTCTTCGGAACGTCGTGACGCCGTGACATGTTTGACTAGTATTTTCGAGTTCTAAACATTGAACTTTGGATATATAGTGTAGAGAAATGTAAACCAAGGAATAGTAGTGGTATTGGACATATCAATCGTACACAATAGTGTGTCAGTTAGGCGTTTGGGTTAGACAAGTCGGACGTACGACGTACGAACGTCGAAACGCCGAGTCAAATATTAATGAACTTAAATACTATTCCGAGTTCAATGAAACGAACATTATAAAATATGAAATATGGTTAAAGTAAACCATGAGTGACATTTATACTTGGCTAATTGGTATTTCTATGTGCCCTAAATGTGTAGGATTTTCGAAGGTCGATTAACGTCAAAATATAGAAGACTAAATAGTGCACTGAATAGTGTTCCGAGTTTAATGTACGCTTCGGTTTACACAATATTTATCGATTGTGCAACTTTCAGACTTATACAAACTCTCTGTTAGTTGTATAAGTGTTCAACTATACTATAATGCATAAATTATTTAACATTTTACTAAAATTCATAAATTGTTCAAGTTTTGCTTTGACATAAATTGTTCAAGTTTTAAAGTTCGATATTGCATGAACTATTTGAGATGTACGTCAATGCCGTTTATTCCGGCTAGACGAAAATTTAAATATTTTATCGGTTTAAATATAAATCTTTGAAATATTATTGATGATAGGTAGAGCTGTCCACCCAAATTTTTTTGCGGTTCGGACTCCAGTTAATTTTTGGATATTTTTACGTTGGAAAAATCCCGACAGACCTCTGAGGTGGTCAAACAAATGCATATAGTCGTTTAGCTAGAGTGTTGTACAATATAGGATACATTGGGCTGATTAGTCAACATGCCTGTAAGTCAGACGATTCATAGTTGAATTACTATCGAACCTTTAGGAAAATAAAAAGTTCAAGGTCTTTTGACCGCTCAGTGCGTCATTTCAAAAATGTTAGATAAAAAGGAATTTATTAATTATTATTCTTATTTATTCGGAATGCTTTCACAACTATTATTCAGTTGTAGAAATAGTAACATAATTCTTTATTTTGTTGTTTATTCAACTGTTTATATATATACTTGTTGAGCTTTGTAGCTTATCCTTATTTTAAATAAAAAAATTCAACGAAGCCAGAGCAAATTAAAGGGTCCGGTAAGGACAAAGGAAAAGGAAAGATGAATGAGTAGAAGATAGTTGTAAATATTTATAATAATTAGAAGTATTGTAATAATTAGTTAATACTTTATCATGTGTTGAAGACTTAAAGGTCTGAGAGTCTGGAATTTAAAGTAAGATGTATTGTAATAATTAGTGATTGTATTTATGTCATTATTATTATGTTAGATGAGAAGTACCATGAAGCACCATATCCAAAGTTTAAAAGTACTCGAGTTTGGGGGCGTCACATTTTCTGTCCCTTCAAATTTCCAGCTTAGAGAAATTATTTTAACTAAACTAAGGAAAATGAACAAAGAACAAGTCTGTTTATAACTTTAAATTTACAGCCTTTTTTAAATTTATAAATTTCACACTATTTCTGTCTAAACTAAATATCATTAAGAACAATTATGTTACAAATTTTCATTTACTAGTTGAACATTCTTCCACCAAAAAAAGAGTTAGTAAAACTCTCACCTCGGTTCCTCAACACTGTAGGTAGAAATTACCTGGTATTGGGAAACTCCTCGAATCCTATTCAGATATAAAGTTGAAGTATTCGGAGATTCGAGTCGAGGGAGAAATTGTTGGGATACTCCTCGAATCTTATTCAGAAAAGAATTTGCTATTATGGAAAGGAAGAACTCCTATTTTTAATAGGAGTGTTATTTTAGAAAGAAATCAATTTGTAGTAGGAATTTTATTTTAGAAGTGTCCTATTTTGAATAGGAAGAGAAGATATGAGTGGTACTCTATAAATAGAGTATTATGTTGAGTTGTTGAATGGTAGCACAATTAAAAGTCATGTAACATCTTAAGAGTTGAGAGAGGGTGAGAGTGGATTTTGTGTTTGTGTGAGGGAGAGAGTTTTTTGCAGTTTTTATATTCCGTGCAAAAAAGTTGTATTGTGGGTGAGAGGATTTTGCAGATTTTAGTCCGTCCAAAAAGTTGTGTCGCGGTATTGTGAAACCTCAAGTTTTAGGGCGTAAAACTTGGGATGATAATTGTAAGCCCATTATTTTGATATAGTGGAGATTCGGAGTTTGACATGTGATTTTTCCCTTTAAGGGTTTTCCATATTAAATCTTGTGTTGTTTTATCTCTTTTTATTTTATTGTTTATTTTGCGTGACTTAATTCCCAACAAATGGTATCAAGAGCTAGGTTGGTTGAATTCAAGGTAGAAGGGGAATTAGTCGCATCGGTGTGACAAATAAAGGAAATAAAGATTGAAGCAGTTGGTGTTCATCGAGATATTGATGAATAAGAGATTTTGCGCTTATGGAGAATCACCGTTGCAGTCGCTAGATGTTGATGAAGATAAAGACAAAGATGATGGTAACGATAATGATGATGAAAATAAAGATTATTGTGATAGTGTAGATCATGCGGATTATATGAATGATGCAGATGATACGGAAGATGCGGATGTTGCAGATGCTATGAAAGACGTGGATATTGTGGATGATGCAGATGATACGGAAGATGCGGATGTTGTAGATGATATGAAAGATGCGGATGTTGCGGATGACGCAAATGATACATATATTGAGGATAACGAGAGTAATGAAGACAATGCGAATAATGCGGATAACGCGGGTGATGTGGATTATGGTGACGACTACAACAACGGTGAAAATGATGAAGTTGAAGTGTTTGCGGATTCGAGTCGAGGAAGGAATTGTTGGGAAACTCCTCGAATCCTATTCAGATATAAAGTTGAAGTATTCGGGGATTCGAGTCGAGGGAGGAATTGTTGGGATACTCCTCGAATCCTATTCAGAAAAGAATTTGCTAACAAAGGAGTATTATTTTAGAAAGAAATCAATTTGTAGTAGGAATTTTATTTTAGAAGTGTCCTATTTTGAATAGGAAGAGAAGATATGAGTGGTACTCTATAAATAGAGTATTATGTTTAGTTGTTGAAGAGTAGCACAATTAAAAGTCATGTAGCATATTAAGAGTTGAGAGAGGGTGCGAGTAGGTTTTGTGTTTGTGTGTGAGAGAGGGTTTTTTGCAGCTTTTATATTCCGTGCAAAAAAGTTGTATTGTGGGTGACAAGGTTTTGTAGCTTTTAGTCCGTCTAAAAAATTGTGTCGCGGTATTGTGAAACCTCAAGTTTTAGGGCGTAAAACTTGGGATGATAATTGTAAGCCCATTATTTTGATATAGTGGAGATTCGGAGTTTGACATGTGATTTTTCCCTTTAAGGGTTTTTCATATTAAATCTTGTGTTGTTTTATCTCTCTTTATTTTATTGTTTATTTTGCGTGACTTAATTCCTAACACCTGGTAAAACAAAATTAAGATGATAAGGAAGGGGGACAATATTAAATAATGAAATGTCAAACAAAATTAAGTAGGGGTTAGAAAATAAACATGGGAGTAGACATTACCTCACCAATTTGCAAGTCTAGCCAAATAGACTAGTGGTTTATTTATAGTTTCAAAGAAATAATAAAATTTTATCGTTAAACCCCAAGTTGCAGATTAGCATATTACATTGTCAAGCAACCTCTTCAAAGTAATTAACAAAGAAAATAATGGTATTATTTTATCCTTAAACCCTAAGTTGCACATTGGTATATATGTTGAACTACTACTTAAGTTTCTAAAAAGTAATCTATGGTAACTTTAATTTAATTTTAAGTTATTATATTATCTTAAGATTAATAGTGCATAGTGAAATTAATACCTAAGATAATAAATAGTGCAACTCATTAACAACCCTTAGCAAACAGACAACCCTAGTTATAAGAGTAAAAAGAGTAAAGTACCACTATTCTCTTCCTCACTTAGGAGGGCTTACTTCAGAAAATGTATTCTACTAATATATACGAATCGAAATCTGGTTTTATCTGATGTAACAAGGAAGGAGATTTGCATTTTATTACTTCTCTCAAAGAGATCAACAACATTATGAAAAAGTATTTATTTATACGCTTAATACATTATACATACATGGGATAATGATAAGTTTACTAAATCCTTATCTGATTAATTAAGCCACTTAATATGAGTAACTCTATATGCACAAACTGTGTAAAACAATTGTGCATAAACACTACTAGCTCAATATGTATTGAATAATAAAAAATAATGTAAAAGATTAATTATCCTTATCAATAATTTAAATGATAGAACCCATATATTTATTTATTTTTGCGATTGATATTATCAGAGCAAAAATATTGTTGTCTGAGCAATTGATGCCGCTTAAGTTATCTAGTGTTGCTAGAACAATTATAAAAATGTCTCTAAATACTTCATCCCCTCCGTCTTCAAAATGATGACTAAAGATACAACTTTTTTGTCTCAAAATGATGAGCAAAGATATATATAGTGAAGGGTAGGTATGTCATTTAGTGAGGTCCGTTAATATAAAAAAGTAAAAATACTCATCACTTTATATAATCTTGTGGGGATGCTAATGACAACTTTAAAACTTTTTAACTCTCTTTCATTTACTTTTATTTTTTTAATTTGTGTAAAAATTGTACTTTGATCTTCCTTTTGGGGACAAAGTGAGTATTTACTAATAATTATAACAGTGCCACGCACTAAATATATATTTACTCTAATAGCATCATTTTTGCTCTGATAATATCAACCGCTATATATATTTTTTCTATAATGTGACATAAAACTACGACTATGAATAATTTGTAATGATCTTCTCTAATACACCCTAAAGATGAGCATCTTTTGAAGACATATTCATCTTAATTACAAATCCTTATTTATTTAACATTAATGCTTTGATGACAAAATAGTGAATACAAAAAGAAAATACAAAATGATGATTATGTTAGTTATTGATCATAATCATTGAACTCATGTATGTATGGTGGAACATTCTCTAACCATAATTTGATAAATCATTTTGTACTCATTTTTTTATAGTCATCTTTTTTAACTATAGTATTACTCTTTATTTAATGCTTTCAAAAAAAATCATCCTACCAAACAATGCTAGAAATCTCAAAAATCACTTGAGCTCTAAAATAAATAAAATAAAATGGGTAATGCTAGGAATTTTAATTTTTTGATTTCAAATGATGTGACATCATTAAATTGGTTGAGTAAGTATTTTGTGATTGGCTATGTCATAAAGTATATTTTTTTTCTTTTTTAATATCACATCATTTGAGACACATTTGACCAAAAATTTAAAACTTTCTAACATTATTTAAATAAAAATTTATTGTGAACATAAGAAAGTTCTAAGCCTCTAACATTCGAAACATTCAATTAATATAAATGAAGTTTATAGATGTACATTTAAATTTTAATGAGATAAATTTGTATTTTAGCGCAATTTAAATTAGGAAAAAAAAGACAAAATGATTATCATCACATGGGAGCAAGGACTAAGTCGGCAGCAAAGAAACGGGATAAGGATTTATCCAAGTTATTTTATTACTAGGAGAAGATTTAGGAAGCAGCTACGTCTTATATATATTTATACATATATATACTCATACCTCTCATGATTCAAGAAGGAAAAGTGAGGAAGCAGGAAAAGAGAGAGAGAGAGAGAGAGAGGTCACGGTTGAGTTTAGGAAGAAAAGAAAGAGAAAGAAAAATTTGAAGGTATACTTGTGTGGTTCTAAGTGTAAATTAAGGTTCACATGATCTAATTAAATTAAATGTATAATTTAGGGTTCATATTATGATTAAATGAAAAGATGAAAGAGTTGGAAATAAAAAAAGTAAGACCTGAGAGAAGCTTCCACGTGTCCCGAGGCAGAAGACACATGGAGGTGACTCATTTTGAGAATTGAATGAGTGATTGGATTGGTGGCTAGAAGGATAGGATGATATGGGTATTACTCTGGTAATTAAGGGTATTTCTAAAATTTTTCTGAGGTCATGTGTCTGGCACGTGACCACTTTTCATGAAACTCTATAAATACCCCTTCCATTTCATTGAGAATGGACTTTTTGGGACTTTTGGAAGACTAAAAAACTTGGAGATTCTCTCTCAACCACAGACACTCAAGAATACTCTCTGGATCCTTGTTATCCTAATAGGGTTCTCGGATCCTAAGAATTCTGTCACGGGTCATTGGAGAATCGATCACCTGTTCTTCTCTCCTCTTCAATCAATCAATTAATTCCGTACTATTCGTGGATTTCTCTCCTCCTCAGCCTACATGAAATCCTAACCCTAGCAATGTACGATTTCTTTGCCCACATTTCTTTGGCGACTTTATTGGGGAGGTGTAGAATTCGTGAAGGGTATGCCCACAACTCGAAGTGGGAGAACTATACAGGAAGAGTTTCACCGACATCTAACATTACTTCGTCGAATCTAGTTCTAAAGCAAGCTAATCAAGCTTTCCAAGGCACGAATCTGGATCTCGATCAACTCATTCTTGAAGACGCTTTGGAAGGAATTTAGACATCACCATACATGGTTGATCAACAACAAACGAATGTCAGGTAGACAAGCACGGAAAGGTGTTGGTCGATTTCGCAATCGATAAACACGCGCAAGTATACGCGGTCAACAAGTAATACAATGTTAAGAGAGTGTCGAACCCACGAGGAATTATCTCTATGGCTTAACCAAGTACCAACTTTATGTCGTCTCAGTCTTATTTAAACAACTGATTGAAGGGATAAAAGCTAAAGACTACAATTACGCTACATAACATAAATAGATAGTTAAGGAGCTAAACTCTGTTTTCTGTCTGGGAACCGAAACTGGCGCTGCGGCACCAGGTTTTGGCCTTGGACAGGCGCTGCAGTGCCTGTGTTGTGAGATAGTTAAAGTAGAGGCGCTGCGGCGCCAGTTTATACTGGGGATAAGGCACTGCAGGGCTGGCCTTATGGTTGATCTACTGCAAAATGGCGTTGCGGAGCCTGAAGTAAGCTGGGAACTGGCGCTGCAGCGCTAGTTATAGAAAAAATCACTCTTTTGCCTTTTTATTGGAATTAACCTAATAAACCTCCTGCAAAGCATTTTAGTGAAAAATAATACAAACATATTATAAAAGCAATATTAATCAAGACGAACATGCAATCTTCCTAAGTATTAACGGGTCCGATTCGCGGGTATAAGTTCCACTCATCAGAAGGCAAGACGAGGAAGCAAGTGGAGAGCAAACAAATGTTGTGCAACTGGAGATGCTTAAGGCATTGAAGGAAGCACGGGAAGTGTAATGTCCCGATAAATAGGATGGTCTTGTTATTAGACTTAAGAATTATTATTTAATAAAATAAATTTTTATTGATAATATTTTATTTTACGTGTTTGAAAGTCGTTTCATGACCTAGGATGGTTATAAAACATTAGGATTTTGGTTACGTGATAGAATAAACGAGAAAGAATTTCGAAGATGAAAATAAAAATGTAATATCCCGAGAAATCTAATGGTCTTGTTATTAGACTTAAGAATAATAATTTAATAAAATAAGTTTTTATTTATAATATTTTGTGTTATGTGTTTGAAGGTCTTTTTATGACCTAGGATGGTTATTAAATGTTAGGATTTTCACGTACACGAATAAACGAGAAAGAATTTCGAAGACGAAATTAAAAAAATTCGAAGACGAAATTAAAAAAATTTCGAGAAAATTTACGTAAATGCACTATTCATTCGACGAAACCTAAGGGTTTGAATAACCTAAGTTTTTAAAGGAGATTGGTATGTTGTAATGACATTCTGTCTCAATATCTACCGGTAATATGTCATGAAAAGTTGTATTAACAAATAAAAGTTTTTCTCGAAAAACGTACAAAAATAAGACAAAATAAAAACGACGAAAAAATATTTTTATTGACTTTTCGATATTTTAACCATATTCTAGGAAAATATCGCTGAAAACACTATTCACCAAAAAATGTTTTTCAATTTTTTGAATTTTCGAATAATGCGCTAACAATAGAATGACAAGAAAAGACGGAATATCCGATAAAAATTGAGAAACGATAAACGCAGTTTTTAGACTTTGTATTGAATTTTGTAAGGATTAATAAATTATTATATGAAAATAATACGAGTATAATACGAATTATTATACGAGTATAATACGAGAATAATACGACGTATAATATAAAAATAATACGGGGTATAATGCGAGAATAATACGGAGTATAATACGAGTAAAATACAAAAAATTATACGGTATAAATACGAAAGTCAAAGTCAAAATGTTTTGGTCAACAAAAGTGGCTAGATCTTTTACTTTCCCACCAACTAACCACACCCTTGTTAATTTTAACCATGGTTAGTTAGGTGTGGTTAGGTTAGGAAGACTTAGTAGTTAAGAAAAAAATATGCTAAGAATATCCTAAGGTAAAATGGTAAAAAGCCAAGATATTAGTTGGTTTCATCATTTTAACTCAACTAGGGTTAGTTGGTGAGAGTTAACTAGGGGATGGTTTGTAAGATTTGAAAACTTAAGGGTTTTGACTATACAAGACTATAAGTTAAGTGACCAATTAATAAGGAAAGCAAAGTTGTCTTAATGACCAAAGTACCATAACCTTGCTTTTTCTATAAAAGGCAAGCCTTCTCTTTCAAAGTGTTAGTTTATTTTAACTAACAAATTGAAGAGCAAAGGCAAAATATTGAGAGAAAAGTGAGCTAAATGAAGAATCAAGAAGGATTAGCAAGCTAAATTCATCAAGTCACCAAGCAATCAAGAGGTAATAAACTTTGAACCATAAATCTTCATCTTTTTCAAGTTGTAGATTTAATAGGAAGTGTTTTACAGGTGGTTGTTAAATGATTCACTTGAATCATAGTATGTTTCGGTGAAATAAGAAAGAATTAGTGGACTTAAAACACTAATATGCATGTTAAAGTGGAATCGTAGTTAAAATAAAGGCTTAGAACGAATAGCACAAAGAACGAACGAAGAACGAGTTGTTGATGGACAAATTAAAAACCATCTTAGAGCTTGTTGTTGATGGACAAGTTTAAAATCATTGTTTATAACCTAGTTGCTATATGTTTGGTTAGGAGATATTAGACTTGGAAAAGTGGTAAATGTTCCCTTTGGAACGAACTAAAAGTATGTTATAACGAAGTTATGGCGAAAATTTTAGTAAAAGACGTTAATCGTCAAAAAACTATTAATAATATGATTTTCGTACAAAGTTAGTCAATCCTGGGAATTTCAATTTCTTGGGGGTTTGGTAATTACGAGAAATGTGAGTCGTATGCTCGAGAACTGTGACACCCCCAAATCTGGATACTTGATGTGACGCCCCCAAATCCAGGTACTTGAAACCCGAACTTGGTGCTACACGATATCATTTCTTTGAGCGGAATAATTATAACAAACTTAATTTACATATCAGAGTTGTCTAATCCCAGGTACACGACCTTTAAACATTCATTACATGATGGATAATAAATAATATTATCTTAATAAAGTCTAACTATTACACACGATACCATAAAGCTTATTCTTGCAGCTTTCCTTTCCCCTTGTTTTTGCCAGAGCCTTCTGGTTGATCACGCTTAGCTGAAAACATTTAATTTAAAGCAAGAATGAGCATTTAATTGCTCAGCAAGTAATAGCAGTTAATAAACTTTAGCTGGAAGAAATAAATATTTTCTTTGAGGTATACTTCTACAACGAATCAATAGTTGTGAAGTCTTTCGAAACATATCTTAATAACATATTAAATCGTTTAAAATTTTGAAACGACGTAGTGACTATAAATGCTGAGTGGTCAATAGACCATGAACTTTTATTTTATTTTATTTTTTCGAAAAGGTTTAAACAGAAATTCATCTGCAAACCGCTCTGGTCTTACGGACATGTAGGGTGATCAGCCCCGTTATGTCCTGTATTGATCAATACTATCTATTTGAATGATAAATTCATTCACTCTGTTCGCCTTGGGCACATAAACAATTTCCCCATTAAGGGTTGTTCATACTCAGTCTGGAGTCCTAACTAAACAATTCAGTTGGACGACTTTATCATAACCAATACTATCTAACAATGAAATTCAAACTATGTCTAGCCGAGTCAAATAGCTTAGACAGTCTTTAAATCATGAACGCATACCAAAATTTTATAGTGTGTAACAGGATTTGTCATATCAAAGAATTTCTAGTTCCAGAGTTCTTTATGAGTACAACAGTTCATACAAGTGGGGACACTTGTATGATAACAGCCAATAATGAGATATTAATAAATAATAACTGAATTGAATAAAATTCCACAATATAAGAATAAGTTCATAAGTGAATCATGGATATCATTACAGATATGAATAATTGACAATAATTATTCATGAATATGCTTTTAACTTACTGGGATCCATCGCATAGAATAACTGCGAGGAGTAGAGATACTTGATCAATATAACATTTGAGTAAGGTTAGAGAACTTGCCTTGATAGTTGATTACTGCTACGTAGTATAGCTTAAGTTGTTATCTTTAATACAAAGTCCTATCATCAATAGAATTATTCTTTTAATTAGAATAATATAACTTAACACATAATACTGCTTTAAACATGTTGTCACATAGTCATATCAGTCATTAAAACACATAAGAACGTATACCTAGTCAAACTATGTCAATTTGGTTTGAGTTTGATATAGTTTCGGCATCCCGAGTGCATTATCGGATAATTAATGACTTTATTTTTAATGAAACTTTGTTCAAGAACTTAAATATTATATTAGATAATTTAATTATCATTTATAATATTTTTCCAAACATTAAAATTATTTATAATGATTTTTCAAACACTTATATCATTTTTAATAATTTAATTGTCAAATAATATCATTATCATTAATATTTAAATAATTTAAAATATTAATGATATTCATGTCAACACTTTAAAAGTTATTTATTATAACTTGAAAATATTTTTAAAACCTTAATATTACCTTTAAATGATTTTTTTAAGATATTAAAATCATTTTTAAATAATTATCATTAATATTAAAATATTAATGTATTTCATTTCCAAATATTAAAAGTTATTTATTATAACTTAAAACATTTTTAAAACCTTAATATCAATTTTTAAAATATTAAAACCATTTTTAACTAATTTATTTAATAAAATTATTAAATAAATTTATTATCATTAATATTAATTAATGAAATTTAACTCAAAATATTAAAAGTCATTTATTATAACTTAAAATATTTTTTAATACTTTAATATAATTTTAAATGATTTTTAAAATATTAAAATCATTTTTAAGTAATTTATTTAATATAATTATTAAATAAATTTAATATTATTAATATTTAAATAAATTAAATTATTAATGAAATATATCTCAAATTATTAAAAGTTAATTTTTTATAACTTAAAATAATTTTTAAAATTATTTTATGAATTTTTAATAATTAATTTCTATTTATTTTAATTAATATAATTAATTTTAATTTAAAACCGTCGCTAAAGGGCTATCGCGACGGAAAGTGTCGCCTTAGGTGTTCTTGAGCCTCAAGAACATTCAAACTCAGTGTTCAAGGTACCTACTTTGACCACTTATAATTATTTGATTTTGATATTTTCTGGGTTGGTAATTTGGTTAGTGTTATAGTATTGATGTAATACTACAACCACAACCACGTTTCATGGCGATCCTACATCACAACTAGAAATTATAAGCAATAAAAGTAGCTGTCAGAGGCTGTTCTTCATTTTCTGGGCAGCCCAGAAACGTGAAGTCATGGCCGGTCAACGTATTTTGACCTTAAATAACTTTGATTCTGTTGTTAATCTAGGTGTTCTAAAGGCATGATTGTGTAGTCCTTATGTCAGACTACAAATAACAAACACTAACATGGTACAAAACATTATTAATAGCAAGATCCGAGGTTTGCAAAATGGTTGTCAGAAACTGTTCAACACTTAGAAAATTTCTGGGTTTTCCAGAAATTAAAAATCTGATCGGTCAACCATGTTTGACCACTTATATCTTGAGATATAGACATGGTATGGACTTGATTCCACTTCCAGTATACTCTATTCATGGCATAGAACAAGTTTATAACATCAAACACACATAAAATCTAACACAAAAAGATCTATGAGCTCTGACATATGGCTGTCAGACCACTTTTTTTAAAATTTCTAGATTTTTGAAAATTTCAAATTCTTGCATCTAGATGTTATAGATCTATCATATACTAACCCAGATCATCAATAGACATAACATACCACATATTTTAACACTTAATCACAACATCCAACTTAGCATACAAGATCAAATTTTAGGTTAGGATTTTATACCTTTCTTGAATGATTTTTGATTTCCACCTTCTGATCTTGATGTTGGATTGCTATGGAATGATATTGAATGATATTTGGGACAAGTTAAAGAGAGAAATTCGTGGCTTAGAGAGAGAGAATGTCTTGGCTTATTAGTGAATGAAATGTAAGGTTTTTCTTTCTTTTCTTTTTTTTTTAATCCAATGATCCTAGGCTTCCAAAGTGTCAAACAATGGATTATTGAGGAGAGATTGAGCATGTGTTGATATCTTGAGTTGGTGAATCCAAATATTTTGGCAAGATTTGCAAGTTACCTTCAATAATTCAAAAATGGCATTTAGGTCATTTGCCATCTAATTTTAATGGCTAACTTGTCATTTTTTCTAACCCTTAGGGTTTAACCCTAAGATTTTACAATTTCATTTTATAGAATTTTGTAATTATGGCTAAATGAAAATCTTAGTTTCTAAAAAAATAAAAATTAGAGTTTTGTAAACATACTTAGTTTCCTAACTACATAGAACATGAAAATTAGACTTAAGATTTACAAATTATTTCCTTAATCACATAAATATCCACTTTCATTTAAATACAACATGATCAATTATTATGTTAATATTTAAATAAAATGAAATAAATTAATTCATAACCTATATTCATATAATTATGTTAATTATCATAATTATATATATAATTCATAATCATATCTTGTATTAACATACTTACATATATTTAGAGACAAATATAATTAATAATTATATTTAATATCCAAATTCCTTAAGAAAATAATTTCTTATTATTCACCACATAAATATACTTTCATTTTAAATACAATTATATAATAATTGTATAAATTCTAAAATTTCATAACATAGATCAAAATTAGGGTTTTGATCTATAATGACACTTTACCTAATATATCCCATTATTAATTAAGTTAAAATAATTAACTTAATTAATTTTGATTAATTCATATAATAAAATAATTATTATAATAATTCTATAAATCATTTCTTATATTATTGAAATAATATATTAGTCATATTTTCATGAAAATTAAATAATAAAATATTTTTTTACTCCAAATTAATTTATTATAAGAATATAATTTATAATAATCAACAATTCTTTTATCGAAAAATTTATTTAAAATTATTCATGCAATAAATAAATATATATGTATCACATAAATACATATTCTTTTCCTTGCACATACACCCACATATTATTTTGATAAAAATAATATATAAAAAAAATTATACGCAAAATTCCCTATTTAATTATATAAAATATTGGGTTATTACATTCACCCTCCCTTATAAGGATTCCGTCCCCGGAATCACCGTTTCAAAACTTATATACACAAGGGTAAATAACATACGCATTCATTGTATAGAGATCTCGATCGGATTCGATCGAACTGATCTTTAACTATTCAGCACAAATCTTGTCTATCTGTTTAAACGGAATCTGATTTCTAATAGAACTCAAATTCCTCCTTCAAAATTTCTTAATAAAACGATTTACTATATATAAGAAAATCATATATAAGAAAATAAAATTTATTCGAATAATACCTGGAATTTCATCCTCGGCTGCTACCGTATCTTGAACCGTCATATTGAAGGTCCTCGCAGTTGGCTTGTTTGTCGGAGTTGGATACGTGATCGCCAGCTTTCCGCTGCTTTTCCCGGCATTCACGTTTCCCCCATCGGCATTCCTTTTTGGACAATCCCTTGCCATATGATCAGTTGATCCGCAGATGAAACAACCACTATTCTTCCTTGAATTAGGACAATTAGTAGAGATGTGTCCCTCCTGCCCGCACTTGTAGCACACAAACTTTCCTTTGAGACACTCACCTGAGTGACTCTTCCCACAATTTCCACATGGTTCCACCTTCTTCCTTATTCCTTCTTGACTATTTCCAGTATTTCCCAAATTTGTCCACTTTCTTTTTCCACTTGCACTTCCACTATTTCCTTCCACCTTAACTTTTCCTTCAATCCTACCCTTATTCTTCTTTTCCTTGTTATAGAGAGTCATGGCCTCACTTGCTCCTTCAGCAATAATAGCCTTTTCCAGTAGCGTTCCAAACGAGTTAATCTGCAGCACTGCAACCTTGTTGTAGATCCAGTGCTTTAGACCATGTTCGAACCTTCGTGCCTTTCTTGCCTCAGTGTTCACTTGTTGTGAAGCGAACCTAGCTAATTCGTTAAACTTGGCGGCGTATTTTGATACGGTCATATGTTCTTGTTTCAATTCTAGAAATTTAACCTCCATCCTGTCCTGCATACTGGACGAGAAGTAATTCTCGTTGAACAGTTCTTTGAACCTTGTCCATGTTACCACTTCTGCTCCGGCTCGAGTTTGGTTAGCCTCCCACCAGAAGTTCGCTTCCCCTTTTAACATATAGGTAGCAAAAGCTGTTTTTTGCTCCTCCGCTACCCTAGCAATAACAAACGCTTTTTCTATTTCCTTTACCCAAGTTTGGGCTTCTATAGGGTCGGTCGTTCCTTTGAATTCAGGCGGTCCTACTGCCTTGAAATCTTTGAAGTTCACCAATTGATTCCCTGGAGGATTTCCTGCGGCTGGTGCTCGATTTTGCATAGCCTCAGTTAATATATTCACAAAATCCTGCATAGGATTTTCTTGACCTCCTGCATTGTTAACAAAGTCTTCCACCCTTCGGGTTCGTGGTTCTCTTCTTTGCGGCATTATCTGGTTAAATAAAATTTTAAAGTTATTACCTTATCATTCATATACCATTATTAATGGTATCATAAAAGATAGAATATAAAATTCTAAATTTTAGACCAATTCAGCTTGCTGGATTCCCAATTTCAGCTTGCCGAATTAACAAATTGACATTTAATCAACATACTAACTTGACATATAATAATATCATAACATTTATATTAATATTTAAACAGTACATAGTACTTTTCATTCCACAATACAGACTGTCATAGTCAGCTACTATCCCTTAATGACAACAAAAGTCGGGATTCATCATAATACTTATGCAAAAGTAATACATTTCACTCCTATACATACTATATATAATCCTATTTTACTTATCCTATTCATTTCCTACACCTTCCTTAGATCCTGGACAAATCTTTGCCTGATGACCTACCAATCCACAGACAAAACATACGCATTGCTTCGGATCAGGGCAATGAGATGAGATATGTCCTTCACGTCCGCAATTATAGCATACATTCTGTCCTTTCATACATATGCCTTCATGTTTCCGATTACAGTTCGCACACGTTCCTATTTTCTTGAAGTTCCCTTGATTAAAATCAGAATTTCCTAAATCACGGTCCTTCATTTTTCTTTTCCCTTTCTGGCTTGGAGTTTCACACGATTTGCTGCATTTGGCTCCCATCTGTTCAATTTGAACCTTCAACTTATCTTGTTCTTCCATTGTTTCGATTAATGCCTTTTGCAACTGGTTGTTTAGTAGCCTTTCCACTGCCAACAACCTTTCCAAACATAACAGCTTGTTCTTTAGATTCTGCACTTTTGTTGATGCTTGGCCAGCTCCAACTTCAGTGTCTGAATCACTATCTGTCAATAAAACCGTTTCTGGTTCTGGTTCTATATTTTCCAAAATGATTACTTCATCTGGGTTGCTTTCAGGCGGAGTGATTTGCTCCTTCTTTATGACATGAGAGCCTTCTAATCTTTTCCTTCCTGACATCTATACACAAATTATCTTGATTAGTACATAATATATACACATAACAAATAATAGTTTATATAAGTTATTTTTATTTCATTTTACGATGAATTTCCTTAATTCATCTCCTTTAAACTCTATTTGAGTTATTTATTTTTCAACGCTTCTATCTAGCTTAAGGTTATAGCCTAAGGTATCCCCCACCTATGGTTTCTAACCTAAAGCTCTGATACCAACCTGTGACGCCCCCAAATCCAGGTACTTGAAACCCGAACTTGGTGCTACACGATATCATTTCTTTGAGCGGAATAATTATAACAAACTTAATTTACATATCAGAGTTGTCTAATCCCAGGTACACGACCTTTAAACATTCATTACATGATGGATAATAAATAATATTATCTTAATAAAGTCTAACTATTACACACGATACCATAAAGCTTATTCTTGCAGCTTTCCTTTCCCCTTGTTTTTGCCAGAGCCTTCTGGTTGATCACGCTTAGCTGAAAACATTTAATTTAAAGCAAGAATGAGCATTTAATTGCTCAGCAAGTAATAGCAGTTAATAAACTTTAGCTGGAAGAAATAAATATTTTCTTTGAGGTATACTTCTACAACGAATCAATAGTTGTGAAGTCTTTCGAAACATATCTTAATAACATATCAAATCGTTTAAAATTTTGAAACGACGTAGTGACTATAAATGCTGAGTGGTCAATAGACCATGAACTTTTATTTTATTTTATGTTTTCGAAAAGGTTTAAACAGAAATTCATCTGCAAACCGCTCTGGTCTTACGGACATGTAGGGTGATCAGCCCCGTTATGTCCTGTATTGATCAATACTATCTATTTGAATGATAAATTCATTCACTCTGTTCGCCTTGGGCACATAAACAATTTCCCCATTAAGGGTTGTTCATACTCAGTCTGGAGTCCTAACTAAACAATTCAGTTGGACGACTTTATCATAACCAATACTATCTAACAATGAAATTCAAACTATGTCTAGCCGAGTCAAATAGCTTAGACAGTCTTTAAATCATGAACGCATACCAAAATTTTATAGTGTGTAACAGGATTTGTCATATCAAAGAATTTCTAGTTCCAGAGTTCTTTATGAGTACAACAGTTCATACAAGTGGGGACACTTGTATGATAACAGCCAATAATGAGATATTAATAAATAATAACTGAATTGAATAAAATTCCACAATATAAGAATAAGTTCATAAGTGAATCATGGATATCATTACAGATATGAATAATTGACAATAATTATTCATGAATATGCTTTTAACTTACTGGGATCCATCGCATAGAATAACTGCGAGGAGTAGAGATACTTGATCAATATAACATTTGAGTAAGGTTAGAGAACTTGCCTTGATAGTTGATTACTGCTACGTAGTATAGCTTAAGCTGTTATCTTTAATACAAAGTCCTATCATCAATAGAATTATTCTTTTAATTAGAATAATATAACTTAACACATAATACTGCTTTAAACATGTTGTCACATAGTCATATCAGTCATTAAAACACATAAGAACGTATACCTAGTCAAACTATGTCAATTTGGTTTGAGTTTGATATAGTTTCGGCATCCCGAGTGCATTATCGGATAATTAATGACTTTATTTTTAATGAAACTTTGTTCAAGAACTTAAATATTATATTAGATAATTTAATTATCATTTATAATATTTTTCCAAACATTAAAATTATTTATAATGATTTTTCAAACACTTATATCATTTTTAATAATTTAATTGTCAAATAATATCATTATCATTAATATTTAAATAATTTAAAATATTAATGATATTCATGTCAACACTTTAAAAGTTATTTATTATAACTTGAAAATATTTTTAAAACCTTAATATTACCTTTAAATGATTTTTTTAAGATATTAAAATCATTTTTAAATAATTATCATTAATATTAAAATATTAATGTATTTCATTTCCAAATATTAAAAGTTATTTATTATAACTTAAAACATTTTTAAAACCTTAATATCAATTTTTAAAATATTAAAACCATTTTTAACTAATTTATTTAATAAAATTATTAAATAAATTTATTATCATTAATATTAATTAATGAAATTTAACTCAAAATATTAAAAGTCATTTATTATAACTTAAAATATTTTTTAATACTTTAATATAATTTTAAATGATTTTTAAAATATTAAAATCATTTTTAAGTAATTTATTTAATATAATTATTAAATAAATTTAATATTATTAATATTTAAATAAATTAAATTATTAATGAAATATATCTCAAATTATTAAAAGTTAATTTTTTTAACTTAAAATAATTTTTAAAATTATTTTATGAATTTTTAATAATTAATTTCTATTTATTTTAATTAATATAATTAATTTTAATTTAAAACCGTCGCTAAAGGGCTATCGCGACGGAAAGTGTCGCCTTAGGTGTTCTTGAGCCTCAAGAACATTCAAACTCAGTGTTCAAGGTACCTACTTTGACCACTTATAATTATTTGATTTTGATATTTTCTGGGTTGGTAATTTGGTTAGTGTTATAGTATTGATTTAATACTACAACCACAACCACGTTTCATGGCGATCCTACATCACAACTAGAAATTATAAGCAATAAAAGTAGCTGTCAGAGGCTGTTCTTCATTTTCTGGGCAGCCCAGAAACGTGAAGTCATGGCCGGTCAACGTACTTTGACCTTAAATAACTTTGATTCTGTTGTTAATCTAGGTGTTCTAAAGGCATGATTGTGTAGTCCTTATGTCAGACTACAAATAACAAACACTAACATGGTCCAAAACATTATTAATAGCAAGATCCGAGGTTTGCAAAATGGTTGTCAGAAACTGTTCAACACTTAGAAAATTTCTGGGTTTTCCAGAAATTAAAAATCTGATCGGTCAACCATGTTTGACCACTTATATCTTGAGATATAGACATGGTATGGACTTGATTCCACTTCCAGTATACTCTATTCATGGCATAGAACAAGTTTAAAACATCAAACACACATAAAATCTAACACAAAAAGATCTATGAGCTCTGACATATGGCTGTCAGACCACTTTTTTTAAAATTTCTAGATTTTTGAAAATTTCAAATTCTTGCATCTAGATGTTATAGATCTATCATATACTAACCCAGATCATCAATAGACATAACATACCACATATTTTAACACTTAATCACAACATCCAACTTAGCATACAAGATCAAATTTTAGGTTAGGATTTTATACCTTTCTTGAATGATTTTTGATTTTCACCTTCTGATCTTGATGTTGGATTGCTATGGAATGATATTGAATGATATTTGGGACAAGTTAGAGAGAGAAATTCGTAGCTTAGAGAGAGAGAATGTCTTGGCTTATTAGTGAATGAAATGTAAGGTTTTTCTTTCTTTTCTTTTTTTTTTAATCCAATGATCCTAGGCTTGCAAGGTGTCAAACAATGGATGATTGAGGAGAGATTGAGCATGTGTTGATATCTTGAGTTGGTGAATCCAAATATTTTGGCAAGATTTGCAAGTTACCTTCAATAATTCAAAAATGGCATTTAGGTCATTTGCCATCTAATTTTAATGGCTAACTTGTCATTTTTTCTAACCCTTAGGGTTTAACCCTAAGATTTTACAATTTCATTTTATAGAATTTTGTAATTATGGCTAAATGAAAATCTTAGTTTCTAAAAAAATAAAAATTAGAGTTTTGTAAACATACTTAGTTTCCTAACTACATAGAACATGAAAATTAGACTTAAGATTTACAAATTATTTCCTTAATCACATAAATATCCACTTTCATTTAAATACAACATGATCAATTATTATGTTAATATTTAAATAAAATGAAATAAATTAATTCATAACCTATATTCATATAATTATGTTAATTATCATAATTATATATATAATTCATAATCATATCTTGTATTAACATACTTACATATATTTAGAGACAAATATAATTAATAATTATATTTAATATCCAAATTCCTTAAGAAAATAATTTCTTATTATTCACCACATAAATATACTTACATTTTAAATACAATTATATAATAATTGTATAAATTCTAAAATTTCATAACATAGATCAAAATTAGGGTTTTGATCTATAATGACACTTTACCTAATATATCTCATTATTAATTAAGTTAAAATAATTAACTTAATTAATTTTGATTAATTCATATAATAAAATAATTATTATAATAATTCTATAAATCATTTCTTATATTATTGAAATAATATATTAGTCATATTTTCATGAAAATTAAATAATAAAATATTTTTTTACTCCAAATTAATTTATTATAAGAATATAATTTATAATAATCAACAATTCTTTTATCGAAAAATTTATTTAAAATTATTCATGCAATAAATAAATATATATGTATCACATAAATACATATTCTTTTCCTTGCACATACACCCACATATTATTTTGATAAAAATAATATAAAAAAAAAAATTATACGCAAAATTCCCTATTTAATTATATAAAATATTGGGTTATTACACTTGAAACTCGTACTTGGTGCTACACGATACCATTCATTCGAATTGCTTAATATATTATAAACTTAAAAATTATATCAAAGTTAACTAATCCCCAGGTACGGTGAACCTTAAGTACTTTATTACATGATAGATAACATATTATCAAAGTACAAAGTTCTAAATATTACAACTAATACCTTAAAATTATTCCTTCAGTTTTCCCTTCCCTTGGTCCTTGCCAGAACCTTCTAGTCAATCACGCTTAGCTGAAAACATTTAATTTAAAGTAATAATGAGCATTTAATTGCTCATCAAGTAATAGCAGATAATAAACATCAGCTGAAAGAAATAAATATTTTCTTTGAAGTATACTTCTACAACTAATCAATAGTTGTGAAGCCATTTGAAATAATTCATAACAACATATCAAATCGTTTACAATTTTAAAATGACGTAGTGACTATAAATGTTGAGTGATCAATAGACCTTGAACCATTGTTTTCAAGTATGAAAAGATTTGTACAGAAATTCATCTGCAACCCGTCATGACTTACGAACACGTTGGGTGATCAGCCCGTATGCCCTGTATTGATCAACACTACATGCTGGAACGACATATGTGTTCATCATAACCGCCTTTGGCACATACAAATTTCCCAATTTAGGGGTGTTCATACTCAGTCTAGAGTTCAAACTAAAGCAATTCAGTTTTACGACTCTATCCTAACCAATAATATTCAACGATACATTTTAAACTATGTCTAGCCGAGTTAAATAGCTTAGACAACTTTTAAACCATGTGTACATACCAATAGTGAATAATATGCATCAATACTTGTAATGTCAAAGAATTTTGAGTTCAAGAATAATTGTTCAAATACAATAGTTCATACAAGTGAGGACACTTGCACAACCAAACTTAGCTTATAAAGAACAGAACAATTTTGATTATATATAAATCATATGAATACAGTAATAAGATACTGGTAAACAATAAACGAATCGAATGAAATTCGAGAGTTTGCTTGAATATAAATGAATTAAGAATACTTGTTCAACCAAAGATCCATTGCATAAATGCAAGGGTTCAGATACTTGCTCAATAATAAATAAGATAGAGATACTTGCTTACACAAAGAACCATTACATAAAGTAATTGCAAAGGTTAGAATACTTACATAGTTATAAATCTCTTGCATAAAGTAAATGCATAGAGTAGGGATACTTGCATAAACGAATAACAAAAATATTATGGATGTGAATAATTAACAATAATTATTCACAAACAAGCTTTGAAATTAATAACTCATGTTGAGTTAGGAACTTACATAACATATACATGTTTGCACAAAATAAAAGTCATGCGTAGGGTTTAGATACTTGCCTTGATCGCTGCTTACTGTTACGCAATATAGTTTTATCTTTAATACAAAGACCTATCATTAATAAGATTATTCTTGTAATCAATATATCACATTACAGTTCATAATACTACTAATTTATAAGTAAATTATCTAGCATGTAATCACATAATCAAACATTAGATAACCCATACGTATTCACAAGTCTAACCCTAGCACACATCGAGTCTTTAATAGTATTCAATATAGTATACTGAGTGGTTTCTCACAAACAACCAACAAATTAGTTTTCGTCTCGTCTACACTGTTTTCACAGCGAGTTAGATCGGTTGCTAATTCATATATACCTCCGTTTCCTGAAGGAATTGTTTAGCCCAGATACTATACATCAACCATTAAAGAGTACGACTGCACTACCTTAGACTTAACACTTATAAGTTCTTATTATGACTTCGGTAAACTATTTATTAATTCAAGAGACTGATTATATCATTTCAACAAGCTGAAACCAAACTGTCTTCCCTTCCTAACCTTTTCAATTTCCATTTCAGCAAGCTGAAACCAAACTGTCTTCCCTTCCTAACCTTTTCAGTTTCCATTTCAGCACCCTGAATAGTTCAATTCAGCAAGTAGAAATACCCTTTTTACGAAAATACCAAATCAGCTAATTATTTTTCTATCCTTTGTCCAAACATCTGTAATGATCAAGGATTTTCAAGTTTCATTATTAATTAAATAAAGAATTTAATTTCTAATGAATTAATTTTGTGTGGTTTAATTTAAAATTTTGTGACATATAGTGAATAAATATGTTATTATTTATGTGGAAAGTATATGTGGCCAAATAATTATATATATATATATATATATATATATATTGTAAATATGTATATATATTTAATTATTTTAATTAAAAAGGGAAAGCTACATAACCTAATTATATATTAGGTATGGAAATTAAATAACCTAAGGGTTATGGTATTGAAGAATGTTAGTATTTAATATTATACTAACCAAAGAGATTAATTTTATTATCTCAATTTATTATTTATTTTAAACCTAATTAAAGCAAGTCTAATTAGATTATAAAATTAAATGTACATGAGTAATTATTTAAAATCCAAAATGAGTGGATTAGAAACCCTAATTAAATAATTAGGGTAATGTAAAATTAATGTATTGGACCATGTTAATTTACATGGCCCAAATAATTTTATTGAGAGCCCAAACAATTAATTAAATGGCCCAATCTTAGCCCAATTAAAGAGGGGCATTATGGTCATTTATTAAAGCATTATTTGATAAATGAAATAAATCAAAAAATGAAGGAAATAAACATGTGGAGTCCGGCCATACAAGGGGCAAAAAGGGAAAGAAAATTTCAATTTTTAAGCTTGTTCATGTTATTAGATAAAATCTACCAACTCTTATATGTGTCAAGTAGCAAACTCATCCAACACTTTTGTTTAGTGTAGAAAGCAAGCATGTGGTGAATGTATCTAATAATTACATACATTAATTAGTAAAACAAAATACCAAATTACTACACTTACTCTTTTACACTCACAAGCTTCAAGTTGCTATAGAACAAAACATAGAGAGAGAGAGAGAGAAGCCTTGCTAATTTCGACATCTAGGAGAGCAAAAAGGGAGTGAAATATTTCATGCATCCTAAGTTTCTAAACTATTTTGGGAAGAAGAGAAGGTGTGCAAGAAGATCAAGGTATGTATCTAAGAAGATTTTGCAAGTTTAGTACACTTTATTTGGCTTAATCTTGAGGAAACAAGGAGCTTAGTGTTTGACCTTTGTAAACCCTTGTTTTGTATGTGTATAAGTGATTTGTATGAGGATCTAAGTATTTTTCATGTTAATAGTTGGAACCAAAGAGAGAAAACCATGCTTTGTTCCATTTTGTTCAAGAAAAATATTTTTATGGTATACCCTAAGTATTTTTATGTTAGATCCTTGGGGTTTATATGGTAAATGTTTAAAATCACATTATTATACTAGATTTTTAGTTTAGTATGTGATTATGATGGATTTGCATGATTTAGTATGGTAAAATTTGGAAGAAATAAAGTTAGAATGATTTTTATGAAAAGTTTGGTTTATTAGTGTAATAAAGCATGTTAATCTTGAAATCTATAAGTGATATTTGAGGTTTGTTTTTTTTGTATAGTACATATACGAGTTAAGGACTAAATCCCTTTTGAATCACTTAAAAATGTTAAGAAATGATCAAGTTTTGATTTTTGTTCCAAGCTATGCAATCTGTCAAATAAACCAAACGGAACAGTCACTTCTGACCCAATTTCCGAACTCAAAACAGAACCAAATTAAGTGTTTGATAAATGAAAACTGTAGTTTAAGAAGTTACAAATCCAACGCCTCCGACGGAACTTAATTCCGAGTTGTACATTTCGTTTTACAAGCGTTTCCGTAAGGGACGTCAAATCTGGAAATTTTGGGCGTGGATGGCATTATCGTAATTAAGTGAAAGTGAATAATTATGGAATAATAATTCTTAAAACCATTAAATGGTTAGAAAATTAATTATATAAAATATTAAATGTAATTAGCTATTTAATTATTATTTAAGTGATATTAAATGATAATTAAATAAATATTAGTGTTAATAAAGTAACTAGTTATTATTTAATTGTAATTAAATAAATAATTAGAGATTAATAAATGGATTAATTATTATTAATTAATAATTAAAGAATGTTTAAGTAAGATTATGTAATAATAATGTAATTACTTAATTACATTAACATAAAAGGTTATAATTATTTATTACTTAATTAAATATTAAATAATAAATAAAGACAAGTAATAATTAATTATTTTTAACTTTAATAAGAAATAATAATTAAAGATTTATGAGATGAATTAATTATTTATTATTTAATTAATATTAAATAATAGATAAGGATAAATGATAATTAGTTATTCTTTAATTTATAAAAAGAAATAATTAAAGACTAATAAGGTAAATAAATCAATTATTTACTATTCAAGGATAAGGAATTAATTAATTATTATTTAATAATTAAATAATAATTAAAGACTAATAAAGTTAATACGTTAATTATTTATTATTTAATTAATATTAAATAATAAATAGAGACAAATATTAATTAATTATTATTTAATTAGTGTTAAATAATAATTAAAGACTGATAAGGTTAATAATATTAGATAATTAAAATATTATTAAATAATTAATAATATTATATTATTAGAGGACTAATAATAATAGATTCTTAAAATATTATTAAAAGATTAATAATATTAGAGAGAGATTAAAATATTATTAAATAATTAATAATATTAGGAAGCGAATAGAATATTATTACAAGGTTAATAATATTGTTCAAGCGTTAAGATACTTACTTAATAATAATATTATCAAGGGGCGATAATATTATTAAGGAATTAATGTGATATCTAATATTTAATTATGTGATTAATGTTAGATAACATATGAGAATAATAATATTATGAATAATTATATGTTATACTAATTGAAGGATCCATGATAGGTCTTTCCAAAGAGGATAAGTTAAATTTATTAGGCGGATTATAGAATTGCGTAGCAGTAGTCCGCAAACAAGGCAAGTTCTTTAACTCAAACTCGAGTTATTATTTCAAAGCATGTTAGTGGATAATTATTGTTGATTATTCCACATTCCTTAATAATTATTGTTAATCACACTTTGTGCAACTGAATTCTTGTTCTATAATTATTGAACTGTGAATCAATTAAAGTTCTTTCATTAGTGAACTGTTTATGAGATAGATCTATGCTAGTTGTGTCAGCTGGATCGAATATGTTTTAATTTTGATAAATCAAATAGATTTTAAAAGCTGTTCTTAACCAATTGATTTGGTAAGGACTCGAGACTGAGGAAGAGAACAATTTTATTAAAGCATTATATTGAAAAACAATTATTGCTCAACTATTAAGTGTTTATGCATAATTCACCGGGTATGAGAGGCTGATCCCCTTGACTACCAAAATTTACTAAAAGGACCAGTTTAAATACTGACAACCTTAGTATATGTTCATGGTTATTTCAAACCACTCAGCATCTATTATTCAATTATTGAGACTTAATTCATGTTCTTTCACAATCGAATTCCATTGTTGAACATTGAACGTTAAATTTCTTTCTAATCATGATATATCTTCTTTGTATTTAAACTTGCTAAGCAAATTAGTTGCTTACTCTTGGTATATCATGACGTTTATTTCAGCTAAGCCAGAGGCATCAAATAAGAGAGATAAAGGCAAGGGCAAGGTTCAGGAATAGTAGTTGTTAAAGATGTTTAATTATTATTTAATCTAATATAATTAGTTATGTAAACCTTTTGTAATAGCAAAGATAAGTTTAAGTTAAGGTTAAGAAGACCTTGGGATTATTGTTATAAGACTTTATATTAATGAACGATGTACGTTTATTATTCCGCAATAGTTATAAAATATTTGATGACGATGTATCGTGAGCACCAAACTCGAGGTTAGAGAACCCGAATTTGGGGGCGTCACAACATCTATACATATATTCCATACACAAAGAATTTTTTAGGAATTTTTCAACTCCGTTTAGTATTTTTCAAAAATCTGTTTTTAGTTCGTAGCTTAAAAAATTAGCCCTATCATGCTCAACTCCAAAAATTCCCAACTCTTGGCGGGATCTTACACGTATTAACTTGAACTCCCAGTTTAAATTTCGTGGCCATCGGAGTTATAGAACTCCGGTTATAGCGGTTTTTGTCAAAAAAAACCCAAATATTAAAATAACCATAACTCGGTCAATTTAAGTCGGAAGTCGGAATAAGTTCATTTTTGGACAGGAGCTACTTTATATCATATATTTTCATGTCCCAAAATATTGGAATTTATTTCATGAACTAAGTTGCCGAAACTGCCCTTGACAAATTTTGGCAGCTTGTTTTTTGTCATTTTTCAGTTTTTGACTCCTTTACTAAAATCAGTCCACACGAAAATCTATAACACCTTTTTCAGTGATTCCACTTGAAAAAGTTAAAAGACTCATAGATCTATCTTCAAAAATTTACCACACTCAAAAATTCAAAATATAATAGGAGATATGGTCGCTTGAATTTTATGTTTCGTTTTTACAAAAATCTGATTTTCAATCTTTTGTGATTTCTAAGAAATCTTCCATATTCTCACCTAATAACCAACATAACTAATCATATTACCTACTAATACCTCATATACTCATGGATCTATCATGATCCATGATCTATTTCATCAAACATCACCAATCACAAGATTAGAACATAACCAAGGCTAAGAAAAATTAGGTTTTCTATATTTTGAACAACCTAGTTTCCATTTCTTAGTTTAGATCCAACTTTTGATCCACAAAAAGGTTAAATCTAAACATGAAACACTTATAAGCACATAGATCTAAGGTTTTAAACCTTGAGATCATAACTTTACAAAAATTAAATCAAATAAAAAGAAATTAGACTATATAAGTAGGAGTTTTTGTTATACCTTAACTTTTCCTTCCTCTCCTTCTTCCTAAGATTGATTAGAGAACTATGAACTTTCAAAAACTCTCTTTCTCTCTCTCTCTCTTGGTCGAAATCTACACTTCATCTCTTTTGGTTGGTTTGTTTTTGGCTAGCTATAATGAAAGAGAAGAGAAATAATTTTTGTTGTTAGTTAAAAGATAAAGAGATATAATGTATATCTCTATTCTTATCTCCCCCACTCTCTCTCTCTCTCTCTCTTTCTCTTATCATTACTTAGCTTGCTTGAACTCCTTGATTACTTGTGGGTTTGGTGAAATGATAAGGATAAAACCAATGCTTGACACCTAGAAAGTTGTTCACCTAATAAAGCAACCTAATCATTACATTCCTCCCCCCTTATTCCTTCCTTGTGCAATCCGGCCATGTGGCCTTCTCTTGCCCAATTTTGTTTTCTTTTTTATGGCCCATATAGCTTACTTAATGTCTAATAAGTCCCCTCTCACTTGGGTTAAAAGTTGGGTCACTCTTTTAATTCTTTGGGCTAGCAATATTATTTCTTTGGGCTTGCAAATCAACATAGTTCTATACTTTTAAATTTTATTTTACCCTAATCATTTAGTTAGGATTTCCATTCCCCTTCTTTGAAATTTAAATCCTTACTCATGTATCTTTAATTTCATAATCCAATTAGACTTGCTTTACTTAGGTTATAAAATTAATTAATTGAAATGTATAAAATAAATCTTTTAAGATTAGTATATATTTTTAAATACTAACAATGTTTAATATTATAGCCCTTAGGTTATTTAATTACCATACCTAATATATGTATTAGGTTATCTAACTTTATTCTTAATTCTCTCTGTATACTAAATAAATGTATATACATTATATAATGTATATTTATTTAATCAATTACATAATCCACATAAGTCATCACACATTCCAATAGTTTATTAACTTAATAGCCCTAATTGGCTTAATAAGTTATGACCACTCACATAAACACTATATATAATTTATATCAATAATTAATTACTTAAATATTATAAATCTTTTTAATTTAATAATCAAGACTAACATCCAAGCTATGTTAATTGTTAATATAACTTATCTTACTCTTCCTTAATCAAAATGATTAAGTATTCATCTTAGTTAATAAATAAATTAACTATCTAGCTTAATTCACATATTCACTTATATAGTTCAGGTACTTTCTAAAAAAAAATTATTCATAAATTTTTAGTCATATAAAATTCTCGGTCCTTACAAGAACGAACTCATTTCGACTTTGGATGAGCGAGTTAGGTAAATTTACAAATTTGGCGTAAAAAAGTCATTTAACAAAAAAAAAATAGTCCAACGATGGACTTTTGAGCCATTATTTAGGCTTCTTATAGGATTAGAAAAGATAATCCGTCCGGGGAAGGTTTTATAAGATGTTGTGAGCTAGTATATGGCTCAAGAATGGACTCGTTCCGATAACGGAGGGTCAATTTATGACGTTGCGAAGTAGGTGTGACGTGCACGAAAGTCTTCTTGTGACTACTTCACGAGACCAGAGTTTTGAACTAAAGCAGACATTTTGCGTAGCTAGTTTAAACTGTCTGGATTAGTAGAAATGGAGTTTAAAGCTAAAGCAGACATTTCGTGTCGCTAGTTTAAACTGTCTGGATTACCCAACAGGAAGATTAAAGCTAAAATAGACGGTTTAAACCGTCTGCTTTATATCTGGAACGTAAGATGTAAAATAAAAGTTAGGCGTATTTTTTAAATCATAAAACACAAACAACGTGAAATATGTTAAAAGATGTAAATGTTTAATATACGTGTACGAGAAGGCATTTCCGGGGAAGTGTTTCACAGGCCTTGTGCATATTTTGAGGGACGATACCAAGTCTTAAAGACATAGTTTAGTATATTGTTTTGATTTTATTATCAAAGAAACATTAAAAAGGATGAACAAAGATAAAATTTAACCGTTAAGAAAGGTGAATATAATAGCCAAGACGTTCTTGAACGTCGCGATGCTAAGGAATATTTTTGGAGTTTGGTTGCGTATAATCTATAAAATGTGAACCATATGAAATGAAATGAAGATAGTAAAGTCATTGAAAAAGTTACCTTGAGATTTAAGTCTCAACTATGAACGATGTTAAGAGAAGTGTTCTTATTCTAATGAGTTGGACATTATAAGATATGAAATAGAGTTAATGTAAACCAATATATAGCGTCGTTTTGATTGCTATTTAGTATGTCATTATACAATAAAATGTGTAGGGCGTTCGAAGGGCGAATATAGCATAAAGTTATAAAATGTGCTTAAGACAAGTTTTCTAACTTCATTCATATTCTGAATTGAATGCTAGTTTCTTTAAACCACTCAAGCATTGTATCTGAGTAAGTTATAATCTATGTGCAAATGTGTTATGTTTGAGCAAGATGTGTATCATGAATTATGCTACGTGCCATTTTTTTGCACTTATGTATTTTTGAGATGAATTATTCCATGATTGAACTGTTCAAGTTGTAAGAGTTTTGCTTAGACATGAACTGTACAAGGAAGGAGTCTATGTTGAATATTTCAGCAAGACAAAGGTAAAGATGGTAAGATAGGTTAAGTTGTTTGTACAATCGTATTTTTTAATCATTGATGTGCAGTATCGGAGTTAAACGACTCCTGTGTTATGGGCAAAGGTTGAAGATGAACTAGTCACCGATCTAACTCGCTTGAAAGACAGTGTAGATGAGACGGGAAACTAGTTCATTTGTTTTGGGCAAGGCGCCACTCAGCTTACTATATGGATAACTGTTGTGAACTTGATGTGTGCTATGCAATGTGTTTTGTAAATGTATGTCGAAAAGGTGATTCTTTTCACATATATTGTCTTAGAAGTGTTAAAGAATATATTTCTGTGAATATATATGAGAAGATAAAGATTATTGATGTTTTAAAATGATAGGAATCAGAATTTATTCCTGTTATTCAAGCTGCTTCATAACTCTTGTTTAGTTATTACAGTTTTATAAGAAAAGAAAATTGGATTCTTGTTTTAGTTGTTATTCAACTGCTAGAACTTGCTGAGAAAGCGAATGCTCACACTTGCTTTTAAAATAAAAACATTTTCAGCGAAGATAGGAAGAACATGAAGGATCCAGTGAAAACTAGGGAGAAGATTAAGTTGAGACTTGTAATTTAATTGTTAAAACTTTTATGTATTTGGTGTGGCGGATGAAAGTAACACTTGTAATTAAAGAATAATGTAATTATCATTATTTGTATTGTAATGAAGATTTAAGGTAATCAAATCTGGGATTTAAAGAAATATATTGTTATATTTTGAAGTTTTTAATTATATCTTAAAGATATATGGATGTATGTATGGAATGAGAAACACTCGTGACACACTGAACTCGGGTTTGTAGATAGACTGGGTTTGGGGGCGTTACAAGAAGGATATGGAATAATGATGACTATGACATTGGAGATGCAGAGGAAGCAAGAGGAAATGGGGAATTATTGCCAGCAGTTAATGCAAATCCCCACCATTAAGGCCATGTTCACAGGCAATTCGCTGGGAAAACGAGCATGAGTGGAGGAGAAAAACAACGACAACAATGACAACAACAAAGAGAATCAGAATGTACCTCCATTAACGGAGAATCAGTTAATTCTAATCGTCAACTTGGAACGCTAGAACAGTAGTGATGTGCCACAGCCCAAACTAAAAGCAAGCCAGCCTCAGACAAACATCATCCCGACCACTATCCCCTCATTTTCACAAGTGCAGATACCAACCATCCCGTGCCAAGTCCAACGAACAAGCCCACAAGCACAACCGATACAAATTTTACATGATGCAAGTGTACACCAGCCAATTTCCTTAACATACACACCACCAATGCATCGATACATCCCAACACCCCCAAAGAGTCCATACCACAAGCCAGTATGTGACGAAGGATGATATGATCGATGTGATCAATCAACTTTGCAAGCATACATCTCGACCTTTGGAGTTAGACTTTACTCCACCCTACCCGAAACATATTCGGAGACAACCTTACCTGGCAGGGTATATTGAGCATCCCCCACAATTTCCAAAATATAATGGGGAGAGAGGAAATGTCAGGGAGCATATTGCCAAGTTTGTGAAGTCAATGTCTCCATGGTTAGGTTATAATGAAGTGAACAATCACAACCTATTGATGAGGGAATTCAACAAAACTTTGACAGATAGTGCCTTTATTTGGTACTATAATTTGGAGAAAGGGTCAGTTCATGATTGGGATGATCGCAAATTGCAATTTTTTAAGAAATTTTCTATGTGCTGAAATAGGTAACCATTTTAGAGCTCATGTGATTCAAGCAGAAGCAAAACGAGGAGCTATTGGATTATATTGACAGATTTAAAGCTCAGGCACAGAAATATGTAGAGCCAATTGAAGAAAAGAACTTAGTGAACATATGTAACAATGGTGCTTTTGATGCCTTCAAGCAAGGTTCTCAGACTTGGACCGTTCATCGAACCGAAAAAGTTACCACGTGGATGGGTCACTGGTCCAACCAGTGGTCGAATCGTTATTGAACCAATGAAGTTATTAATATATAAAAATATATATTATTAGTAATTAATAAAATTTTAAAAAATCTCATTTCTTATGAACTAAAACATAATAAAGATGAGTTACAATATTAATAAAAGTGGTTAATTTTAATATTAAATTTTTTTGGTGAAAAAAAAACCGGTTCACCGGGTCAATTAACCGGATTTACCGGTTGGACCAAAACCGGTTAAATGGTCCAAACCGGACCGGAAGGTGGACAGGTTCTGATTTTTATCAGTCGGACCGTCTGTCCGGTCCGGGTTTTAAAACCATGCCTTCAAGTCCCATCTCATTACAAAAGCATGTGATTTGTTTGCTACTCTCTCGTCTTTTGCAAAAGACTTGGGAGGAATCATGACATTGCCCATCAGTCATACGACGGTTACATGGAAGGGCAAAAGCATGACGACTGTGGTTTTGGCAGATTCTCAGTCAAAACCACAAGAGGGCAAGAGGGAGAAGAACGAGAAAAATTTTGAATGGAGCAGAGGAAAGCCCGGGGATAAGTATGCAAGAATGTCAGTCCTGGAGGCTATCACATGCAGTGAGAAGGCATTTAGGGGTCTATACGAACAATGGGTTGAGCACGGAGTGATGAAACCTCCACGACCCAGATTTGTTGTGACGGAAGAGATGAAAAGAAAACCATACTTCTGTGTATACCACCAATACGCAAGGCATTCCATTATGGACTGTTACAATTTGTGGAGGATATACCATGAGAAGCTGGCGGCAGGAGAAATTGAACTAGGAAAAGAAAGCAGCGTGCATAACACGCCACTGCCAAACCACAAAGGAAAAGAAACGTGCAACACTATTACCCATGGTGCAGCCCCTGAAGTTGAGATGATGGAACATTTAAAAATGACAAAAGAAAGAGAAAAATATGATCCATGCTTGCAGGTGATGGCGTTAATAAATGGAGCCAAGTTCAGAAATTTTTTCAATCAGATAGGATTGGCCAAAAAAGCAAGGATAGAAGCAACCAGGGCAATCATTAAAGATGCCGAGACGCAGGAGACCTGCATGGCCATAAGTAAAGGATTTGTGAAGACAATGGAAGAAGAAAAAAATAAGATATCTTTCTCTAAAGCTGATAGACAGATAAGATATTCGCACAATATACCATTGTATGTAACAACAATAATTAATGGTATTGAAGTGTGGAGGGCGTTCATTGACAATGGAGTGTTTGTAAATATTATGCTCTGTACCGTGTTTAAACGGTTAGGCCTGCCAGAGAAGAACATTGTGAAAGAAAAAATAAACATTATAGGGTTCGCTAATCGAAGTACAAGAACCCTTGGACACGTCAAGGTGGATATGCAAGTTGGGAAGATCCGGGGACCAGTGATGTTCTATGTATCCAAGGTGGATGTAGCATATCATGTCTTGCTATGAAGGGCTTGGAAAAATGAATATGGGGTAGTTCCCTTGGTCTTTCACCAATGCCTAAAAGCTATTTGGAAAAGGAGAAAAGTGAAAGTACCAGCAACAAAGAATCCCTTCGAACCAAAGGAGGCACACATCATCGAAATAATTTTTTTCGATGATGTCGCTCAAGAGGGAGAGAACCAGATTGCAAAGCCTGACTCCCTAAGGCTAGTAAGTTGGGAGGAAGTGCGGGAGGATAAGTACGTACCTGCAAAGAAAGATAAGAAGAAGACCTCGAAACAAGGAGAATGTTCCAAGAACAAGAAGCCAATAGTGGTAGATCTGGAAAAGGAAGGAAAAAGAGAAAAGAAAAGACCAGCAGACCCTGAAGATGCTAGGAACAATAATAAATGCCAAACGGATAACACAATCAGAAGATGGCCAGAAGACGACATAGGAAAGGGTTGTTAAACCCAATGGAAAATTAGTGTTTTGCTTGTGACAGTGTAAGGGGGAAGAGCCCAAGGGAACATTCAAATCCGACAGCTTAGGAGGTGTCCCCCACTCCAACCGTAATGAAGTGGACGAAGTTGTGTAGCAAAAGGTAGAACCAGCTCCAGAATGTTTTGAGGATTGGCTAAGACCTCAACAAAATGAATTAGAAGAAGTTGATTTGGCAACAGATGGAGGAACGCCAATAATAATTTATGTCAATAAAGAACTGAATGTTAATCAGAAGGAGGAGCTCGTGAAATTACTACAAAAGTATAAAGATGTCTTTGCTTGGAACTATGACGAAATACCTAGGATTGATAAGGAGCTAGTAGAGCATAATCTGAATATAAGCCCGGGAATTAAGCCAGTAAAGCAAGCACCTCGCAATTATGCACCAGAAGTTAAAATACAAATAAAGGAGGAAATCAAGAAATTGCTAGAATTAGGGTTCATCAAGCCAATTCAACAACCAATATGGCTATCCAGCATTGTACCAGTAAAGAAATCCAATAAACAGTTACGGATATGTGTGGATTTCAGAGACTTGAACAAGGCATGCCCAAAGGACATGTACCTGCTACCCAACATAAACACTTTGGTAGATGCAACTGTCAATCATGAAATGATGTCATTCATGGATGGGTTTGTGGGATATAATCAGATACATATGTCCTTAAAAAATGCAGAGTTGATGGCCTTTCGTGCCCCGTTTGGGAATTTCTACTATGTAGTAATGTCATTCGGGTTGAAGAATGCAGGAGCAACTTACCAAAGGGCAATGCACGCTATATTTCATGACATGATTAATGATATAGTGGAGGACTACATGGACAACATAGTGGTAAAATCTAAAAAGGCGACAACCCATGTGGAGAATTTGAAAAAAGTGTTTGAGCGGTGCCAAAGGTACAAATTGAAGATCAATCCGAAGAAGTGTGCCTTTGGAATGGCAGCTGGAAATTTTTTGGTTTCCTGGTGCATAATAGAGGTCTAGAGGTAGACCCAAGCAAGGCGAAAGCTATTACAAAGATGCCCACACCAAAAACGCAAACAGTTGAAGAGCTTTCTGGGGAAGGTTTCTTACAAGAGGAGAATCATGCCAGCATTAGCAGAAGTCACAGAACCTTTCGAGAAATTGCTAAAAGGAAAGGCATAATGGGGTTGGGGGTAAGACCAACAACATGTTTTTGAGAAGTTAAAGGAATTTTGGTTTCATCACAAATGATGGTAATGCCACAAAAAGGAATATCGTTGCAATTGTACATCACATCTACTTCAAAGTCTATAAGAGGATTAATCACGTAAGAGGTAGATGGAGAAGAAAAGCATTTGTATTACATCAGCCGAATAATTAGAGGGCCAGAAACCCGATATTCACGTGTGGAGAGGCATTACCTAACATTCGTGTTTATTACGCAAAAAATGCGGCATTACTTCTTGGCGCATGAAGTGAAACTTGCAACAAAAAATGACTTGAGATCATAGTATGACATCAAGTGTGTGACACCGAAGGCGATTAGATGTCAAGACTTGATAGACCTACTAGCTCAATTTCCGAATGAAGAGTATGAACCTCCCTTTGAGGATTTTACAAGATGAGAAGTGGAAGAAATTATTTTAATGGATAAAGACCCAGATTGTGGAGTTTGTCTTTTGATGGATCATTTGCATAAGGTAAAGAAGGAGCATGAGTGGTGTTGACCAGCAGAGAAGGGAATGAAGTGGCCTTGTATACAAATTTAATTTTCCTTGCACGAATAATTAATCAAAATATGAGGCGTTTATATTAGGATTTTTGGCGGCTCAAGTGTTCGGAGCCAAAAATCTTAAAGTAAGGGAAGATTCAAATCTGATAGTACAACAAATAAAAGGCCAATTCTCAGTGAAGGAACCTATCTTGGCACCATATCAAACTATAGCACAAAAAGTGATGGAGACTTTCAAGAAGGTGGTGATTGAGTATGTGCCAAGAGGACAAAATAAACAACTAGATGCATTAGCAACAATAGCATATAGAGTGTATATCCAAGGAGAAGACTTAGATGTGAATTAATGAAGAGAAACCTCCCAACCACGGTGCTAGACTTGTTCCCCAAAAATATGACTGATGATTGGAGACACGACATCTCCCATCAACTGTAAACAAAGGAGGGAATAATATCACCAGTGGAACTTCAGAAATAAAACATTATCAAGGGAGTCTTGTAACACAAAGAAGCAGATGGTGTATTGACACGATGCTTGGGGAGGCAAGAAGCGAATAGAGTATTGTATTATATGCATGAAAAGAACTGCAGAATGGCAGATATTGGGCTATATCGCAGGTTATAGCGTCAAGGGTGTTATTGGCCCGAAATGAAGAAGAATGCAGATGCACTTCAACGACAATATATTTCGTGCATAGAATACCCTAGGGAGGAGGAATGCGCCTACATTGATGACCTAACGGATTGGCAAATCCCTTATGTGGAGTTTTTACAAAACGAAAGTCTTCCTGTCGAAAATAATTATGCAGTTATAATAAAAATGAAATCACAATAGTTCTTCTTACAAAATGGAGAATTTTTTAGAAGAGGGTTCAATGGCAAGCCCTTACGGTGTTTGGAATTAGGTGAGGCCAAAGATTTGGTCTATCAAATGCACAAAGCTGAACACCAAGGGGGAGCCAATTTGTACAAACATCTTATTGATCACGGTTATTACATGGCGGAAAATGGAAGGAGATTGCTTAGAGTTTGTCAAGAAATGCCACATTTGCCAAATCCACGGGAACTTGATTCATGCTTCTGCAGTGGACTTGCGAACTTGATGAGTGATTTTTATACCTATGAATTTTGATACCTTTTAGGCTTAATTCTTTGTTATCTTTAAGTATTTTTAGTGTCATTTTACTTATTTTTCTGTTTGTGTTGTAGGAAACGGCTTCGGAGGGCTAAAATATGTAAAATAGAGCATAATGGCATTTTCATAATTTCTGGAACTACACTCCCACCGGGGCATGGTTCTCCACTACAAAAAGTCCTTCGGGGTTGGCTTGTCGAGAAAAAAGAGGAATTTCAGAAGTTGAGTCGAAAAAGGATTTGTTTGGTTTATTAGTTCAAGGACTTTAAGGAGGGATAAAAGACATGTGATGAGGGATATAAAAGGAGGATAATTCACAAGAATTAGGGGTCTTCCATTAGAGGATTCCATTAGATTAGATTAGATATTAGGAAAAAACCTAGTTTTGAGATTCAGACTTGGAGACTTGAAGCAATTGGCTAGCACGAAGGATTCAACGCAGGAGCTGAGAAGAGAAGAAGGATTTCATCTACATATTCTATTCTCTTCATTATCTTTTACTTTGTATTTTGAATGTTTTCTCAATTATGGATCATGGATTTTACTTCAATTATGAATTAATTTCTTTTTAATATTACAATGGACCTTGTTGTGTAGTTTATTTTAATATGCTACTTTATTAATTACTATAATCTAGTTTAGGGATTGTCTACTGTGATTTGGAATTAATTGTTTAATTGTCTAGCTAGCAATTACTATGATAATATATATGAACTCGAGAGATGGATTATAGATTTAGATCTGATCATAATAGATTGTGATTGTGTTTTCTGCATGGAGATAGAATTCATAATTTGTGTTTAGGATAGAGATCGATATACCTACACACTGCATGTAATCTAAATAAGAACTTGGTATTTAAATCCTCTTTAATTGTAATTCACATAGAGATATAGTGGATTAGTTAATTAGGGTGTTCTTCTTAATTCTATCAGTTGTGGATTTAAGTTGATTTGTTTATGGTGCATCGAGAGATGGTCATAGATATTGATGTGTTCTTGATTAACAATTACGAATAGTGAACATAATTAATGAGAAGTGTATTAATCTAAGTGAAACACTAAGTGAAGTTGTGATCTTATATCTCCATAATCTGATTTTAAACTGGTGGTAGTTAGTATTAGTTTAATTATATATTTTAATTCACAAACCTTAAATCAATTATTTAAATAAGATTTGGTTACAGGTTAGTACTTGGTAATTTTTATTAAGTAATTTCTCATGAGAACTGATACTCTACTTTCACTTTATTACTTGTTGACCGTGTATACTTGCACGCATATATTCATTGTGAAATCGATCAACAAGTTTTTGGCACCATTATCGGGGAATTAGTTTAATAATTTTTGCCAATATTATTTTCAATCAAATTAGTCTTACTTTAAATATTTTTTTCTTTTTATTTAATTCTCTTCCTATTTTGTTTTCTTTTCAGGTACCATGGCTGAATTTAACTATCAGTGGCCGTATACAAGAATGACTAAGCCAAAGAAAATAGGGATTAATGGACTCAATGCACTTTCTACTTTGTCAGCACAACTTGAGACACTTTCAAGGAGTTTTGACTCTTTAACAGCACAACGTATTCAAAGTGTAGCGGTGGTTTGTGATTATTGTGCTGGTAATCATCCGAGTCATCAATGTACCAACAGTTTTGGTCCGGTATAGTATGGTGGTGACTACCTAAATAATTATGCCTATCCCAACAACTATCATCAGGATTTGGGGTATCACCCGGATGTTACATGGAGCCATAATCATCAAGATCAATTCTATGCTCCAAGTCCAACGTACCCACCAGAAGTCTCGTGTCCACCTCCACTGCAACAGGAAGAAAATTCAAGTTTAGAGGAACTTTTGTCCAAGTTCATCGCATCAAGTGAGGAGATGAGGATAAGTCAGAAGATATCGAGTCGAATTCTTTCGAATTAAATGGAACTGTTAATTAATGCCTCAAATAACTGTCCTCAAAACACTTGGCTCTGTGACATGGATTTTGAGACTGATGGAGAACCCGAGCCAAATCTGCAACTGGATGTGCCACAAGATGTTGAAAGAGAGGAGACAAGTCGGGAACAGGAAAAGAAGGTCGGCGAAGATCTAGCTTTAAGTTCCAACGAAGATGAGCCGATTTTGTTAGTACCCCAAGTGCCTTCTCCGCCGAAGATTGAGGATCCGGTCAGTTTTGCAATCCCATGCTCAATTGGCAGTCATGTCGCCGATAAAGCTCTATGTGACATGAGAGCTAGTGCGATTTGGGAGCCATGGTGGGATGAGAAAGGAATGATTGATGAAAAGTCAGTTGTGTTTGACACGCTTAAATGCCATAATCTATTCACAGACACAATTGGACAAAAACCTAGATGTTTGAAGTTCTTACGAGGGATTCTATCTAAAAAGGGCTTGCTAGGTGACTTTGAATTAATGACTTTTTCAGTTGGGGATTTCTCAAAAGATATATTGCTACTGATGGATGGAAGGTTCCTCAATTATCGAAAAAGGATTGGATAGTGTTGATAAGACAAAGTTAAGCTGAAATACTATAAATCAAGAGCTAACTAGGAGGCAACCCATGAATTTTTATTTTTATTTTCTTTACTGTTAGTTATTTAGTGGATAGGAAACAAGTTGTTATATTTGACAGGTTCGACTAATGGCCACTACGACAAGGTATTCGGGGGTCTCGGTCCCCGGTGAGCGAGCAACTGCCCAGCTCACTGGTGAGTTGGCGGGGATTGCAAGGGGGCAGCGCCCCCTGGAAATCAAACACCTATGAGCATAATTGCAGAATGTCCATTTGTCAAATCCTCAAATTTTCAACTAATTAGTTCTTCTATTTTGTCAATTATTAGGATTTACTTGCTTTATAAGTTTTCATACTCATGATCCAAAGTGCTTACTCTAATCCATTTTGTCTCTCATCATTGCAGGGATGTGTAGATAACAAAGTATGGGAAGGTACCTAAGTGAGGCAGGACTACAGGAAAAACAGCAGGATAATTTTTTCAGAACAGAGTAGTACCCGCCCTAGAGGGTGTTTTAAGCTTGGGAAACCCGCCCCGGCGAGGGACCCTCTGTCAAAACCCGCCCCAGCGAGCCAAGAGCGCACCCCGGCGCCAACTACTCTGCCAAAGCCCGCCCCAAATGGCTACGCAAAATTCTATTTGTAAAATTCCTAATTTCAGTCGAACAACAACACTTTGTTTTCATTCCAACTTCTAACTTAAGCCCTAAACCACCGACTACACTCTAATCTTCATCTCAGACGAATTGATTCAAGCAAATACCCACTTTCAATATGGATTCAAGGATTTCAACTTTCCAATTTTGGGGGTTAGTTTGAATTCTATTCAGATTAGGGCTTCAACCCACTCTCATCCATTCTCTTAGCAATCATCACACTCAACCAAATTCATTACGTTCCACACGCATACACACCTCCACTCAAATTCATAAAACCACATACATACAACATGCTCACATTCACAAAGTGGTTGTCCAAGTAATTGAGCAAAATCATGAAATCGGGTATATTGGGCAAGAATTCCTTCATCAACATCAATTTCATTGACTTGAATCAGTTCCTGAGCCGTAGCCGTTGCCAGTTTATCCACCACCAGACATCGATGCGAAGAAGGTCGAGCATGACACTTGACCAATCAGGGAAGTCGTCAACTTTTAATTCTTTCTATTTAAACAATAAGGACATTTTTTACTTTGAGTTTGGGGGTGGATCATATTGGATTACATAATTGTTTAGTTCACATACATTGCATTGGTCAGTAATTTTTACATATTGTAGGCATATTTCAGTTTATTAAAAAAATGAAAAAATTCCAAAATCACAAAAATATTTTCTTTCGCATTTAATATTTGCATATAGAATGTTGCATGAATCTAGGCAATAGATTGGGATGAATTTTGTTCGGCCTATGATAAGATTGGTATTGCATGTTAACTTGAACAGTGTTGATGATTGATGATGAGTTTGATGAAAATCTTAGCATGTCTAAAACTTATGTAACTGGTTAGCACTTAAGGTTTAACTGTTTTAATTAACTTGGTTCAAGGGTTTTATAATTTGTTTCTAGAGGGAAAATCTTGGTTATAATTTAAGGAAATTAGTGAACTGGCCTTAAAGGTTAAAATAAGTTAAAAGCTTGAGTTTGGGGTAATCTAAGGGGTATATATATATATATATATATATATATATATATAATCCAAAAAAATAATATATATATATATATGAATAAATACATTGACTAGTTTGGTTCTGTGGCCTTTTGTTACTTGAACAAGTAAGCCCTAGGAGATGTCTTTACACCCAGCGCCCTAAAACCATCTGGTTTGGGAGTCGTTGGTCGAAAGTTCGCTAAATGGGTAACATTGAAAAGCCTAAGAGGACTAGACATTGTGCAGTTGAGTATAAACACGGGATGGAGCGTAAAACGGACTCGTGAATGAATAAAAATAGGAATAATCCTCAATAAGGACCCCTAAACTTGGTAATTGCTTAGTTTAAGCCAAAATTGTTATGTTTATAGAGATACTTGAATTGGAACTAAATTTTTCATCCTAAGAAGTTTTTTATGTGACTATCTTGAACTGTGGTTGGTTAGAATGGTTAACGAGCACACACGCACAACATAGGTGATGACAGGTTTAGATTGACTGACTGATTAAGTTATGGACTTTGACTTGATTGGATATATTATTTGAGTATCATATTGGTATATTTGAGGCATGTTGCTAGACATCATACTGATTTATTGCTGGGTTCGTAGGCATATTAGGAAGTAGATCATGCATATGCATTCATGTAGTTAGGTTAGTTTGTTTATTTTTTAATTCTTTTGTGTTTTTGCTTGAGGACAAGCAAAGTCTTGAGTTTAGGTGTATTAGATGAGTGGATTTTATACCTACAAACTTGGATACCTTTTAGGCTTAATTCTTTGTTATCTTTAAGTATTTTTAGTGTCATGTTACTTGTTTTTGTAATTATGTTGTAGGAAACGGCTTCGGAGGGTCAACACATGTAAAATGGGGCTTAATGGCATTTTCATAATTTCTGGAACTGTACACCCTCCGGAACAGGGTTCTCCAGTACAAAAAGCCCTCCAGGGCGGGCTTGTCGGGAAAAAAGATGAATTTCAGAAGTTGAGGAGAAGGATTTGTTTGGTTGATTGGTTCAAGGACTTTAAGGAGGGATAAAAGACACGTGATGAGGGATATAAAAGGAGGGCAATTTACAAGGATTAAGGGTTTTCCATTAGAGGATTCCATTAGATTAGATTAGATATTAGGAAAAACCCTAGTTTTGAGATTCAGACTTGGAGACTTGAAGCAATTGGCTAGCATGAAGGATTCAAGGCAGGAGCTGAGAAGAGAATAAGGATTTCATCTACATATTCTATTCTCTTCATTATCTTTTACTTTGTATTTTGAATTTTTTCTTAATTGTAGATTATGGATTTTACTTCAATTATGAATTAATTTCTATTTAAGATTACAATGGACCTTGTTGTGTAGTTTATTTTAATATGTTACTCTATTAATTACTGTGATCTAGTTTAGGGATTGTCTATTGTGATTTGGAATTAATTATTTAATTGTCTAGCTAGCAATTACTGTGATAATCTCTATGAACTCGAGAGATGGATTATAGATTTAGATCTGATCATAATAGCATGTAATTGTTTTTTTTTTTTGCATGGCGATGGAATTCATAATTTTTGTTTAGGATAGAGATATACCTACCCACCGCATGTAATCTAAATAAGAACTTTGGCTTTAAATCCTTTTTAATTGTAATTCACATAGAGATATAGTGGATTAGTTAATTAGGGTGTTCTTTTTTATTCTATCAGTTGTGGATTTAGTTGATTTGTTTATGGTGCATCGAGAGATGGTCATAGATATTGATGTGTTCTTGATTAACTATTCGGAATAGTGAGCATAATTAATGAGAAGTGTATTAATCTAAGTGAAACACTAAGTGAAGTTGTGATCTTATAGCTCCATAATCTGATTTTAAACGGATGGTAGTTAGTATTAGTTTAATTCACAAACCTTAAATAAATTGTTTAAATAAGATTGAGTTGGTTACGGGTTAGTACTTGGTATTTTTTATTAAGTAATTCCTCGTGGGAACGATACTCTACTATCACTTTATTACTTGTTGACCGTGTATACTTGCACGTATATATTGATTTTCTACATCAAGAAGATTGTTTCAAGACACAATGTTCCGATTTCCAACTTATCCGATAGAGACCCGCGATTCACGTAAAACTTTTGGAGGAGTCTTCAGAATCATTTGGGGACACAACTGAGGTTGAGCACAGCCTACCATCCTCAAACGGACGGGCAAAGCGAAAGGACAATTCAGACTCTGAAAGATATGCTAAGAGCATGTGTTATACACTTCAAAGGAAGTTGGGACGATCACTTTCCGTTAGCAGAGTTCGTCTACAATAATAGTTATCATGTTAGCATCGGAATGCCATCGTACGAAGACTTATATGGAAGGAAATGCATAATGCCTTTATGTTGGGATGAAGTTGGGGAACGTCAACTACTCTAACCAAAAATCGTGCAGTAGACAACATAGACAATTCGGGAAATTCGTATTAGATTAAAAGTGACACAGGATAGACAGAAAAAGTATGCTGATCAGCATAGGCAGAAGAGAGAGTTTGAGGTCGGAAGTTATATGCTTTCGAAGGTATTTCCATGAAAAGGAAAAATACGATTTAGTAAGAAGAGGAAACTAAGTTCAAGATTTATTAATCCTTTTGAAGTATTAAGGAAAGTGGGAAAAGTAACATATGAAGTTGCACTACCTCCGGAGTTAGAATATATACATAATGTATTTCATGTATCAGTATTACGTCCTTATAAGCCTAACTATAAACATGTTATAGATTATGAACCCATATATATCGAGAAGGATTTATTTTACGAGGAAGTTCCGGTGCAGATCATGGATAGAAAAGAGCATGTACTGAGGAACAAAGTAATACCTGAAGTGAAGGTAATCTGGAGGAATCAGCAACAAGAGGAAGCTACCTGAGAACTTGAAGAGAAGATGAACCAAAATTTTCCTATCATTGAGGAAGAATGTAACATTCAAAATATTCAATTGATACAAACGAAGTTTATAGATGTACATTAAAATTTTAATGAGATAAAATTATATTTTATCGCAATTTAAATTAAGAAAAAAATAGACAAAATGATTATCATCACATGGGAGCAGGGACTAAGTCAGCAGAAAAGAAAATAAATAAGGATCGATCCAAGTTATTTTATTACTAGGAGAAGATTCAGGAAGCATCTAAGTCCTATACAATATATGGGAAAGGAAATCGTACCTTGTTAGGGTTAGGGTTTTGTGTTGGCTGAGGAGGAGAGAAATCTATGAAGAGTACGAAATTAATTGATGAATTGAAGAGGGGAGAAGAACATGTGAGCAATTACTCCAATAACACGTGGTAGAACTCTTAGGATCCAAGAGCCTTCTTAGGATATCAAGGATCCAAATAGCCTTATAGGGTTGAGAGAGAATCTGTCCGTCTCCGATTTTCCAAAATTTCAAAAGTCCCTTCTTCATAGTATGGAAGGAGTATTTATAGAGTTTCCTGGAAATTGGTCACATGCAAACACATGACTTCAGGGAAATTCCAAAAGAACCCTTTGTCATCAAAATAATGCCCAGATAGTCCTGTCCATCTAGCCACCAATCCAATCCCTCAATCAATTCCCAAAATAAGTTACCTCCTTAAGCCTTCTGTCATGGGACTCATGGAAGCTTCTCCTCGATCTCATACTTTAAAGCTCTTGTTGCTTAAACCATGCTTTCCTGTTCTTCCATATATATTTGAGAATCTCGTCGCTAAAAAACCTCGAAAGAACTCAGCGCAGGACACGGAAGGTCGCGCCCTAGGGGGCCGAACCTTAGGAGGTTGAAACCTAGGGGGACCTCATTCAGTTCTTTTCTATCATTTCACCCTTTCTTGGTCGATTTTCATCCTTTTCTCACTATTCATGGTCATGTAAGATGCTTTTCTTGTCATGGAGATTATAAGGCTAATCATTTCTTGGAGTTTCACAAGATTTTAGTTTTTTTTTGTAGTCCGGACTCATTTCTCTATCATTGCATCGATCAAAACCCTTCTAGCACGCAAATCGAGAAAATAAAGTAGTGTGCGCCCTAGGAGGCCGAACACTAGGAGCTACTTTGTAACGATCGAGATCGTAAAATATCTTTGTAATGAGATTTTTATTATTTATTAAATAAAATAAATATTTTGATGGAGTAAATTGTGTATTATGAGTTTTTAGGTCAATTAATGGCCTATTTTACGTCTTGCGTGACTAAATATGAGTGTTTAGAAATTTGGGGAGAAAATAAATTTTTCTAAGAAAAACGTAAAATCGCTATTAATAAAGCGCAAAAAATGTTTTTTCGTTTTTTAAATTTTTTAAATTACGGCATAGCGATTATTTGGAAAAGGGAGATGAAATCTCAAATAAAAATATTTTTATCAGAAAAGACGTAAAATCACTATTTCACGCTAAAAACGCAACTTCATTTTTTTGACTTTTCGAAGAGCGACATAACATTTATTGGGGAAAGTGGGAACAGTGGCGAAATTAGATTTTTGAAAATCGAAAGTCGATTTTTCGGCTAAGTAAGAGTGTTATGAAAACATAACCGAAAAAGTTAGAAAAATCTAACTAGAAAGAAATCGGGTAACCAACTTAGTTCGGGAAGTAAACCCTAATCAATTGTACAAAAGGGAAAAATAGACTTTTTGCTAACTAAATGAATTATGAAATTTAACTAAAAAAGAAAATAAGAAAATTAAATTAATTTTGGTCTAGCCAAGCCTAGGGTTTGAATGGCTTGGTTAGGAAATGAAAGGGGACCTGTCCAGGGTCTGAGATGTCTTGGCTTAGGGTTGATTCAAGGCTCAAACTTAGGGTGATGGAGGCTTAAGCCTTGAAGCCATGGCTTGAAGACTTAAGCCAACTCTTACAAGACTTGGAGCCAATGAGTAAGCTAAGCTTGGAGCAAAAACTTTACAATTTCATGTCTCATTTTATTAAGTTGATAACCAAGTGTCTTGAAAGCCTAATTTAGCACATGGGATAAGAAAGGATGAGAAGGATAAGGGGTAAGTCACAAGGTGAATCATTGATCTAGGAGGGGCATATGTCATTTGCAAGCATTTCAACATATGATGAATTGAATGTGGGAAATCATATGTTGAAATGTGAGAGATATAGGAGGTGGCGGATGGTTAGGAAAAGATATGAGAATTGGATAGAAACTTTCCATTTTTGGTAAGTTTAGGTCTAAAAGAAGCAAACCAATTAATGTTGATTCCTTTCCTTCATTTTATTTCAACCAAACATGGCCTTAATGCTATTATTTTGTCTAGCTTAAGTTAATTAATCATGGATTGTTAACCCTTGGTAGTATGGTTCGGTAAGTTGGTGGGGGATTTAATTAAGTCAAATCATCTAACACTTAGCCATTTGTTCATTCATCTTATGAGCTAAGTAAGGAAGAGAGAGAAAGCAAGAGAGAAAAGATAAGGAGAGGGAGTGCACGGATAGAAGAAGGAGCAAGCTTTAATCAATCGTTACCTGTCTAGGAGAAAAAGAAGATCATTAAAGGTAAAACCATGAACCCTAAACCTTTATCTTTTTGAATTACTTTTCTTTGAATTAGTAATTATTGGTGGTTGTTGTTTATTGGAAGATTATGAAGGATCTTGAAGTAATAAGGATGTTTGTGGTTTAAATATCTTAAAATACTTGTTAAATTTCATGAAAAGTGGAACCAAAAATGAAAATCGTAAGCCTAAGCGTAAAGGATGGAAAACATAGTAGAGGACTTTAAATCGGACTTTTAATGTTTATTTTTTGAGAAATCCAACAAGAATGATTTTTAGATAAGTAAGTTATGGAGAAGTTCAAAGTGGAACGGGGGAAAAATACGCTATAACGAATTAATGCAAAAATTTTCGTAAAAGGTGTCAATCGTGAAAAATCTTAGATTGGTACCCTTTTTGGGCCAAGTTACGGGTAGTGAAAACTTCCAAAAAAATTCTTTCTTTCTGGGGGTTTTGTAGTTCGTGAAAAATGTGAGTTGTAGGCTCAAGAACAAACTCAATTCGACGTCGGATGAGTAAGTTGTGACGTTTAGAAGATTTATCGTTAAAATGACTTTCGGTGAAAAATGGCTCGCGAGAGGTTTTAGATTCGATTTACCGATAAATTCAAAAACCAGAAAAATTATTTTTCCCAGGGCAATTTAAAGAGGATGTTACAAGGAAGAAATAGAGGAAAGAACAAGCTCATTATGATATCAGACGAGAAAGTTATGATGTTTCGAAATAAGTGCGTTGAAACTATGCAAAGTCGAAAAATTATCAAAGCTTAACATAGATTTTACAGGGTGGGCGCGCCCCGTGCCACCCATAGCACAAAATTAGCGCACCCCGCGCCGTATCTACAACTTTCATTCTTTAAGTTTTGAGATTTGAGGTCGGGAGCAGGGTCCAAATTAGGCATTTTTAGGGCTGTTGTGCAATTAGAGACAAACCGTGGTGGTTTTTTTAAACCATTGTGGTGTCGAGCCATGTTTGACTAGTATTTCCAAGTTCTAAGAATTGTACATGGGGAATATAGTCTAGAGAAATGTCAACCAAGGAATGGTATATGTATTGGACACTTTAATCGTACGCAATGTCGTGTCGGTTAAGCGTTCGGGATAGAAACGTCGAAACGAATATTAATGAACTTAAATAATGTTGCGAGTTTAATGAAATGAACATTATACAACATGGAATAGGGTTATAATAAATCATGATTGACAATTATACGTGGCTAATTGGTATGTTTTTGTGAACTAAATGTGTAGGACTTTCAAGGGGCGATTAACGTCAACATATAGAGGATGCTTGAGGCAAGTATTCTAACTCCATTCAACTTTCGTTTGGATGTTAATTTTTGAGTATATATTCTTAATAATAATACTTATGTATGCTTCGGTTTACACAATATTTATCGATTGTACAACCTTCAGACTTATACAAACTCTCTGTTAATTGTATAAGTGTTCAACTATGTTATAATGCATAAATTGTTTAACGTTTTTCTATAATGCATAAACTGTTCAAGTTTTGCTTTGACATAAATTGTTCATGTTTTAAAGTTATAATATTCATGAACTATTTAAGAGCTATGTTAATGCCAATTGTATCAGCTAGACAAATGTTAAAACATTTTATTGATTTCAATATCATTCTATGAATGTTTTTTGGATTAGTTAGAGTTGTCCACCGAAATTATTTTGGGGTTCAGACTCAAAACTGAGATGAACAACCCTAATATTAGGGTGTTTTACGTCGAAAAACCCTGACAGATCCCTGAGGTGGTCAAACAAACGCATATAGTCGTTTAGCCAGAGTGTTGTACAATATAGGATACGCTGGGCTAATCACCTAACGTGCACGTAAGTCAGACCGATTCATAGTTGAATTACTGTTGAGCCCTTTGAGAAAACAAAAATGTTCGAGGTCTTTTGACAACTCAGTACGTCATTTCAAAAATATTAGATAAAAAGGAATTTACTATTATTATTCTTATTTATTTGGAATGCTTTCACAACTATTATTCAATTGTAGCAATAGTAGCATGCTTCTTAATTTTTTTGTTATCCAACTGTTTATACTTATTGATCTTTGTAGCTCATCCTTACGCTAAATAAAATTTTTCAGCGAAGCCAGAACAGTTTGAAGGGTCCGGAAAGGACAAAGGAAAAGGAAAGATGGACGACTAGAAGATAGTTGTAACTATTTGTAATAATTAGAAGTATTGTAATACTTACTTAATACTTTAATATGTGTTGAAGACTTAAAGGTCTGAGAACCTGGGATTTAGAGTAAGAAGTATTGTAATAATTAGTAATTACCTTTATGTCATTATTATTATATTAAACTAAAATTACCGTGGAGCACCATATCCGGAGTTTAAAGGTACTCGGGTTTGGGGGCGTCACATACTTTGGCTTTCTTTTTTCATCTTTTGTTCGTTTTCCTTGTTTTTTTTCGATAGTTCCAACCAAATCCAGTCGGGGAAGAGATTAATTTGTTTTTTCCTTAAAGAGGAGCCATCTTGGAGTGGTTGAACCCTAGGGGGAGAACCCTAGGATGGTCAAACCCTAGGGGGAAAAACCCTAGGTTTTTTTATTTTTGCTCATTTAATGTTTCTTTAATTAATTGCAATCTTATTCATTCATTTTTGTCTTTTCTGTCATTTATTTAATAATAATGTGAACCCTAATTTATGCATTTGATTCAATTAGGTCATGTGAAACCTAATTTGAACTTGGGTCCATATTTTCCCCCTGCGCGAGAGTCGCGATTTTGAAGAGACGATCATGCAAGAATACTTCGAGCTTCCGAACAATCTCTAAGGCCCAGTTTTACGAGTCTTGAAAACGGGGGTCCTAGAAGAGGGAACCTCTAAGGGGGCTGAACCCTAAGGATTAAACCATAGGGAGGCAAGGCCTAGAGGGGCTCTTCCTTAGACATCTAATTGGGAGATCTTCTGAAAATCTTTCCAAATCTTGCTCAATCTTTGTTTCCTTAATTTTTTTTGGAAACTGAATCAAAATAGATCATCATATATTACTAAATAAAATTCAATCTTGTGAACTACATCAAATCTTATTTTATTTTTGAAAATAAAATTTTTCTTTTGGAAATCAAATCTTTCTTTTTTATTTAGGAATCAAATCAAATATTACCAAAACAAATCTTATTTTATTTTGGAAATAAAATAAAATCTTTTCTTTATTTTATTTTTTGGAAGCAAGATCTTTCCTTATTTTTTATTTAGAAGGAAATAAATATTCTCTTATTTTGGAAACGAAATATAATCCTTCCTTTGTTATGAGTAAAATGACTGCTTCCATATCTGATGCAAGCATACTTGGGAATATATATATCTCCAAAGTTACTCATACTTCACTTTTTGTCTTGCTTCACTTTTCGTCTTAATTCGTTTTGGAATTTTTCTCCTCCTATAAATCAGAAAATCATCAAGAAGGCTTGCGAACATTCTTCAATCCGGGCAAACAAAAGGTGAGGAAAAGGACTCCTCCCTAGGTGGCCGAAACCTAGGGGTTGAACCCTATAAGGCCGAACCCTAGGGATTCCACCCCTTTCTCTCATCTTCACTTTCTTTCTTTTTTCTTTTTTATTTGAATGATTCCTTTGTATTTTTCTTGATTTACTTCATCTATTTATTCTTTTCAGGTAATCATAGTCTTTCATTTTCAGGCCATCTCACCTTAACAAGGATTTTGGCTTTTTCTCCAGATATTCTAAAAGAAAGTTTATAATTTTTTCGTTGAGAAGAAACATTCATTTCGAGCGGTTGACTCATTGAGCAATGGAACATTAAAGGTATAAGGGGAGGACCCCCTAGGTGGTCTAACCCTATAGGGGTCCGAACCTAGAGGCCTTGGCCTCATACTTTATATTTTTTGTTATTCCTTTACTCTTCTATTAGAATGGCCCCCTTTGTTTGTACTCGTTCTTGCTTCTTTCAGGTAACTCTAATATTTCTTTTGTTTTTTGAGCCATATTACCTTGATCATATCTTTATTTTTTCTCTCGGATCATAAAGAAAGATCGATGTTTTTATATGTGATTTCAAATCAATATTTTGTTCCAACGATCAAATTATGAATCATGAAGGAAATAATACTTTTCAACAAGACCACCTTAGGTGGTCGAACCCTAGGTGGCTGAACCCAAGGAGGTTTAGCCATAGAGTGGCTAAATCACATAGCCCGAATAAGCAAAAGAAGGAAAACAAATCAAGTACGAGAAGGGTGGTCGCAGTTTTGACCATAACATTTGATCCGCTTGGAATTACAAGGCGCATATTATATCAAATCAAAGCTTTTGATGAGCCCCACAAAACTCATCACCTTTGGCTATGACAAACACCATTTTAAACCCAAAAAAGTTGGGAAGAACGTGTTTGGGTTGTCCGAAGTTATTTTCTAAAAATTTCAGAGGATTTTTTTCTTGCATAATTATGATTTCTAACTTTTGTTGACTTTGTTTCTTCTTCTTTTTAGTTGTTCTTAAGTTTAAGTCTCAGATTTTCTTCTTTGTCATGGTAAAGACCTAAATTCAAATGTTTTCCTTTACATTCTTTCTTTGCTCTTTGGAATTTTTATGCTAAGTTTTTTTTGTTTGCAGGCTCATTCCATTAAACGTCCCGTAGACCCATAAACCACCAAGGAGACACCCTTCATCAGTGAGTGGGGAAAATCTCCCTTCTATGGGTCTTTTAACTTTTTTCCTCCGCCTGAGAAAGGAGGTTTGTTTCTATATGTTGTGGCTTGCGGAGGTTTGGATAACTTCCACAATTCCGCTAGCATTCCCCGCATATGCATAAAGAAACAAGAGTACCCTTTTAGTCTCATTCGCTTCTTGTCCGACTCATCTGGTCGCCTTCAGGGATGGTAGCATTGGACCAAAGAGATCCTCAAAAAATTTGATTATGTGGATATACTAGAGAGTGTTGGCATTTTGTGCTGCGCTCAGCTATGTAGGTATCTACGTATCCAACAGGACCATGATACCCTTACCATATTGATTTCATGTTGGTGCTCCTTTACATGAACATTCATTTTTGCTTGGGGGGGAATTCACCCCTACTCTAGAGGATGTTTATGTCATCTAATGGTAAGTTTATCTTCTATTTCTTTCATCCATCCTCATTTTTTATGGGTTATATACTTATTCTAAACTATATATTATAGCCTTTCTGCTTCTGTCTCGGCTTCTTGTGGTCCATCCAGCATGTTCCCTAGGGATACCGGGTGTGTTACATACTTGACAAAAGCTTTCAGGCGGGCTTCTAATTATACCTCGCTATTTAAGGGTGATACACTCCTTCCAAACTTTGAGACCTCCAGCCAACAGAAAACTTCCTAGCTATCTTAGGTAAGCTACTTCTTTCGGGATTACAAGCCTTACCACTGGGATAGTTCCATTCACAGCGAATATATCCTCACTTTTCATGAGGAGCCTTGCCCTTTTCCTCTGGCAGCTTATCTGGATATATGGTTATCCTGTTTTCTCTTTCCTGGGTCACCCATAGACGTTCCTTCAACACATATGTTTAGTTTGGCAGCTTTGTTATCTCGGGGTCTGGAGATTCCCTTTGCTCCCCTCTTCTTGGGGACCTTGTATCGTCGTTTGGGCGAAACTGCCTTCTCCCTGAAAGAATCTGTTGGAATGTACACATTTTCATTTTTTTATTAACTGTCTTTCATATTGCACTTTTCCTTTTTTTGTTTATCAACCTTTTTTCTCATTTATTCAGGTATGATGTGAATTGCTTCGTTCCCTGCTTGTTTCTTTATATCTTTCTCTTTGAACGCTTTTGGGGCTACTCTACTCATGTCGTTGGGCGGCCGAAAGGTTGCCGCTGGTAGGGGCTGCAGCGGGCTCTTAGCCAAAGAAGTCTTCATCCCATTTTTCATCACCCAACATCGTTTCCTACACAGCTCGCTAGATTGATCACCAGTCTAGTTCAGATTTGCTGCATTTTATTGATGACTTTTCATGCTTCACTCCTCGTCCCTATACTATAGTTTCAGAAAGTAAGGGTCTTTTTCCTCACTTCTATAGGCGTAACTTTTGCACCTACTCAAGCGACAACGAATTGAGTAGTTCTTCACTTTCCTGGTTCATCTTCCATTGGTCTACAGAGCTTCCCTATTTCGTTAAGGATAACGATTTTGGCACTGTAATTTATTCTCTTCACAAGGTCATGAGGAAAAATAACGGTTTTGGCACTTGAACTGTACTTTCGGCCGCTCTTGCCGGGAGAATTATGAGAGTGTTCTCCTCAACTTCATTTCTATTTCCCCCTCATTTGCATAGGAATTTTTGAGACCTTCAAATGCTCCTCATGAATCTCTTTCTTTTGTCATACCTGATGATTCTCGGAGAGGGCGATATACTACTGATGAGCGCAACTATTGGCTCATCAATCTTAAAATATGGGAAGAGGATACCCTGATTTGTTCGATACCAACTTTTTCTCTCGAACGTCTCCAATGGGCCAGGATGCTATGTTCTCCTAAGACCAATGTCGGTTTAGAGTGTTGGCCAACCAGTAGTCGGCTTATTAAGCGTGAGACTTTAATGCATAAGTCTTCTCCTCCTCAGTCAGTAGGCATTCATCCTCAGAGTGCCCCGGATGTTCCTCCCGCACAGGCCCTTACTACTTCCAGGAGTCTTCCATCACGGGCTCTATCTCGGATACTTCCTCCAACTCTTCCCTAGGGATCCTCTATTGCCGAGGAAATGAGAGTTACTCGCTCCAAAATGAAAGCATCTGCTACTACTGATTCTGAGGTGATTCCCCCTACTATTCTACTGTGGGTCCGGTTGGTTGTTTTGTCATTAGGCAAATGCCAAATGAGATAAAACTTATCTTAAAGCCGTTAGCAAAGCGCCCTCTTAATGATGTTGGTTCTAGTATGTCGACTGCCGAGGATTTGTTCAAGAAGCGCCGAATACTTTTGGTAAACTTTGTGATATTTTCATTTTTGTCTTTCAACATTCGTATAGCTATTTTCATGTTTCCCTATGTCATTATTTCCTTGATTTTCAAATTGTTGTGGCTGTTGAAGAGGATGATGATGGTTTTTTTCGGGTACTGCAAATGGGGTGGCGGCGGCTTCCACTATTAGTAAGCCTCGTCGACCTATCCCTTTTGGTATCGAATCTTCTTCACCAAAGGATGATCGTGTCAGTCTTGACGCTAAGGATTCTTTATCTGATGTGAGCTCGAGTCCTGCTGTGGGTGGTACTGCTCTCTCTTCACGCCTTCCTATAACTTCTCCACATGACAGCCTTGACGGTACCAATGAGCCTCCTACTTCCTCGAGGGGGAATCTTTCTGAGACTATTGCTGATTTCATCCTCCCCAAAAGGATTCTGTCGAGATTGTGGCTACTTAGGAGGGCATTGTTGATAGCACTTTGGGTGGGGCAAATGACATTCCATTTTCTTTGGAATCTCACAACTCTTTTTTCATTGGCTATATTGTGAGTATTTTCTTTAGCTAACACATAATTTTCTTCTAGAATTCTCTTTCTTTCTCCATAATATATTATGCTTTGTCATTTTGTTTTCAGAGCGAGAAGGTAAAAGATTTGGCTTTACCTGTTGAGGCGCTTGCTTTATTTGATGCTCTCAATTCGGATGTTGCCACCTCGCCGTAAGTAACCTTGGTTATACTCCAGATGGCCAAGGCTTCGAGGAGTCATCAACACAGTAGCCCTTGCTTCTTCATTATTTGTCTCGATGAATTCTATTTTGGCTTCTAAATTTGATCCCGCCAGAGCTTCCTTCAATCTAAGTGGAGATCTTTTTTCTTGGAGGGGTTTTTCAGATATCCTCTTCTAATCAGGAAATTCTCAAGCGTCTCATAGCTTGATTCCCGCAGATACTTGACCGGCAAATTATTGAGATGGCCCCGCCAAAACCTTCTTTTTAGATCAACTCGCAAGCCGTGTTCTCGAGCTACACAATCTTTCCTTTTATTCTTTGTGAGCAGAGGACTTGGAGAGATTTAGCGGTGAGGTTGACGACCTTGTAGCCATGGGTTTTGATATGTCTCCTTTTCGTGCTAGGCTAGATCTTCTCAATTCTAATTTTCATATTATTGTACAACGTTCCGAGGTCGCTGTATATAAGTATGAAGATGACTCCTTTTTAGTATAACTTTCGGATCTTGACGAGGCCGCAAAAAAATTGAAGACCCAGTTTCGGGATCTAGATTCCTAGCTTCGGAATTTAGAGTCCCATCTTTGGGATTAAGGGTCCCAACTTCAGGACTTAGAGTCAACTACCCGAGATGTTAGGAAACTGAAAGCTAAAAATCTTGAGATTCGGGATACTGCCATTGTTAACTTGGAGGCTTTAGCTATGCCCCCTCTTCAGTTTGATATGTCATTTCCTTTAGATCATGGTTTTTTGTAGTTTTTCCATTTCATGTATCAGAAAACTCATTTACATATATTTCATTTATCAGAACAGAGTTTCTTTAGCCTTATTGATTGTCTTTAATTTGAATGATTCCTTACAACCCAATGTTTAACATTGAATCTCAAGTTGTTCAAATTAATACTTTAAGACAACAATAGCGTAATAAACGACTAAACATGAATTTTATTAAAGAAAAAACTTTTTTTTTAAATTTATCGCAAACCAACACATGAATCTATACTTTTTAACAAATCAAAAAATTATTTAAGTATAAGTGGAAGTTTGACAATTTATTAATAATCAGATTTCTTTTAACGAAAAGTATAACGTTTCAAATTTTCATATAAAAATAATAAATCATTTTTTTTTCGGAGAAAGCATAATGTTCGCCACTTTTAGAGATAAGGTGTAACTTTCTCGGGGTTGAGGGTTTATACTCAGGTGCCTCAATCACTTTTAAAGTTGAAAGTATAATTTGTCGGGTCTAAGGACTTATAATCAGGTGCCTCGATTACTTTTAAAGTTAAAATTCTAACTTGTCAATTCCGAGGACTTATAGTCAGGAGTCTCGATTATTTTTAAAGTTGAAAGTATAACTTTTAACGTTTCAGATTTTTATAAAAATAATAAATCTTGCTTTTGTCGAAGAAAGCATAACGTTTGCCCTTTTAAAGATAAAGTGTAACTTTCTCGGGATTGAGGGCTTATATTCATGTGCCTCAATCACTTTTAAAGTTAAAAATGTAACTTGTCGGGTCCGAGGACTTATAGTCAGGTGCCTCAATTACTTTTAAAGTTAAAAGTATAACTTGTCAATTTCGAGGACTTATTGTCCGGTGCCTCAATTACTTTTAAAGTTGAAAGTATAACTTTTCGGGTCTGAGGACTTATAGTCAGGTGCCTCGATTACTTTTAAATTTGAAAGTATAACTTTTCATGTATGAGGACTTACAGTCAGGTGCCTCATTCACTTTTGACGATAAAGTGTAACACTCGGTTGCCTCGTCACTTGGGTCGTCCAATTTCTTGACAAGTGAATTTTATGAGGACTTGGCCACCATTTAGAGTAGACCACCATCTTGGGAGGATTTTTAATCCATCAATTCTAGTGCTTCCTAAATTGGTCATCAAATTTCTTGGCATGGGATACTCTTGAGAACTTAAACCACCATTTTTGGTGAACCACCATCTTGGGTGGATTTTTGATATTCTCGTCTTTACAGTTCTGAGATCTTTCGATGGTAGAGACATTATTTGGGTTGTCCATCATCTTATATATGTTAATGAAGTTTGTGTAACAAAACTTCTCACAGTTTCGAGATGAGTATCAACTATTGATTCTTGATGCTTGCTTGTTGTATGCTACTAAAGCATTTTGTCTTGAATAGGCTATTGTCGCCCTTGATCGTATTTCTTGAAATCTAGTATGAGCCTCCCTCCTTTTTGCTTTCGTACGGCTTTTACAAAGCATCAGCCATAGTTGCAGCAAATGTGTTCTTATCTGCATTATCATAGTAAGATAGTCATAGAGGAAGTAAGAAAAGCTCTAATGGTCTTTTTGGATTGATATCACACACGCCTTTCTCATGGCGCCATGATCTTTGGTCCTTTTGAGTAGCTTTTTATGTCACGAAGGACTTGAGAGAGACTATCCCTAAGCCGCCATGTATTTTTCACCACTTTCCTTAGTTTTAATCATCTTGATCATCACGATAACCAAGGTTCACTCAATAAATCACTTCGGAGCTCGAAAAGGAGTGTGCCCTCTAGAGGCTAAACCCTAGGAGGGGAACCTTTGAGTTCTTCTTTTGTTCATTTCTTCTGTTCTGGTCCTCACTTTGTTCGTTAGTTAATCTTGTGTCAAGAAATGAACTCCATCGGCATAAGTTTGAAGAGTTGAACCATTAGGGGTTTCTTGAGCCCAAGCATCCTTCAGGCTCACTTGTAGGGTTGCTTCTTGGACACTTTCAAAAATTGAGTTTGTTAACTCGTTCGTATGAATCATCCTCCCAAGGAGAGACCATTTGAAAAGGATTTATTAAACTCGTCTACCAAGAAGGAAGAATAAATAAATAATATTGTATTATATTGTTTAATTAAATAATTAATGAGATAGTATTTTGGAACTAATATATTAGTTCATATTGTGTGAGTAAGACATGTGTTGTATCTTTGTACTTGATGTAAATTATGTAACAAACTAGTGAAAATGTAAAATAAATAGTAGATTTTGAGTATGTGTATTGTATAGTGACAACCATACATGTAGTAGCGAGTACTCGGATATGGGGACGTCAAAAAAGCAATTTTGGCGGAGTGGGGAGATAACTTGTACATCCACACGACAAGGGAAAAATGTATGTTGCAGACCTAAATATAATTAGGAAATATTTATCTTCATAATTAAAGAAATTGTCTTCTTCATAATATATAGAAGCCTTATTAAACTCAAATAATTATACTTAGAAAAAAAAAATATATATATATATATATATATATATATATATATATATAATTCTCCCAAATTTTGATATCACCTGAAATACTTCAGTCTCACATTGAAATATATGAAAAATTTTATCTATATATAAGAAATTAGGTTACTAACAATAGTACATTCAGTCGGCTAAGATGAGCCAAAAAAATACTATTAAATTAGTGGTTTAAGATCTTGTTTGGATCGATATGATTCAATTCGGATATTGTAGCGTACCAAATTAGTCGATTATATGAGTAAATATAGGATACAAGGTCAATTTTAATGCTTTTCCCATAATCTTGCCATCTTAATTCTTACTTAACTTATGAAATACCATTATTTACCATTATTTTGATAAAAGAGAATTTTGAGATTGCTCCATTTTTATTTTACATAATCTTTTTTTTGTGAACTCAATATTTTTTAAAATTTTTGAAAAAATGAAAGGTAAATAACTAATGGCCTGTTCGGGAACTCCTTATTTTAAATGACTTATAAGTTAAAATATAAATTGACTTATAAGTTATTTTAAGTTCTGACTTATAAGTAAAAAGTGTTCGGTATCAATTTGTCTTATAAGTCAAAATTAAGTTAAAACAAGTTATGAAAGTGTTCGGTTCATAATGACTTATAAGTTAAGATAATGTAAAGATTATTAAAAAGGACATTAGTAAAAAAGAGGGGCAAAATAGACATTATATTTGGTCAAACTAACTTATTTTAAAATGACTTATAAGTCATTTTAAAATAAGTCACAAATAATTACTTAATTTTTTACTTAAAAACCAACTTATAAGTTAAAAAAAAGTAGCTCCCAAACACTGAACAGTGATAAATGACTTATAAGTTGGTTTCACTGCCGAACACCCCCTAAATTGGGACAAAGGGAAAACATATTTAACGTGCCTTTGTTGACCACTTTTAAAGTGTAAATTGCATAATTAAGCTGATATCTTCATATAATACACTGATGCAGTACTGAAAATGACACCTAGTAATTTCTCTAAGCATGCAAGTGATAATAGAGGTACTTCACTAATCAAAGAAAGTACATGAAGTGACATATAGCCTGCTTAAAGAGAGACAAGAATCTTGTTAAAAGCTAGATAATGGAGTTTAGCATGAGACACTTATAAATATATGTAGTAACTTTTTGACCATTAATCTCTACTCAAAATATGCTTATTAGGTCAATGAGAGGAACCCATAAAAAGATGGTAACTTAAAAGCTTGAGAATCCTATGTGAATTTTACACACACACACACACACACACACACACATATATATATATATATATATATATATATGAATAATCTCCTAGATAGTCACTAAATTACAAAAAAAAATCACTTCAGTCCCCTAACTCATTTTTTTCAATGCTTTTCATTCTCAAATTTTATAATTTATGCAATCTCATTCCAACATCACAAAAATTGTTCAAAGGGGACTAAAATTGAACAACTTATAATTTGAGGACTAAATCTTAAAAACAACCATAATTTTGAAACTAAACGTTTAAAGCCGCTATCGTCTTGAGAATAACATGAAAAATAAGTACACTCCGTTCCACAATAATTGCAAAACACATTTCTTTTTTTGGCAGTCCCACATTGGATGCATGCAACATTCTTTCTTATGAAAGTTTTACTAAATTAATTATCCAAATTACCCTTAATGGTTCCAGATTTTCTCCTTCCTTCTCAACAGTGCAATCTCTCAGAACCGATTCTGAGTTTTCTAAGGCCCTGGGCAAATTTTTTCAAGTGCGCCCCTTTATACAAATTAAACAAAAATTAATAAATAAATTATCAACTAATTATTAATTTTATTAAAATTATAAGAATTTACAAAAGATAAGGAAGAACACTTTGGGACCTCATTAAAACCTTGTTTGGGGAAAACTCAATGGGACAAAATCCCAAACGAAGGAAAAAGAGTACCCCGGATTGTAAACATTACATTAAAAAACGAAAACTACATATTTGAGTCTACATGTTTTCTTCTTCTTTTTTCTTTCTTTGTCTCTTGAGATTTCCGAAAAGTTGTTTCTTAAAAAATATTTTTTAATTTTTATAATAAACACAACACAAAAAAACAATAAAACTAATTAACAAAGAACAATAAAACCTGAATTTTGAGCATATTTTCTTCACTTGAAACTGTCAATTATAAAGAACAAGAATCCCAGCCAAGTTTTCTATTGAATCAAATAATAAATAAGAAAAAGTTAATAAAAATATGTATTACAATTTACAAAATTTATACATCTAAATTCTATATGTATCTTTAAAAAAAATTACCTTCAAAGAAAGGCACTGGTCTATCTGGTGGATGATTTATTTTCCAACTCTGTTGGAGAAGAGGAGAATCACCAGGAAAAAAATTGTTTGCGTTGCGTTATGAACTGAGAGAGTCGAAGGGTTTTTTCTTCTTTTTGTGGCTAAGAGTCTGTTTTGATTCCCCATATTTATTGATTTGTTTTATATTATATTTTATAATTAATATGGGACTTCCATACTCAGTACGTTTCTTCTAGAGATTGAGTATATAAAGACTGATTGGATTGATTGGCTTTCCTTTTCATTAACAGGTACAGGCGACAACTTCTTTTGTTTTATTTTTTATTTTTTTATACACATATATACATAAGATTATAAAACAATTGGGCCCCTCTCAGCTGTGGGCCCCGGGCGGTAGCCTTGTTGACCCTTGGCCAAGGCCGGCTCTACAATCTCCTCTCTAAGTCTTCCAACCTCTTCACATTGCTTTGCACATTCAAGTTAAAGCTTGACATAAGTTTTTTCAATTCAATTATTTTTTCAGTGCCTCTCTTGTAACGGAATTCCACGATTCATCCCACATCAATTCGTCAACTCCACCATACTTATTAACCTATCTATACTCTTGAATTTATCTAGTATGGGATTCATGTGAAATATCCTAACAATCTCCACCTTTCACTTAAATAACCATCACAAGTATCATATTAAAGTAGTCACCATTAAGCACACCTTCTTTGAGTCCTTCAAAAGCTCCGTTCGACTATAATACTACTCCACCACGCTAGAGACAAACGTGGAAATACAACCTTTGCTCCTTGTGAACCCTTCACCCTAAGTAACTTTTTCAGAGCCATCCTGAGCAGCTTCACCCAACTCAAACCATACTTCATTGCGTGGTGTCAAACGCATGAGTGACCATCTTGTGCTCCACCTAACTCAAGTCTATTTGACTCCACCGCACAGATTGAGTAACACGCGACCTGTGAATGCTCCACTGTGGAGTGTTAATTACCTGATACTTGGGCCCATCGAACCATGAGCTCTGATACCACTTGTAGTGGAATTTCACGATCCATCCCACATTAATTCAGCACACACATGTGCAGACTAGCCCGATAAGCATGTTGGACTACCTCCTTACCTAAAAGGTTAACCTATTATGTTGAGGCTCCACCATACTTATTAACCTATCTATACTCTTAAATTTATCTGATATGGGATTCATGTAAAATATCCCAACATATCTCAATTGCATACTTTTTCCTTTATATTTCCAAATTCAAACTATTTATTAGAAGCTTCAACTCAGGCAAAACTTCTTTAGACCTTTTACAAATCACTTGGTCATACCAACAAAAGAAGTTGCAGTTTTTACCTGTCTTTTTGTCCTACATGTTGGTTGATAAAAACCAATCCAAAACATCAAACATGAATACAATTCCAACACAATTGTAATTTTAATGTTTTCAAAAAATGAGAGAAAAACACAGCCAACCAAAAACTACATAACTAGTTCCTTGTTCCATTGTGGACAACTTGAGAACCTTTTTCCTGGATTACTCTTAGTCCAAGATATTTTCATTCGAGCTTTATACCCACAAAACACCTTAGAGACACTACCAAAAATATGGACATCTGAGACAAAAAAATTTGTCTCAAATATAGCAGAATACTCTCCTGATTCAGTTCAACTTCTATACCAATACAATCCATTCGCAAATGATATTGGATGAAAGGAAATCCTAACATACTTTTGATCTGTGCCTTTAGTCGTCGATTAGGGATTTTTCTTCTTTTTCGTCACTGATTAGGTCTTTTTCGTCATTAATTAGTCCTTCAGCAAGTAGGGCTTTACATTTTGGGAGTTCTAAGACCTAGGGTTTTATCGATCGAAGTTTGGGATTTTTGCGGAATGGGGTATTTTTGTTGATCACTGGATTGAAGGAGATTTGGTTTGAGAATTATTTTTTTATTTAATGTAGAATAGAAGATGATTTGCCAAATTTGTCCTTGATTAAACGATCTAAATTAATAAAATGGTAGAAGTATTACTTTTTAAATACACATCAGGTGGATATGACGCCCCCCCCCCCCCCCCCCCCCCCGCCCCCACCACTCAAGGGGGGTCACATCATCAATTTCTAACGTGTCAAGTGAAGTTGGACAAAAGTAAAAAAAAATAGTTTACTCATCAAATTGATAAAATTAAAAGGTGAATCATCGAAGTGAAAAAATTATAATAATTTAAGATAATAAAATATATTTAAGCCAAAAATAACTAAAATTAATGAAAAGACTAATTTGGAAAGATTGTCATGTCTCCTTTTTTTTTTCTTCTTTTTTTTAATGCATGGGAGGACTATGAGTACAAAGTAAAAAGTAACTCTCGAATATCTAAAACTTTGCCTTTTTCATTCACCCTTTTTCTTTTTCCATTGTAGGCTGTTGTAAGCAGCCTCCTTTTTTCAGGCATTTACTATTTTTAAGAAAATTTAATATAGTTATTGGTATACATTATACTTTACAGATCATGTACACAAATTAAACTAACAACTACTCCCTTAATTCCAAAATTAAAGATACATTTATAAAATAATGACTTTTAAAAATAATTTTATTTTCTCAAATATAGTCTTAGTATTAATTAGTGTGATTTTGAATAGTACTACTTCTTTAATTATTTGAAATAGTACCAAACTTAGGACCCTATGGTCTCACACAAGAATGTAGGACAATGATTAAGTGATAATAAAGAAAATGTATTAGCATTCTCTTGTAACTAGATAGTAGAAGCAGCAGTTACCAAATAAAAGTAGTACTACTTTAATTCATTGAAATTATTCACTTTAGTTTAAATAATTATTGCCTAGGTTTAACCAAAAGCTTTGCTTGTGGTCCATGATTAACATCTTTAGTATCTTTGCAGATTATTGCAGTGTTGATTTACAGAGATAACTGAAGAAAAATTCCTTGGACCACTAGTCTCACACTATTAATAATTAAACTACTACTTATATATATATATATAGTATATATTTTTTCATTTGGTTATTAGCATTTGCAATTATTGTGGTGATAACATTTGATGTCCAAAGGCACTGTATTTGGTGTGTTGCGTCTGTAAGTTAAATAAGTTGTATATAAAATTAATAAGTTGTTTCTAGACAAGTAAGATTTTAAAGTGTATTTAAACTTCATATATATATATATATATATATATATATATATATATATATATATATATATAGAGAGAGAGAGAGAGAGAGAGAGCAATGTAATAATAAAACATAATTCTCATTAATTTAAAGCACTTGGTATCAAACAATATAATGCTAATTAAAAATCAAAAAACACGCGAAGATTAATACTAACTGAAACCACTAGGACTACATATCTATATTTGAAATTAAAGGAAGCTCACAAAATGAAGGATTCAGCTATAATTTAACATGATTTTTCAACCATAATCCATCTAAAAAAGACTCCCTATCAGCGGAACCATAATTAATTATCCAAGTGAAAAATAAAAAGTGGAGAAAGGAAAAGAAAATGATAGTGGTTGTAGCAGGGGCAAAAAGATATGCCTCTTCTTGATTCTCTCTCTCACTTTCTCAAATTGCAATACCTGGAATTCAACCGATGCATATAATTAATACACACATATATATACACAGTTGATATTGCATGTCAGAATAATTAAAATGATATCATTAGAGTAAATTTATATTAGCGATACTTTTACACTTGTTCTAGTGACAATTAACACTTCAAGCAGTATTTATTATTCTAACAATATCAGTTGCCAACAAATATATATATATATATATATATATATATATATATAATGTTAGATTATATCACATGAAATTACAAGGATATATAGCTTACCAAAAATCAAGAATTTATGGTTAATATGTTGATCTGCTACCAGGCTCCCTTGGTGCGTTGCATCTGAAACATTCCATTCGGCTAGCAAAATTGTGTTCGTTGCAGCCTGCCCTGCTTAGATTAAAAAATATCCACAAGAAGTTAGAGATTAATTATTTGAAACATTTTTAATATAATAGTATCATTTACATGCATGCGCATGAGATTGCATGTAAGATCATATTATATTTTACTATTAATGCTCTACATGCGCAAAATTTGCACAAACACCGGCACCCTATGGTGATACATGAAAAAATTAATAAATTTTATTTATAATTTAAATGATAGGACTCATATAATTATTTTTACTCTAAATGTAATCAAATAAAACGAAAAAAGGAGGTTGAAACTATACGTGATCAAAGGACACTAAAGAAAGTAGTATGAATAATTTTATGAACACAAATTGTTATATACAAATGGTAGGACTAGTGTAATAACTAAAAATATTTAAAATGATAAAAAAAATCATAAATTTTATTAATGATTCAAATGATAGGACCTGCAAATTATTTTCTCTATTATTTGTGCACCATTTGTATATATATAATTAATTACCCTCTTTATAATATGGGCGTACAACTGTTTATGCAAAATTTGTATATATAAAATTACTCAGTAGAGTGTATATACATACATATATATATATATATATATATATATATATATATATATATAATTTAAATTTTTGGTTTCATTTCTTGTAATATAATAGAAGTTATGAAAATACTATCTATATTGCCCTTCTATATAATGGGTGAAGTTAACTTTTATATATACCTGCTACAAATCCAGTCACCGGATTTCCATCCCGACCGGCCGCCTCCACTTCCGCCACCAAACCCAAAATTTCTTCCTCGAGAAATATCGCCGCCGTCGAACCCTCCGCCGCTGCCTGATTCATCCTTGAATGCGCCACACTTGAAGCAGCTGGAGCGGCTAGCAAAGTTATGAGCGCCACAGTTCCCAATGTTACAGTACCAGTCTCCTGGCCTCACATCGGGGCCCGTAAATCCGAACGACGACGAGCTTCCCCTTCCTCCGAATCCAAAATCCCCGCCGCCACCTCTTTCGCTGCCATGCCTTGGCTCTCCGCAGCGTTGGCAGGAGTCCCTCCTCTGGAAGTTGAGGTGTTGGCATGATCCTGCAGTTCCAATCTCCTGGCCTGCTCATCTTAAGTTCCTGTCCAAATATCACTGTCAAAATATTCTTAGCAAAATTCTCTCCTCTCAAAATAATAAATGTTAAATTTGATTTTTATGGTAAAATTGACTATTTTTGATGAAATAGTTGTTAAGATATACTAGTAAAAAATTAGTTGTGTCTCGTGCCTCCACCACTACATCGACGGTGGAATTTATCCCAAATTTTGGACAGTCCAGATGATTTATTGAGGGAGCGCGCGGAAAAATTCAAAATCATTTGTATTTTATTAAATAGATTAACAATAATTAACAATAATAAAACAAAAATAAATGAGTAATGTTAGGCAACTTATAGAAAGTAAAAAATTGTCTCTATGTTAAAAAAACAGTGAGTTGTACTGTACAGCGCACAAATGTTATGTCGATGGATGTAAATTAGATAAGTTTTGTCTAATTATCTAGCATTTTTAAAAATAATTAATAACAAACACTAGACATCTGGTAACACTATTTTTTTAAAACTATTTTTAAGTGAAATAATTGACAATATATGAAACATGGACAAATGGAACACTCACCTTGAGGGAAACAAAAACAGGATATATATCAGCAGTGTTAGCTGGAGTGGTAGAAGTTGAAAAGGGAGATTGTTGCTCAAGGAATATGTGATTTTGGTTTTGAGAGTGGGATGGTTTATATACTTGGTGAGGACTCAAAAATCGAGGCAATCTAGGCATCTGATGGAGGACTAATTAAGGATGTTCAATTCTTTTTAATATTCTCACTTGAACAAAGGAATCACACCAAAAACTAAAAAAGTAAAGGAAATTCTAAAGATGGAAATTATAGTGAATTTTGATAAAGCTCTACCTACATCTTCTTTTAAGGCTTCTTAAGTGGGAAGTCATGAACATTGAACACATACCAATAAATTCCTCATTCATATTCCAAAGGTGCCCTTCTATATCTTGATAATGTCGAAACAATATATATATATATATATACACGGTTCGGATCTTAATCTTATCATTTATCCAACATATCTTGTTTATCCCCCTTTAGCGACGGACCGGACGGACGGTACGGTACGTCGCTATATATACAACCGTCATCTTAACTTTTAGTGACGGACAACATATAGACGACGGTTGTATATATAACGACAGACCGAACCGTCGCTCGGTCCGTCGCTAAAGGGGGGTAAACAAGGTATGTTAGGATAAAGAGTAAAATTAAGATCCGGACCATATATATATATATATATATATATATATATATATATATATATATATATATATATATATATATATATATAATGACATCTTCAATTTTTAATAATACTTAATTGTTCTGATATTATCAATAGCCTATAAATTAAAATGCAATATACGATATCGCAAGTTAATGTGACATTATCAAAAGCTCATATAAAATTAACCATTCATTCAATTCCTTCGACAATGATGTTTAAACCGTAGAAAACCCTTTGGAAATTAGGGCTAATTAAAACTTGCCATGTTGGAGAACAAAATAGGGGTCCATCTAGGTGCCATATGGCATAAGTGCATGCTTGTTGACTCAGGGTTGGATAAGGAAGAATTAAATCACTATTTCTGACCAGACCAAATGAATATTCCATGAATTTAAATCCTTTGAAAATGACCCCACAAATTATTCTAATTCAAAACTATTAAGGATGGGTCATGTTTCTTTTTCACTAATATACTTTGAGACCCACATTGTTAAGGGTCACCATGCTACCAAAAAAATGGTGACTCCTTTAATATTTTTATTTTGAATATTCCTTGTTTGTACTTGAAGTTCAACCAAAAGGGTAATGAAATAATCCGGATTTTTTCAGAACAATATACATGATAACAACATTAAGGCACTAAACTTTCAGATGGAACATATATACAAGTGAAGCATTAATAACTGAAAAACCCTAGCTTCCTCATAAAATATGTAAACCCTAGCTCCTTAGTAAAACAATATCAAAATCAATATATCTATCGATCTATATATATATATATGAGAGTGATTCATAATAGACATATCTGTAGCCGTCTACAGGAGAAATGCGGTCAGAGCAGCTAGTTCCATAGTAAGTATTTTGATGTGGATTACTCCCATATATATTAATATATATAATACGCTGGTGCATGCATGTCAGGCGGAAGAAACCGAAACTGAAGTTTGCATGGCTACAACTTCTATATATGAACGTTGGTTTTATTATTTAGAGTTATTTGTTCTATGAACTTAATTGGAGTTCCATAGCTTGGTTGAGATATTGAAAGAGAAAGGCCACTCTGATGAAGAAGATATAATGAGTAGGAGATAATTCAAAATGAAAGAGAGTGAAAAATTATTAATGGTGGAGTATCCATAAAGATAGTCGAAGCTGATGATGGAAGAGAAGTCTTCGAGGTCTAATTTGACCATCTTTTCTTTTCTTTTTCTCCAAACACTGCATTTGGCTTTTTTGCTGTCATTTTCTTTTTTCCCTTAGATATATCCTCTTGTTTTTATACTCGCTCTCTTCAAAAATTAGAGATGCGTTTATAGTTTTTGAAGTCAATTTGTCAAAATTCTAAAATTTAAAGTCGATAGTAGATTTAAACGATCTAAAACGTGATGGAGTACTTGTTATCATATTCTCAATGAAATACCGTCTCTCAAAGAATTAAAGGATACTCGTTCCAAGTGTTATGAAAATAGAATGGATACTATATATATATATATATTAATTTATCTCAAAATTACATGATTTAATTTGTCCAGACTAGTACTTGGTACTATGTCCTTAAGACAATTATGTCCTCCGATCCATACGGTGCTCAGAATTGATAGCACTTATCTCACAGAATACAATGACAACGTATACTATAGTAGTACTCCAAATAGTATACTCAACGAACCAAGGAAATGCTTAGGAGTACTCTCTCAAAATAACTATGAAAACTGATGAACAAATGAAAACTTGAATAATTTATAATGCTTGAATACCGGTGAATTGAATAAAGTGGTTGCCCCCTCCTATCTATTTATAGGAGGGATTAGTAACCCTTCAGAAGGGACATAATCCTTTGAAAAGATACTATTTAGCCAAAATAACGTAGTTATAAGGTTTTAGCAGAAAGGGCGCGTTCGTTCGGACCATAAAACAATCGACATAGTTTTAGTCTTATCATAACAAAAACGACGTAGTTTTAGTCTTAGCAGAAAAGGCGCGTCCATTCAAACAAAAACGACGTAATTTTGGGACGTCCGTTCAAACTGATAGTCTTTTGAAGCGTCCGTTCGGCAGATAACGCTTCCCAAAACGACGTATTATAATAACAAATATAGTTTATCAAAACGACACAATTTTGATAATAGAACTAAATAAAATAAAATTTAAATAAATTATGTCCAAAATATTATATACAATGACCCAGACCCATGAATCCCGAGCCCGAGCCAGGCCGACCCGCTCGTGTGGGTTTGAACCAAGCCTTAGCTAAGTCATCTCCCTTCTACAAAAGTGGGGTGCCGGCCCCTTGGGGCCCAAACCCAATAGCAGCTTTAATGTATATAAACCTATTAATTCTTTAGTTCTTAACCGATGTGAGACTTAACTTCTCACATGTATTTATTATCATTTATCATTTTCGAGGGTGATTTTTGAGAGTTAATATCTTATTTATTACTCTATGGATTTGAGCTTCCAAATACTTAATTTAATCTACTCATGGAGTAAAACACATTGATATGTGGATTCAATTTAAATAATTATTAAAACTCACTTTAATTTTAATTCAAATTCTAATACCAAGTATTTTGGAATGTACAGTTCATTTGGGCAATTTATAAAATCGAGTTATATTGATATAACTAAGAGTTATATTTCAGGCAATATTTGTTATACAAATAGGGAATTGATGTTTTCTACAATGTCCCTCTTGCATAGTGTGAAATCTATTTAATATTTACGCAGAAAAAAAATTGTGAAACTATCATTTTTACTTATAAAAATATTAATTTCATACAAATATTATACAAGTACAAGTTTCAGTTATATAAATATGTTTTCAAAAGGCTATACAAATACAATTTATTTTTAGAATAATGCTAGAGACACAACTTATTCTACAATTATTTTTTAATTTGTTGATGTGGCATACTCCACCTCACCATATTAATGAACAAAGTGCTTCAATGTAGTCTTCGGACCCACATAAAAGCTGAGGTGGAGTATACCACATTAACAAATTATAAAATAATTGTAGAATAAGTTGTGTTTATAGTATTATTATTACTTTTATATATAGAGTTGTTCAAATGAACGGTTCAATTTAGACGGTGTACTTGAAAGAAATACTAAAACTGTAAAAGATTAGGAGTATTTGATATCACCCACCATTTTCTTGGGAAATGGTAAAGAGAGGTGTAGCAAACTGTGAAAAAAGCAAAAAGAAAGGGGACTGATTCGATTCTCTTTGGGAAATCAGAAATGCCTCCATGCATGACCATGACCATGACCAATACACGATACCCCCTAACGTATACACTCATTCTTTCTACTTTATTTATTTTGTCCTGCAGGCCAATTATAAGATGAATGCATTTTCACTTTTCTTCTGGACATGAGCAGACAATCCAATTTACTAGCCTCCCTTTAGCTATCAACAAGGTGTATAAATATCTTTCTTTTAGTTTTGCCCTTTTATGTTTGGGACTTGGGGAGAAATAAAATTATACAATGGCGGAATGGCCCAATGGATGTTTACTTGTTTAGTACCCTCCATGGTTTAAAAATTTCAACACGTTTTCATCGAAATAATTATATAAATAAACAATAAGTCTAGGGGACAGCCATATTAGACATGGAAATTAGACATTTTGATTATTTATTTTTTGTGACTCCCAAAAAATGTATAGTATTTATTCCAACTGAAATTTTTACAAAAAAAAATATTTTAGGTATAATTGGATACATATACAAGACTGTTCTTGTATATATATCCAAATTACACCTAAAATATTTTTTTTATAAAAATGTCAGTTGAAATAAATACTATACATTTTTTGGGAATCACAACAAAAATCAAAAAAAAAATCAAAATGTCCAATTTCCATGTCCAATTCGGCTGTCCTCATAGGACTCATAAATAAATAGATAATTCTTTTTAAAAGGTTAAGTATTTTATTTTATTTTTGATATTTTTACATGAAAAAAATGAAATGTTATGTAGTGCAAGAGTTTTCTGTTAAATTATGATTGTGACGTATACATAAGATTTGGTAGAATTATAAAATTAGCACATTATATCAAATACACCGTTCAAATATAACCAACTATAAATCAATATATAAAGTCGTAAGATATATTATTATTCAAAATAATAATAATATTTTCACATGATTCCTTTTACAGTGGATCATGTAACAATAATTATATGTTACAAACTTACAATGTTTTCAATGAACATGATTGAATATTTTAGAAAACTTGAAGTATCACTCTCAAAACTTAATTACCGTTATATAAATAGATCTAAATATTTAGTTATTTTGTCTCTCAAGAAGTTCAGTTCCACATGCAACTTACCTATTTTCTAAAATGTGAGATAAATTGTAGAGATAACACCTAACTTTGACTAGGATTGTAGTTATATTCGCCTCTTTTCCCTTCTAATAATAATTAGTTAATGTTTGTAGGGGTGTAAGTTGTAATAACCCAATATTTTTTATATAATTAAATAAGAAATTTTGCGTATAATTTTTTTTTTATAAATATATTATTTCTATCAAAATAAAGGTGGGAATATGTGTAAGGTAAAGTATAGGTGAATATGTGATAAATATATATTTAATTATTGCATATATAATTTCAAATAAATTTTTCAAGAAAGGACTTGTTCATTACAATAAATTATATTCTTATAATAAAATAATTTTGATAGTCAAAATATTTTATTATTTATTTTCCATGAAAATATGATTAATATATTATTTAAATAATATATGAAATGATTTCTAGAATTATTATAATAATTATTTTATTATATGAATTAATCAAGATTAATTAAGTTAATTATTTTAACTTAATTAATAATGGAATATATTAGGTAAAGTGTCATTATAGATCAAAACCCTAATGTTGATCTATGTTATGAAATTTCATGAATTAATACAATTATTGTATAATTGTATTTAAAAGGAAAGTGTATTTATGTTATATATAATGAGAATTTATTTTCTTAAAGAATTTGGATATTAAATATAATTAATAATTATATTTGTCTCCGTATATATGTAAGTATGTTAATACAAGATCACTACAAAAAACTGGGTCATAGGCGACGGGGGTAATGGCGACGGCAAAATCGCCGTCGGGAATGACCTCAATAGCGACGGTGAAGCCGTCAGTTAGTGTATGCCGTCGGCAATGACCTATTTTCCCTTATATGGCGCCATCTTTTCCACTACCCGCGCGCGGGAAGGGTGTGGGGCGACGGGCTGTATCATTGGCGACGGGCCTATTCCTGTCGGTATTAAGTCATTGGCGACGGGAGCAATCTCGACGGCCATGCCATCGAGAATGAGTCTTATATAATCAGATCGGTTTTAATTTTTCTGCTTATCCTTTTTCTTCCCCCGTGCGAAATTCTTCTTTCCTCTTCCTCCTGTCGTCTCCCTGAGTAGCTCGCCATCGCCCATCTTCCGATTATGCCGCCACCCATCTTCCGATTACCACCTCGCCGTCGACAGTCACGGTCGCCGCCTCGCCTCTGTCACGAGCAGTAAGTTTTTCCAATTCAACTTTTTCCCTTAATTAACTTATGGAACCATTATAATAGCTTTTTTATCATCTCAATGTATAATAAGATTTGATTTAAGGTCTATATTATTTGATTTATACTGGTATTGACATTGCTTGTGTTAAGTTTGGTAAATTTCCCAATTTTTTTCACCAAAATCCAAAGTACAGTGCTTGTGTTTAGCTTCTTTAAATCAAAGTATGAAAACTTTTGGGCATTGTGTTATTCTTCAAATTAAAAAGTTGAGATTGTCAAGTGGGTTTTGGAGCCTGAATCCTAGGTTGGTCTTGCATTGTATTTTCAGTTTTGTAGGATTTATAAAAAAAAAGATCTTGCCTTTTCATTTTGCTTATTGTTTGATATTTTGTACATATCTGTATTATTGTTATGTACATAGAGATAAATCTACGTACCATTCTGTAGCATATTGTTATGTACATAGTATATATATTTCTATGTGTGTGTGATGGTTAATTTTTGTGTGCTACCATCTTATGTTGAAAATATCTGTGTCCCAGGTCAATTCCGTATGTCATTACTATTTTAGTTTCTAAAATGTGAATAAATGCACTCATCTCTCATTGTGTTGTAAGCTATTCGCACCTTTTGCTGTTATTTTCAGTGTCGTACTGTGTGTGCTCGATGTCTTGTATACACGAATCATTCGTTTATTTATAATTTTTATTCGTTGGGGGTTAAATTTTTTGTTCTCACTAGTAGCTTTCAGGCCTTGGGTTAAGCTTGAGTTCATAAAGAATAAGGTTGAGATGAAATTGGTTTGAGCTTAGACCGTGCCTTGTACATTCTAAACCCATTTTAATTTTTATACAAAATTTCAGAACTATATGAGACATATTATGTGTATTTGAGCTATTAAAATATGAGTTTTTTTAATAATAAAGAAGCTTAACATTCAATCTAATCATATGAAGTCCAATCTCAACATGTTGTTAGACTAATTAGGTATGAATGCTATTAATATCTAATCATAGTAATCGAGAGCAAATCAATAGATGTTATGAAAAATATATCTAAATAACAAGTACGCGGAGCAACATCAATCAAAAGATAGTGGTTCAACCAAATGGAAATGGTAAGTAATGTCTGTCTTGGCTCTTAAAGGAGGTTTGGAACCCAAGTTGCCTTAAATTACAAAATTTACACTAAAATCATATAAAGGAGGTTTGTTACTTTTCTTGGACATGTTCTTTGGGCAAAGTTAATCAAGTGTCTTACAAGAGGATGAAACTAATAACTTCTTCCAATCTTTTTAGTATTATTGAATATAATTGTATTATACATATAAATATTTGGTCAAAATATAGACAATTTATAACTTTAATTATTGGGTATGATGTTGGATGACTTTACTAGGCTTAGTTTAAAAGAGGTAATATAATTTTTTTACAATTTCAGAAATATGTGCATATTTTCATATAGTTTAGGAAGCTTAGAAACCCATTTGAGATTCACTTAGAATGAGTGAATCTCAAATAGTCCCCGTTTTGGGACTGTTCTTGTATGTTTCAATCTCACTTAGGTCGGTGTTAACGACTTGAGCACGTCTTTATATTTTTTGAATTTCGGTCAGTATATATCTCTTGATGTTCTTTGGGTGCATATTTAGACTACGATGTGTTAGTGTATTTCGTGTACTTGAAGACCATGGGGAGGTGCTGCCGAAATTTCTAAAAAATTTAAAGATGTGTTCAAGTTGTTGGCATCAGTGAGGCAACACATCCGGGAATGGGATAGAAGCCTGACCCGTTAGAGTGGGAGATGAAGTTAGGAAACTCATAGGCTTGCATATACATTAACTTGGAGACTTGATTGTGTTTGTCTAACTTTCCATATATATAGCAGACAGTTGTCTAAGATGTCTGTTGATCGAAGTTGGATGGAACGTAGGGTAGCACGTGGCTTGCTAGGGAATCCCCCCAGGCGCCGATTATTTGTCGTGTTGGGACTAATAGGTAAATTTCATAGTCCGTTTTAGTATTAACATAAGTCTTTAGTTCTTATATATTCTTTCTAATTTGCAAATGTATTAATTTCAATTGTAGTATCCTTGACGCAACGCCGAGGAACACGTTGCTTGGGATCATTCGCAATCGATTCTCAAACCCATGGATGAGGTGGGTGGATGTGGATGACTGCACACGCCAGCTGATTATTGCTGAGTTCAGGGTAAGATGTCATTCATTCATATATATGTTAGTTTTATATTCATTCATATGTTAGTTTGATTTATATTGTCTACTAAGTTTTATATTCATTCATATGTTAGTTTTATATTCATTTATTCATTCGTTTTATATTCATTCATATGTTAGTTTTATAGAGGGGTGCATGGCGAGCAGTGTTGTGCAGTTAGGCGCAACATCACGCGAGTGGATCTACCAGCTGGCTCAGGAGGTTGTCCATGGCTCCATAGATCCTACAGCTGCCGCTGACGACATCATGGGTGTAGTACGGGAGGAGGCCATCCGTGTATGTGCGGTTGTCTTGGCCAACATCTTCCCACCACATATTCGACAGGTAGAAATAATTATTGATGTATTTTCTTATTTAATTTATGAAATTTATAATTATATTGCTTATATAAAGTTGCGTATCAAATAGTTATTCGACATATATAAAAACCCATAAGATAAACTTAAGCTAAAACCCTGAAATCCAAAATAAAAACCCTGAAATCTATATACACAGCACCACATAGGTATTAGGCACGCGTTACAACTTACGGGACTCGATTCTGATATACGGAGGCTGAGTTATCAGCCCGTTTGCCAAACTTGCCAACACATATGCAAAAAGCCAAAAAAGAGACCGAAACCTGCCTCGGTCGTCGAAATAACACGCAAACACAGACATAGCACCGCATAGGTATTGGGCACGCGTTATAACTTATGGGACTCGATTCTGATATACGGAGGCCGAGTTATCAGCCTGTTTGCCAAACTTGCCAACACTTAGGTAAAAAGCCGAAAAAGAGACCGAAACCAGCCTCGGTCATTGAAATGACACGCAAACACAGACATAGCACTACATAGGTATTAGGCACGCGTTACAACTTACGGGACTCGATTCCGATATACGGAGGCCGAGTTATCAACCCGTTTGCCAAACTTGCCAACACTTAGGCAAAAAGTCGAAAAAGAAACCGAAACCCGCCTCGGTGGTCGAAATGACACGCAAACATAGACATAGCACCGCATAGGTATTAGGCACACGTTACAACTTACGGGACTCGATTTCGATATACAGAGGCCGAGTTATTAGCCCGTTTGCCAAACTTGCCAACACTTAGGCAAAAAGTCGAAAAAGAGACCAAAACCCGCCTCGGTCGTCGAAATGAAACGTAAACACAGACATAGCACCGCATAGGTATTAGGCATGCATTACAACTTACGGGACTCGATTTTGATATTCGGAGGCCGAGTTATCAGCCCGTTTGCCAAACTTGCTTACACTTAGGCAAAAAGTCGAAAAAGAGACCGAAACCCGCCTCGGTCATCGAAATGACACGCAAACACAGACATAACACCGCATAGGTATTAGGCACACGTTACAACTTACGGGACTCGATTTCGATATACGGAGGCCGAGTTATCAGCCCATTTGTCAAACTCGCTAACACTTAGGCAAAAAGTCGAAAAAGAGACCGAAACCAACCTCGGTTGTCGAAACAACACGCAAATATAGAGATAGCATCGCATAGATATTAGGCACGCGTTACAACTTACAGGACTCGATTCCGATATACGGAGGCCGAGTTATCAGTCCATTTGCCAAACTTGTCAACACTTAGGCAAAAAGCTGAAAAAGAGACCGAAACCAGCCTCGGTCGTCGAAATGACACGCAAACATAGACATAGCATCGCATAGGTATTAGGCACGCGTTACAACTTACGGGACTCGATTCCGATATACGGAGGCCGAGTTATCAACCCGTTTGCCAAACTTGCCAACACTTAGGCAAAAAGTCGAAAAAGAGACCGAAACCCGCCTCGGTCATCAAAACGACACGCAAACACAGAAATAGCACCGCATAGGTATTAGGCACGCGTTACAACTTACGGAACTCGATTCCGATATACGGAGGCTGAGTTATCAGCCCTTTTGCTAAACTTGCCAATATTTAGGCAAAAAGCCGAAAAAGAGACCAAAACTCGCCTCGATCGTCGAAACGACACGCAAACATAGACATAGCACTGCATAGGTATTAGACACGCGTTACAACTTACGGGACTCGATTTCGATATACGGAGGCCGAGTTATCAGCCCGTTTGCCAAACTTGCCAACACTTATAGAACACAAACTAAAATAATTTAAATATGCTCTATTTTCGACTTCGTTATTAATATTTTACTTTTGTAGGGTCTTGTTGATGAGACTTGTGGGGGTGGAGGCTGCGGCACAGGCGATGCCCGTAGAGGAGATGATGATGATCGTCGGGCTGATGCTGATGAGACTATAGAGGGTGGGACCGGCGATGGGTCCGGCGGTCGTACGATAAATGGCAGTGATGATGGCACTGACATTCCTGATCTTGGGCTGTAGTTAGTTTATGTTATATTTTGACTTTCATGTATGTATTTATATAGCTTTTGAGTTGTATATGCATAGAGTTTTGTATTTAACTATATTGATTGTTGATAGTAAAAGATATGATTGTTATTGATATACGTGCATTGTCATTATTTATTTTTCTTTAATTTATAACAGGTACAATTATGTATATGTAAATGAACAGCGAAAATTTGTAAATTTTATATTTTTTTAAGCAGGTCATTGGTGACGGGGTCATTGGCGACGGGGTGCCGTCGGCTATGACCTATTGGTCATTGGCGACGGGAAATGTACTCATTGGCGACGGCAGTGCCGTCGGGAATGACTATATAGCAAAAATTTTAAAATGAATATTGCTGACGGCATGTCCGTCGCTAGTGCCGTCAGTAATGACTCATGGCCGACGGCTTGCCGTCGGTAATGACCCCGTCGGCAATGACTTAATTTCCGACGGCGAGCGACGGGAGTCTGGGGCGACGGGAGGGGAGACGGGGCCTGCCGTCGCTAATGACCTCATTGCCGACGGCGGGAGGGTCATTGGCGACGGCATGGACCGTCGGCAATGACCTTTTTTTTTTGTAGTGGATGTGATTATGAATTATATATATAATTATGATAATTAACATAATTATATGAATATATGTTATAAATTTATTTATTTTATTTGGTTTAAATATTAAACACAGTAATTGATATGTTTGTATTTAAATGCAAGTGTGGATATTATGTGAGTAAGGGTAATAATTAAGGAACACTAATTTATAATTTAAAACCCTAATTATAGCAAGAAACCCTAATTGTTAAGTTAAAAATCCTAATTTTATTAAAAATCCTAATTATTAAATTAGTGTGATTTAATTTTATTTTTATTTAATTCCTAATTAATTTTTCAAACCCTAGAAATTATTTGAAAAATCCTAAGGGTTAAAACCTAAGGGTTAAACCCTAGATCCAAGTGTCATAGTCTAGAATACCCCTAAGGGTTTGGTTAATTACAAAAATGATTAATTTTAATTTTTGTTTTATTAAGTTACTTGTGAATCTTGTCCAAAATATTTTGCTTACCAACTCTAGATATCTTCCATGTGCCACAAATCTCAACAATCATCCAATTGATGACACCTAGCAAGCATAGATACATTGAATCAAAGATTAGGATTTGCAAAAGAAAGAAAAAGAAAGCTTTTATTTTATTTTTCAAACCACAAGCCAAGCTTCTCTTTCTCTCTCTAACTCACGAAAATCAAAGGTAAATCAGTCCCTTAGCAAGTCCCCACTACCACTTCTATATCAAATCAGGAAGCTAAGAATCAAGATTTATTCAAGAGAAGGTATAAACCCTAACTTAGAATCTGATCTTGCTTGATATGTTAAAAGTTATGTTTTTGTGTTTAAACATGTTATATGTAGTGTAACTAAGTGATCTGGGTTGATATATGATAGATCCATAACATCTAAATGCACAAATATGAAGTTTTCAAAAATTTTGAAAAAGTGGTCTGACAATCGAATGTCAGGTCTTATAGATCCTTGTCTGTTTATGGTTTTGTATGTTTAAAGGTTTGTAGTTGTAGTATGTTGTAAGGGCTTTGGTCTAGGACTTGAATCAGGGTCAAATCTGGTGTAGATTACAAGTTATTGATGGTCAAAGTGAGTTGACCGAGCATGACTAAGAGTTTCTGGGCAACCCAGAAACTCATTATCAGTGCCTGACAAGATTTTGTTAGCTCGAGATCTATCAGGTGTTATGTTATTTAATGATGTTATTGTAACCAGGTTGTAGCTATTATATGGACTACAGATTAGTGCCATTAGATCACTTAAATAACAAACAGGATCAATATAACGGACGGTCAAAGTAGGCTGCTAAGTCACGAAATGCGTTTTCTGAAAATTCTAGAAAACTCAAGAACACGAGTTCTGACATGGTTTGACCGGACCATATCTGGAGATTTTGTTGTTGTTATACTGATTTGATGTAATAGATTTGTACCTTGACATGTTGTCTACAACCTATAACCATTAGATCAACAAAACATTACAAGGATAGCAAGTAGTGGAAGCCCAAAATAGGCTACTCGAACTGTTCTTCATTTCTGGGTAACCTAGAAAATGAAGAACAGCTCTGACAGTCACTTTGAAGGCTTAGATCTCCTTAGTGTGATGCTTTATGACCTTGTTTGTTGTTGTATCATGTAGTATTACACTAATACTACAATGTCTGATCATTAGTTAGCCTAGAAACACATTACATAGTGAATTAATCATGGTCAAAGTAGCTAACTCAAAACTGACTTAGAATCTCAAGAACACTTTAGGCGACACTTTTTGTCGCTAAAGGCTATAGCGACAGATTTGATAATTTTAATTAATTAAATTTCCAAAAATCATTTAAAAATAGAAATAAATAGAAATTAATTATTAAAAATTCATAAAATTATTTTAAGTAATAAAAATTAACTTTTAATATTTTGAAATAAATTTTATTAATATTTTAATTTAATTAAATATTAATGATATTTAATTTATTTAATAATTATATTAAATAAATTAGTTAAAAATGATTTTAATAAATTAAAAATCATTTTAAATGATATTAAATGTATTAAAAAATATTTTAAGTTATAATAAATTACTTTTAATATTTTGAGATAAATTTCATTAATAATTTAATATTAATGATAATAAACTTATTTAATAATTATATTAAATAAATAAGTTAAAAATGATTGTAATATTTTAAAAATCATTTAAAAATGATATTAAAGTTTCAAAAAATTATTTTAAGTTATAATAAATAACTTATAATATTTTGATAAGAATTTCATTAATATTTTAATATTAATGATAATAAATTTATTTAATAATTATATTAAATAAATTATTTAAAAATAATTTAAATATTTTATAAATAATTTAAAGGTGAAATAAATATTTTAAGTTATAATAAATAACTTTTAATATTTTGATATGAATAACATTAATGTTTTATTATTAATGATAATTATTTAAATGATTTTAATATCTTAAAAATCATTTAAAGGTAATATTAAGATTTTAAAAATATTTTCAGGTTATAATAAATAACTTTTAAAGTGTTGACATGAATTTCATTAATATTTTAAATTATTTAAATATTAATGATAATAAAATTATTTAGCAATTAAATCATTAAAAATGATATAAGTGTTTGAAAAATCATTATAAATGATTTTAATGTTTGGAAAAATATCATTAAATTATCTAATATAATATTTAATTTCTTGAACAAAGTTTCATTAAAAATAAATTCGTTAATTATCCGATAATGCAATCGGGATGCCGAAAAGATACCGAACTCAAACCAACTCGACATAGTTTGACTAGGAATACGTTCTTATGTGTTTTAATGACTGATATGACTATATGACAACATGTCTAAAGCAGTATTATGTGTTAAGTTATATTATTCTAATTAAAAGAATAATTCTATTGATGATAGGACTTGGTATTAAAGATAACAGCTTAAGCTATACTACGTAGCAGTAATCAGCGACCAAGGCAAGTACCCTAACTTTACTCAAATGTTATATTGAACAAGTATCTCTCCTCTTCGCATTTATTTTATGCGATGGATCCTAGTAAGCTAAAAGCATGATCATGAATAATTATTGTCAATTATTCATATCCGTAATGATATCCATGATTCATTTATGAAATTATTCTTATATTGTGGAATTTTATTTTATTCGTGTATCATTTATTGATATCTCATTATTGTCCTTTATCATACAAGTGTCCTCACTTGGATGAACTATTGTATTCCTACAAGAACTCTTGAACTTGAAATTTCTTTGATATGATAAATTCTGTTACACACTATTAAATTTGGGAATGCGTTTATGGTTTAAAGACTGTCTAAGCTATTTGACTCGGCTAGACAGAGTTGAATTGTACTGTTAAATATTATTGGTTATGATAAGGTCATCCAACTGAATTGTTTAGTTAGGACTCCAGACTGAGTATGAACAACCCTTAATGAGAAAATTGTTTTTGTGCCCAAGGCGAACAGAGTGAACGAATTATCGTTCAAACAGATAGTATTGATCAATACAGGACATAACGAAGCTGATCACCCTACATGTCTGTAAGACCAGAGCGGTTTGCAGATGAATTTCTGTTTAAACCTTTTCAAAAATGAAAAATAAAAGTACATGGTCCATTGACCGCTCAGCATTTATAGTCACGATGTCGTTTCAAAATTTTAAACGATTTGATATGTTATTAAGATATGTTTCGAAAGACTTCACAACTATTGGTTCGTTGTAGAAGTATACCCCAAAGAAAACATTTACTTCTTTCAGCTAAAGTTTATTAACTGCTATTACTTGCTGAGTAATTAAATGCTCATTCTTGCTTTAAATCAAATATTTTCAGTTAAGCGTGATCAACCAGAAGGCTCTGGCAAAGCTGCAAGAATAAATTTATGATATTTTATGTAATAGTTATACTTTATTAAGACGATAATATTTATTATCTATCATATAATGAATGTTTTAAAGGTCGTGTACCTGGGATTAGACAACTCTGATATGTAAATTAAGTTTGTTTATCTATTTTATATTATTATTCCACTCAAAGAAATGATATCGTGTAGCACCGAGTTCGGGTTTCAAGTACCTGGATTTGGGGGCGTCACATAAGCTGAGCACAGTAGCTCGGTACTCGACTCTAGATCAGTTTGAAAATATGTTTCAAAATTTGAATTCGAAGTTGATTTGAGTCGAATCTGATCCATACTCGTTTTATGTTTAATGATACACAGTCGAATTCGAGTATACCAATTTTCGCTCAGATTAAGGTTCAAGTATTTCATTTTTTCTCAAACCATACTCGATACATGCTCGATGGATCATATTCGAATACTGGTCCAATCCATACTAACAAGTTAAATATGTGATATTTATATCAATATTTATAATTTATAAAGTATAGTATTAAATTGTGTAAACTTGTACTTGAATAAATCAATGAATTGATTGTCAATTTGTATTACATGCTTTGTAATTTCTTTACATAAATAAAAGTACAAAACTTATATATAAAAATATTTGTTCAATAATCAATTTAGTATGTAGTGGTTCAGTATTAAGTGAAATGGTTCATATTCGAAACTAAATTTGAAGGCTCATGAGTATCTCGTTTTATAAACGAGCCGAGTAGGTCCGAGTAATAATCTGAGTCAAATCTGACGTAAAATTAGAAATTTTTTATTGAATCCGAGTCGAATTCGAGCTCAATTTTTACGAGTGGAGTCGAATCTGAGCATTAAGGTGTTCGCTGAGATTCGACTCGTTTACACCCCTAATTGTTTAACTGATCAAATAAATAAATTTAATACTTTAAACAACATTTATTGCATTAACGGCATTGTTTTTACCACCTACTTTTCCTATATCTAATTTAGATAGATAATCAAATAATTTCATTATTGTGTACATGTTATCATGACATTTCTCATGCTATTATGTATTTATTATAATTGAATGCATAGAACAAGTATATGAATGCAGGGTCGAGCAAAAAAAACCAAAAAAATAAAACAAGAAAAACTAGAAATACAAAAAAAGCGCAATATGGAAAGAAAAAAAACATTCATTTGGTAACTACATACGATTCATAGAGAAAAACCGCACTGAAAATATACTTCCAATACATAATTCCAATACAATTCTAATATTTACTCCTTAGTCCTAATACTAGTATTTAAAATATACTTCCTCTCTCAAACAAATTAAGTTTAAATATACACATTAAGAAAAATAAGAGTAGAGGAAAGAGAGTAAATAAAGTTTCAAATTTATCTTTATTGGTCTCACAAGATTCATAAAGTGGTGAGAAATTTTATTTTTTTATAATAATGGACTCCACTAAATTACATAAATACCCTTCACTTTATGTACTTTATCTCATCTTTTTAGGAAAAAAATAATTATACATTTTCTCATCCTTTTGAGGACGGGGATATATATATATATATATATATATATATATATATATATATAATCAACATAATAAGTGGAAGAAAAAAACTGTAACTGTAAAATATTAACCGAAATTGTTAGTAATCGAACGATTTGGTTAATCATGTGTGGGGCCAGACCCACCACGTAAGCGTGTGGGCCATTTTGGCACTACGCATGGACACTATGCGCGAGGTTTCAACGACAGGTGGACCTCCCGTAACTCACCACGTAAGCATCTCGAACTGGGGCCACATAAGCATTTCAAGTCAACCACGTGGACCGTGTGAGTCCAGCCTCTCGGGTGCTCAGGCCTGGCGGCCTCGCAGGTCCAACTTCTGTAGCACTGGGCTATGCCTCGCGGGCCCCCCGTGCTTGGCCCTATGGTTTTTTTCCTGTAACGACGATATTACACCTGTATATAAACTTAAATGATACCTATAATAAAAGATTCTGATTGTTTCCTAAGACTTCCAGCAGAGAGTCTTAGAACACTTGGGAATAATATTGGGATAATTGTCTAAGAGCTTGGCTTGGTGGCTAGGATAACAGAATTGTCGAGAAAGTGAGGACCCTCTCAGAAGAGAATGACATTATCAGTACTGTAGGACCCACTCGGGCACGTGACGTCAGACGTACGCATGACCTGCCATGTGGCACTACCCAAATGCATGTGCCACGTGGACCTCAACCCCTATCCATTATAAGTAGGGTCATGATTTAAAAGACCATTTGCCTATTGTTGTACCGTTCTCGCTTATTTTTATCCTTTTAGCTCTTCTTATTCAGCCTATTCTTGACTGTGTGGATCTTTTGTCTCTCCAGCTCACCATCACTAATTAATTAACTCCGAACTTACACTTTAATTATAATTTTTTGTTTACATTAATAATCGTATTATACGGCTTGATTATAGTTACATTTTATAACCGCACCGAACTACGCTATCACAACCATATTTGAATGTTTCACAAAGAAAAATAACCAAATACATTAATGATATGGGTAAAAATCCATGAAATATCTCCGAGTGTAATAGAAATTAGAATGCACATTGTTGTCCCCGAATAGGTATAACAATTATGCGCAAGTATACGCGGTCAACAAGTAATAAAGTGTAAGTAAAGATCGTTCTCACGGAGAATTAAATGATAAAAGGTCGCCAAACAACTAGCACATAATCATCTCGGTCGTATTCAAACGGGAGAAAAGGAGTTTTAATTAAAACTAGGCAAGGAATTGAACTTAAACTAATTAAATCTAGAGTAAAATCAGATAAAGAAGACATGAGATTCTAATTTTCCCTAATGATTAGTCTATCTCCTAACTCTCCAAATATAAGTAATGACTCACATGAATGGTTAACCGAGAACTAACAGTGCACATGGGCCTCTTCCAAGTATCAAATGCAATCCCTCAGCTTATAAATCATCACATTCCTATGGTTAAAATAAATAGACTAAGGGTAATTAAGAGCCGTTCTCACTGATTACACAAGGCAAATAGAGATATTCCTATTCTATCATGCAAGAATCGCTCAGAAACACATGTCATGAACAATACAAGTGTTGTTGCACTAAAGTTAGGTCATAATATCAATTTTTCAATATCCATTAAAACCATACCAATTACTATCTCAAGTAATCAATCAATAAGCATAAAATGCAACAACCCATTCACACATGAGTCAATACAATAAAAAAGGGAGAAATTTGATACAACTACTCATTAGGTTCCATTGAAACCTCAAAATAGAGTTAAGATATTATAATGAAGAATACTTATCATCCACAAGTTGAATACACATCAATAGATTACAAATAGGAAGCAAAGAGATTCAAAAGATAGAAATAGCAAATCTGAGTGCTCAAGCTCCTTGTTGAATCTCCAATGGAATCCACTTGCTTCAATCTTCTTCCCCAATCAAACCCTAGAAACTAACTAACTAACTCTAAGCTAATCTACTCCTAATCTATACTAGACAAGGAATTGAAAGGGAAAGGAAATGGAAAACTAAGGCAAAGGCTTAAGGCCAATGAATCCTATCCTTCCTCCCTTTAGATAGCTAAGATCAAGATGAAATGAAAAGAAAATAAAGTATATGGTTAATGGGTCAATAGGTTGTGCATTTAAAGGCTGAAATCTGTCAAAATTCGCGATTGGGCGCTGCGGCGCCTCAATTTGGCTTGAATGGGGTGCTGCGGCGCTGAAGCAGGGGCAATTCTCTGCCAAGTGGGCGCTGTGGCACCGGATTTATACTAGGAATTGGCGCCGCAGCGCCGGGCACTTTTCTGGAATTTTTAGCTCCGGCGTCTGTTGGGAAAATGGCCATAACTTCTTATCCCGGAGGAGTTATGAGGCCTGCCACATGTCAAATTGAAGCTATCGAGGAACTCTACAACTTTCATTCTTTGAGTATTGAGAAATAATGGATGAATGAAGGCTGAATTTGAGCTCCAAGTGACAGCTGTGCAATGAAACCCAAAACCATGAACTTTAACGTCCGTTAGCATACGGGGCATAACTCTCGCCTCCGAACTCCGATTGGGATGATTTAAGATGTTCCGAAAAGCTTAGAAGACGCTCTACAATATGAACTAAGCTTCAATCCAAGAACATGAAATGAACATGAACCCCCCAAATGATGTCCGAATTGCATTTCCTTCCCATTGTCATGCCATCATTCCATTCTTGCTCTTTTTGGCCTCATTTTGTCCTTTTTAGCTCATTAACACCAAGGGAGTTCCAAAATATGCAAACTGCAAAACAAAGCAACAACACGTGAAAAGCACAAAGATACTTGAGTTTAAGCCACGAAACAAGTAAGATAATATCTGAATAAGTGGTTATAAAAACCACTTATCAAATACACCCAAACTTAAACGTTGCTTGCCCTCAAGCAACCAAAACAAAATCAAACAACAGATGCAATGCAATATCTACAAAGAATGCAACCTATACTACTATGAATGCGAATCCATGTCTCAGTCAGTATTGAACTTTCTAAGCAATACTTAGAAAACCACAAGATAATCAAACAGTGAGATACCAAAAACAAGATCGTAAGGCATATTCTTGCAAATCCAAAACTGTCAGCACTGATGTATTGTGCGTTGTGTGCCTAGCAACCATTAAACATGCTTTGAACAACTATATAACATATTATGCTTCTTAGGGGAAAAACAAGTTTCAACTTATGAAAAGCAGTAAATCAGATAATTTCTAACTAAGACCATGTATTACTTAAGCTAAGAGTCAACAGGGGGTTTATTATGCTTTTTATTAACTCACGAGGGCGTTTTTGCACTTTTCTGTGTACACGCTCGATTGTGCAATGCCTAGTCCTCTTAGGCTTTTCAATGATATCCGTGTATCGAGCTTTCGACCAACGACTCCCAGACCAAAGGCCTTAGGGCGCTGAGTGTAGAGACACCCCTCGGGCTTACTTGCTCGAATATCAAAGGCCACAGGATTCGACGTAGCCGAAGTGTTTATTCTATTTTTTTCTTTTTCAATACATTTTCTTACTTTTCTTTCCTTTTTTCATAGGGGAGTGCGTCTTACGCTCCATCTCCCCAAATAGCATGCATACCTCCTGTTTCCCCCAAACTTAAGCTTTTTACAGTCTATTTATTATCATATGAGAACTGAAACTCTTTCATTAAAACACAAATTTCCCACCAGAAGACAAGTATGTGAAAATTTAAACTTAGCATGTCATGATGGTCACTCTATCGTGCTAACCGGTTACACAGTATCTGACAGAAAAGGATTTACATATATGACAATATTATCAAGCTTAAGTCTCAAATTGGTTCGAAAATAAAGTAATTTTAGTTTCCTCATAGGTCAAATAACATAACTAACCAAATGAAACTGGATTCATGCAGTATGCTCTAACACAGAATGCAAAAACAAAACAAAAATTTTAAAATTTTGACAAATTTTAACAAAATACGACCTACATGCACTAAGTGAACTAACACAACATGAAATGAACTAACTACATGCAAAATAAAACCAATACCCCCAAACTTAAAATGTTCAATGTCCTCATTGAAGGTAAAGGTAAAAAGGAAACTCCCATAGTTGGCCTTGTCTGCCAAATGAAATGATGTGGCGCTCAGTTTCTGCTGAAAATTTGCTTTAAGTCAGGCCCCTTCTGCCCGAGGCGCTGCAGCGCGCCTGCCAGATTTTTGTTCCTGCAGAATTTGGACTTGCATTGAGGCTGGCCTTGAGCTTTACATTCTTTCAGCAAATTTAACCTGAGAAAAGAACTCAACAGTTATTAAGCCCTCTAACCCACCGAAACATAATATTAACTATTTACAACTATGCCTACATGCAATATGTCCGTGCTTCAAAGATATGTTCAATAAGCATCTTATGTCCCAAAAATATACACATTAATGCCTAAGTCAAAAATGAAGGCACTATTCTACGAGCATTCAAAAATTTTAACTAAATTAAACTACTAAGAATTAAACAGGGGGGAGGGAAGTATGATAGAAAGCAGGAATTGAAGAATTAAACAAGGAGATAGAGAGAGAGATTTGATGGGGTACCTCCCATCGAGCGCTGAGTTTATAGTCTGTTAGCTAGACTCTGTCTGAGACTACTATCCGATCCCCCGACGATATTTGAGAAACCCTCCATCCATTAGAATTGTCGTGTGAGCTTGGAGGCTTCCCAATAGGAGAAGGCTCGGATTTAAACTACCTAGCATTGAATGTGTATAAGAATTCCCCGTTGTGAAGGTCGGGGAGCTAGGCACTGCTTCCGTTGTGCTAGGGAAATGATTGGGGCATTTAGGTTCACCCAACACAACGGGTTCTTCTTCTATTCTCTCTTCTTCTGACCACCATGGTTTCAGGAATGCGGATTCTCTCATATCCTCGAGATCCGTATTTGTGATGTGGCTACCAAGGGGGCAAGGGTGTGCAAACTTCACTGGTGACTGAAACTTCGGCGGAGAAAGCTCTTGGGGTATTGTCACGGTTGGTTGATACTCTTCCACATCCCCAATTGCCTCCTCGATGTCGCTTCCTTTCAGTTCGTCCAGTTGCAAATGCACTTCTGGCTCTTCATCAGTTTCTGCATCCTTATCATAGCACCAAGTATTCAGAGGGTCATTAATCACGGCTTCAATCATTGGAGGTACTTGATTATGAAGATTTTGCATTGTCGTCTCTTGTTCAAATACTTCCTCCTTCGTTAAAGCCTTGCTAATTTGCTCCACCCAATTCTAAAGATTCTCAATCGACTCCTCTTGCTCAATCAAGGTCTCCTCTGTCGATGCTATGGAATCTCCCCATAAACTTTTCGATCTTGCCTTTTCTGTTTCAGCCTTGGGATTTATGTACTAAAGCTCATTGGTAGGAGTATTGTTGATTAGGGCCATTTGGTTTTGAAAATTTTGGTTTGATAGTTCTTGGCTCCTAATCGTCTCCTCTTGGTTCACTAAACTCCTACATAGGACTTCCCTTAGTGACTGGTTTTCTTGCAAACATGGAGATTGGTATGTGGGGTCTGGTGCATACATTGGACTTGGCTCACAGTATTGGTTTTGATAATAGCTTCCTAAAGGCTCTGGGTGATACCCCCAATCCTACTGATAATTTGGATATTAGTTGTGGAAGTACTCACCCCCATACTGCTCTTGTCCATAACTGATGGGATCTTGATGGCTCGTATAGCTACCAGCACCATAGTCATAAGTCACTGCCGTCTCTCGACTCTGTTGGGCTGAAAGTGTGGCAATTGGGTTGAGGCCATCATTCCCTATTTCCCTTGGTTGCTCTTGCCTTATGTAGTTCCATGGATAGAAATTAAGGTCCATTGTTCCTGCAAGGAGAATATAGGAAGAGAATTAAACAAAATAAAAAAAATGTTTAAACTAAGACTAATCTGATTGAAACTAATGTTGGCAAACAGTCATCAAATTAATTTCCCGACAACAGCGCCAAAAACTTGTTGTCCCCGAATAGGTATGACAATTATGCGCAAGTATACGCGGTCAACAAGTAATAAAGTGTAAGTAAAGATCGTTCCCACGGAGAATTAAATGATAAAAGGTCGCCAAACAACTAGCACATAATCATCTCGGTCGTATTCAAACGGGAGAAAAGGAGTTTTAATTAAAACTAGGCAAGGAATTGAACTTAAACTAATTAAATCTAGAGTAAAATCAGATAAAGAAGACATGAGATTCTAATTTTCCCTAATGATTAGTCTATCTCCTAACTCTCCAAATATAAGTAATGACTCACATGAATGGTTAACCGAGAACTAACAGTGCACATGGGCCTCTTCCAAGTATCAAATGCAATCCCTCAGCTTATAAATCATCACATTCCTATGGTTAAAATAAATAGACTAAGGGTAATTAAGAGCCGTTCTCACTGATTACACAAGGCAAATAGAGATATTCCTATTCTATCATGCAAGAATCGCTCAGAAACGCATGTCATGAACAATACAAGTGTTGTTGCACTAAAGTTAGGTCATAATATCAATTTTTCAATATCCATTAAAACCATACCAATTACTGTCTCAAGTAATCAATCAATAAGCATAAAATGCAACAACCCATTCACACATGAGTCAATACAATAAAAAAGGGAGAAATTTGATACAACTACTCATTAGGTTCCATTGAAACCTCAAAATAGAGTTAAGATATTATAATGAAGAATACTTATCATCCACAAGTTGAATACACATCAATAGATTACAAATAGGAAGCAAAGAGATTCAAAAGATAGAAATAGCAAATCTGAGTGCTCAAGCTCCTTGTTGAATCTCCAATGGAATCCACTTGCTTCAATCTTCTTCCCCAATCAAACCCTAGAAACTAACTAACTAACTCTAAGCTAATCTACTCCTAATCTATACTAGACAAGGAATTGAAAGGGAAAGGAAATGGAAAACTAAGGCAAAGGCTTAAGGCCAATGAATCCTATCCTTCCTCCCTTTAGATAGCTAAGATCAAGATGAAATGAAAAGAAAATAAATTATATGGTTAATGGGTCAATAGGTTGTGCATTTAAAGGCTGAAATCTGTCAAAATTCGCGATTGGGCGCTGCGGCGCCTCAATTTGGCTTGAATGGGGTGCTGCGGCGCTGAAGCAGGGGCAATTCTCTGCCAAGTGGGCGCTGTGGCACCGGATTTATACTAGGAATTGGCGCCGCAGCGCCGGGCACTTTTCTGGAATTTTTAGCTCCGGCGTCTGTTGGGAAAATGGCCATAACTTCTTATCCCGGAGGAGTTATGAGGCCTGCCACATGTCAAATTGAAGCTATCGAGGAACTCTACAACTTTCATTCTTTGAGTATTGAGAAATAATGGATGAATGAAGGCTGAATTTGAGCTCCAAGTGACAGCTGTGCAATGAAACCCAAAACCATGAACTTTAACGTCCGTTAGCATACGGGGCATAACTCTCGCCTCCGAACTCCGATTGGGATGATTTAAGATGTTCCGAAAAGCTTAGAAGACGCTCTACAATATGAACTAAGCTTCAATCCAAGAACATGAAATGAACATGAACCCCCCAAATGATGTCCGAATTGCATTTCCTTCCCATTGTCATGCCATCATTCCATTCTTGCTCTTTTTGGCCTCATTTTGTCCTTTTTAGCTCATTAACACCAAGGGAGTTCCAAAATATGCAAACTGCAAAACAAAGCAACAACACGTGAAAAGCACAAAGATACTTGAGTTTAAGCCACGAAACAAGTAAGATAATATCTGAATAAGTGGTTATAAAAACCACTTATCAAATACACCCAAACTTAAACGTTGCTTGCCCTCAAGCAACCAAAACAAAATCAAACAACAGATGCAATGCAATATCTACAAAGAATGCAACCTATACTACTATGAATGCGAATCCATGTCTCAGTCAGTATTGAACTTTCTAAGCAATACTTAGAAAACCACAAGATAATCAAACAGTGAGATACCAAAAACAAGATCGTAAGGCATATTCTTGCAAATCCAAAACTGTCAGCACTGATGTATTGTGCGTTGTGTGCCTAGCAACCATTAAACATGCTTTGAACAACTATATAACATATTATGCTTCTTAGGGGAAAAACAAGTTTCAACTTATGAAAAGCAGTAAATCAGATAATTTCTAACTAAGACCATGTATTACTTAAGCTAAGAGTCAACAGGGGGTTTATTATGCTTTTTATTAACTCACGAGGGCGTTTTTGCACTTTTCTGTGTACACGCTCGATTGTGCAATGCCTAGTCCTCTTAGGCTTTTCAATGATATCCGTGTATCGAGCTTTCGACCAACGACTCCCAGACCAAAGGCCTTAGGGCGCTGAGTGTAGAGACACCCCTCGGGCTTACTTGCTCGAATATCAAAGGCCACAGGATTCGACGTAGCCGAAGTGTTTATTCTATTTTTTTCTTTTTCAATACATTTTCTTACTTTTCTTTCCTTTTTTCATAGGGGAGTGCGTCTTACGCTCCATCTCCCCAAATAGCATGCATACCTCCTGTTTCCCCCAAACTTAAGCTTTTTACAGTCTATTTATTATCATATGAGAACTGAAACTCTTTCATTAAAACACAAATTTCCCACCAGAAGACAAGTATGTGAAAATTTAAACTTAGCATGTCATGATGGTCACTCTATCGTGCTAACCGGTTACACAGTATCTGACAGAAAAGGATTTACATATATGACAATATTATCAAGCTTAAGTCTCAAATTGGTTCGAAAATAAAGTAATTTTAGTTTCCTCATAGGTCAAATAACATAACTAACCAAATGAAACTGGATTCATGCAGTATGCTCTAACACAGAATGCAAAAACAAAACAAAAATTTTAAAATTTTGACAAATTTTAACAAAATACGACCTACATGCACTAAGTGAACTAACACAACATGAAATGAACTAACTACATGCAAAATAAAACCAATACCCCCAAACTTAAAATGTTCAATGTCCTCATTGAAGGTAAAGGTAAAAAGGAAACTCCCCTAGTTGGCCTTGTCTGCCAAATGAAATGATGTGGCGCTCAGTTTCTGCTGAAAATTTGCTTTAAGTCAGGCCCCTTCTGCCCGAGGCGCTGCCGCGCGCCTGCCAGATTTTTGTTCCTGCAGAATTTGGACTTGCATTGAGGCTGGCCTTGAGCTTTACATTCTTTCAGCAAATTTAACCTGAGAAAAGAACTCAACAGTTATTAAGCCCTCTAACCCACCGAAACATAATATTAACTATTTACAACTATGCCTACATGCAATATGTCCGTGCTTCAAAGATATGTTCAATAAGCATCTTATGTCCCAAAAATATACACATTAATGCCTAAGTCAAAAATGAAGGCACTATTCTACGAGCATTCAAAAATTTTAACTAAATTAAACTACTAAGAATTAAACAGGGGGGAGGGAAGTATGATAGAAAGCAGGAATTGAAGAATTAAACAAGGAGATAGAGAGAGAGATTTGATGGGGTACCTCCCATCGAGCGCTGAGTTTATAGTCTGTTAGCTAGACTCTGTCTGAGACTACTATCCGATCCCCCGACGATATTTGAGAAACCCTCCATCCATTAGAATTGTCGTGTGAGCTTGGAGGCTTCCCAATAGGAGAAGGCTCGGATTTAAACTACCTAGCATTGAATGTGTATAAGAATTCCCAGTTGTGAAGGTCGGGGAGCTAGGCACTGCTTCCGTTGTGCTAGGGAAATGATTGGGGCATTTAGGTTCACCCAACACAACGGGTTCTTCTTCTATTCTCTCTTCTTCTGACCACCATGGTTTCAGGAATGCGGATTCTCTCATATCCTCGAGATCCGTATTTGTGATGTGGCTACCAAGGGGGCAAGGGTGTGCAAACTTCACTGGTGACTGAAACTTCGGCGGAGAAAGCTCTTGGGGTATTGTCACGGTTGGTTGATACTCTTCCACATCCCCAATTGCCTCCTCGATGTCGCTTCCTTTCAGTTCGTCCAGTTGCAAATGCACTTCTGGCTCTTCATCAGTTTCTGCATCCTTATCATAGCACCAAGTATTCAGAGGGTCATTAATCACGGCTTCAATCATTGGAGGTACTTGATTATGAAGATTTTGCATTGTCGTCTCTTGTTCAAATACTTCCTCCTTCGTTAAAGCCTTGCTAATTTGCTCCACCCAATTCTAAAGATTCTCAATCGACTCCTCTTGCTCAATCAAGGTCTCCTCTGTCGATGCTATGGAATCTCCCCATAAACTTTTCGATCTTGCCTTTTCTGTTTCAGCCTTGGGATTTATGTACTAAAGCTCATTGGTAGGAGTATTGTTGATTAGGGCCATTTGGTTTTGAAAATTTTGGTTTGATAGTTCTTGGCTCCTAATCGTCTCCTCTTGGTTCACTAAACTCCTACATAGGACTTCCCTTAGTGACTGGTTTTCTTGCAAACATGGAGATTGGTATGTGGGGTCTGGTGCATACATTGGACTTGGCTCACAGTATTGGTTTTGATAATAGCTTCCTAAAGGCTCTGGGTGATACCCCCAATCCTACTGATAATTTGGATATTAGTTGTGGAAGTACTCACCCCCATACTGCTCTTGTCCATAACTGATGGGATCTTGATGGCTCGTATAGCTACCAGCACCATAGTCATAAGTCACTGCCGTCTCTCGACTCTGTTGGGCTGAAAGTGTGGCAATTGGGTTGAGGCCATCATTCCCTATTTCCCTTGGTTGCTCTTGCCTTATGTAGTTCCATGGATAGAAATTAAGGTCCATTGTTCCTGCAAGGAGAATATAGGAAGAGAATTAAACAAAATAAAAAAAATGTTTAAACTAAGACTAATCTGATTGAAACTAATGTTGGCAAACAGTCATCAAATTAATTTCCCGACAACAGCGCCAAAAACTTGTTGTCCCCGAATAGGTATGACAATTATGCGCAAGTATACGCGGTCAACAAGTAATAAAGTGTAAGTAAAGATCGTTCCCACGGAGAATTAAATGATAAAAGGTCGCCAAACAACTAGCACATAATCATCTCGGTCGTATTCAAACGGGAGAAAAGGAGTTTTAATTAAAACTAGGCAAGGAATTGAACTTAAACTAATTAAATCTAGAGTAAAATCAGATAAAGAAGACATGAGATTCTAATTTTCCCTAATGATTAGTCTATCTCCTAACTCTCCAAATATAAGTAATGACTCACATGAATGGTTAACCGAGAACTAACAGTGCACATGGGCCTCTTCCAAGTATCAAATGCAATCCCTCAGCTTATAAATCATCACATTCCTATGGTTAAAATAAATAGACTAAGGGTAATTAAGAGCCGTTCTCACTGATTACACAAGGCAAATAGAGATATTCCTATTCTATCATGCAAGAATCGCTCAGAAACGCATGTCATGAACAATACAAGTGTTGTTGCACTAAAGTTAGGTCATAATATCAATTTTTCAATATCCATTAAAACCATACCAATTACTGTCTCAAGTAATCAATCAATAAGCATAAAATGCAACAACCCATTCACACATGAGTCAATACAATAAAAAAGGGAGAAATTTGATACAACTACTCATTAGGTTCCATTGAAACCTCAAAATAGAGTTAAGATATTATAATGAAGAATACTTATCATCCACAAGTTGAATACACATCAATAGATTACAAATAGGAAGCAAAGAGATTCAAAAGATAGAAATAGCAAATCTGAGTGCTCAAGCTCCTTGTTGAATCTCCAATGGAATCCACTTGCTTCAATCTTCTTCCCCAATCAAACCCTAGAAACTAACTAACTAACTCTAAGCTAATCTACTCCTAATCTATACTAGACAAGGAATTGAAAGGGAAAGGAAATGGAAAACTAAGGCAAAGGCTTAAGGCCAATAAATCCTATCCTTCCTCCCTTTAGATAGCTAAGATCAAGATGAAATGAAAAGAAAATAAAGTATATGGTTAATGGGTCAATAGGTTGTGCATTTAAAGGCTGAAATCTGTCAAAATTCGTGATCGGGCGCTGCGGTGCCTCAATTTGGCTTGAATGGGGCGCTGCGGTGCTGAAGCAGGGGCAATTCTTTGCCAAGTGGGCGCTGCGGCGCCGGATTTATACTAGGAATGGGCGCCGCAGCGCCTGGGCACTTTTCTGGAATTTTCAGCTCCGGCGTCTGTTGGGAAAATGGCCATAACTTCTTATCTGGGAAGGAGTTATGAGACCCCTGCCACCTGTCAAATCAAAGCTATCGAGGAGCTATATAACTTTCATTCTTTGAGTATTGAGAAATAATGGATGAATGAAGGCTGAATTTGAGCTTCAAGTGACAGCTGTGCAATGAAACCCAAAATCATGAACTTTAACGTCCGTTGGCATACAGGGCATAACTCTTGCCTCCGAACTCCGATTGGGATGATTTAAGATATTTCAGAAAGCTTAGAAGATGCTCTACAATATGAACCAAGCTCCAATCCAAGAACATGAAATGAACATGAACCCCCCAAACGATGTTCGGATTGCATTTCCTTCCCATTGTCATGCCCATTCTTGCTCCTTTTGGCCTCATTTTGTCCTTTTTAGCTCATTAACACCAAGGGAGTTCCAAAACATGCAAACTATAAAATAAAGCAACAACACGTGAAAAGCACAAAGATACTTGAGTTTAAGCCACGAAACAAGTAAGATAATATCTGAATAAGTGGTCATAAAAACCACTTATCACACATCTCCAAATTCTAATTGATATTTAAGGGGTATTGTAGTCCTTATAACGGGTTACAAAAACCCTTATTTAATTAGCGCTTACTCCACAAAATAACTCCTAAATTTTTAATGGATCCCTTATATATACTCTAGAATTTAAACTCTAACTGAATTCTCCTACAAGGTATTCGCTCTTATAAATTCCTCTATCATTATTAGCAACCTCTCTAAGTAAGCTTAAGATACACAAAAAAAAAACTTGTTTCCCAAACGTAAAGTATTGGAGAGTCCTCTCGGGAGAACACCATTGGGAGTTAGCTTAAGGTGTTTGGAAATGTTAAGGTGATTTATTAATTGTTGGTTATTTGATTCAAACCGATGCGCCCATGGAGCGGACGACCCGGTGGATATCCACATGGTTCATTGTCTAGATACAATGAACATGTGAGAAATAATTATTCATTGATGCACTTAGGAGTTACATATATTATATAAGGAGTTATATATATTGTAATTATTAGTGTAATTCATTTGGGAGTTACAAATAAATTACATAATTAGCAATATTACTTCTTATTTAATATATATGTTACACTTGTATATATATAAGGATAGTGCTGATCCTTTATGTGTGCAAGACACAATACAAAAAGTAAACTAGCATATATTATCTATAAGCCATTGAAAGTCTATTTTGAAAGCTTTGAAATTATACGAATTGTGGAAAACATATTTGGTGTTCGTGATAACGTAGCCCAAATTACCGCGGAGAGTTTTGTTTGTTGAGCACGTGATTCTAGTCGTTCGTTGTTGTGGTCATACGCTACAAGAGGTAACTAGAAAACTAAAAAATTTTGGTTCATATCCGCTGCGTGTATGTTATATATTCTTACATTGGTATCAGAGCTATTTTGTGCTAGAATTCGTGCTTAACATGTTGTCCATAATTCCATGCATGTATTTTTATATTTTTGTTACATAAAGAAAGCTTAAATTGCATGAAAATGGTAGAAAATGTTAGAGATATTATTTCAGCATGAAATTTCAGTATGATCTAGCTTATATGATGATAATATAGCCTACAAAATTTCGTTTAAATTGGTTTTATATTTTGAAATATATTTTAAACCCTAGTTACTTGAAAAAAAAAATTAAAATCAAAAATTGTTTTTCCTCGAAGTTCGTATCAAATTTTTCACCTCATGGTTGCGTAGATTTTTTCAATACGATTCTGTGGATATATTATTTGTATTTTTTGGACTTAAAACGAATAAGTTATGGTTGTTTTAAAAAAAGGGCATCAAACTATAATTTTGCACCAGAAAACCCTAGCAGAAGGTTGAAGATGATGTCGTGGCAGCCACATCAGCGCCACGTGGCAGTCTTTGAGTGGCTCAGAGTCCTGACACTTGTCAGTGAACTAAGCCACATCAACGACACGTGGCAGTTGATGTGGCAGTTGACAGTCACATGGTGACACGTCAACGCCACGTGGCCCAACCACTGGCTAATACGTGGCGCGGTCAATGGTCAAAGTTGAGACGTTAACACGTGGCACAGTCAGTGGATGTCACGTGTCAGTCAACAGTCAAATAGGGACAGTCAACTTCTACCACGTGGACCAACCATTGGTTGCCACGTCAACAGGTCTGCCACGTCAGCATCTAGCATTGAACTACAGCGCCATGCGCGCATCTAGCAAGCGAAGGCCACTCGCAGCAGTGGCGCCTGCCTTCCCGATTTTTCCCGACAATGAAATTTTTACAGTAATTTTTATTTTTTATTTTTAGATTTATGGTATATTAAAATTATTTTTTGGATATACCTGGAATTTTTAGAAATTGAAATAGTGGTTAAAATTACTTAAAAATATTGAGAAGTTGGTTTTCTGTCCAAAAATCTTCCAGAGATACCAGTATGATATTTTTTTCATTTATCCACCAAGGGTATTAAAAAATAATTGTTTTTAGAGGCCTAAACTTTTTTTTCTTGTCAAATTTGCATGGTTAATTTATTATTATAAATTGTGTATTATTCAGAAAATTTCCAGAATGTTTATAACATGTTACTAGACAGTTTAATTTTTTTTTTTGGCTATACTATGTGTTTGATATGGTGTTGCATATTATTTGGAATAAAATGAGTAATTTAAAAAACACAATTTATTTTTTTATAAATTTTATATTGTTCAGAAAATTTTAAAAAAATATCAAAATGTTATTTATGAATAAATGATATGTTTAAAATTTTCTGATAGCAATATGAGGTGTTTGCCATATTATTATATATTATGTGGTATAATATCATGTTTTATTTAATTCTTTTAAATATTTAGAATATTTAATATGAAATAGATTTTATCTATTCTTTAAGTATGCATATAAAGGATTATTTAGAATGCCATGAACACTTATATATGCTTGAATTTAGTGGGAGGAATTTAAGAATTTTTTAAATTTTATGCATATCTTTGCACTAAATAAACAGTAATAAAATAATTAAATATACACGCAAACTGTGATTTCCAAGCTTAGCAAAGTTTTCCTTTTGAGTTTATACTTGATTATTTTAGTAAGTTTATGTTATATGGCAAAGATAAGTTTAATACTGTGGTGAACTCTTAAAATTTTCTAATAAAGTTCTCTCGATTATTTAGAAGGCTAGGTTGCACCTCTTGACAACTAAATTCGAAACTTATAGGAAGATAGCTGAACACACCATTAGACAACATCTTCAGTTTATGGCGAATATGATTGAGGACTTCGGAGATGTTGGCAACCATTTGACTGATGAGCAACAAGTTTGGGCAGTGATATGCTCACTTCCCGATAATTGTGGGCATCTTAAAGTTAACATAGCTGAAATGAGAATATCAAATCTTTTGAAGATATTTGTCATTATCTTGAGCGCTTAGAGGCTAAGATGCTAGAGGTTAAGGCAAAGAAAATAGAGACTGTCAATGATAGTGTATTTTAAATAGAGACTGTCAATGATAGTGTATTTTAAAATAGAGATTGTCACTGAGCAGAAAGAGGTACTTACTTATCCAGCTATATGTCTAGTTACTTCTAGTACTATTGTGGCCCAATCTCTCCATATATGGATAGTAGATTCCAGAAGCAACAGACCACATAGCTAAAGATCATGATAGGTTCGTAGAGTACCGCCGCATTCCGGCTGGCAGAAAAGTATACATGGGGAATGACTCTAGTGTGGACGTGCTAGGAATTAGCACTTACAAACTAGAGATGCGAGGATGCTCAGCATTAATTCTACATGATGTACTTTATGCGCCGGATGTTCGACAGAATTTATTTTCTATTATTGCTAGTTAACATAGGGTTATTGTGGTTTTTGAGAGAGAACAAGTAATTATCTCTCATGGGACAAGTGTTTGTGGATATGGTTTTATTAATAATAGTTTAATGATTTTGGATATTATTAATTCTAGTTATAATAATTATTCATATTTTTATCTTATTTCTGCTGAGAGTGAACATAGTAGTTCAACTAAATGGTATGCTAGATTAGGCCATATTGGACAAGACAAGATAAGCAAATTAGCTCAAGAAGGTCTTTTAGGCCCACTCACTAAGGTCAACTTGACTACTTGTGAACACTGTTTAGCAGGTACGTCTACTAGAAAACCATTTGGTAAAGCCACAAGGGCAAATACACCGTTACAGCTTATTCATTCGGATATATGTGACCTAATGAATGTGAAGGATAGACGTGGTCATTCTTATTTTCTCACTATGATAGATGATTTCACGCGCTTCAGACACGCATTCTTAATCTCTCATAAGTCAGAAGCACTTGATTGCTTTAGGCGTTATTTGATTGAGGTTGAGAATCAATTAGAGAAGAATGTTAAAGCACTCCGAACTGACCGAGGTCACGAATATCTATCCAATCAATTTAAGTAACTGTGTAAGGAAAAAGGAATCATCAGGCAATTGACAATTTCTGGTACTCCGCAACAAAATGGTGTGGTGGAAAGAAGAAATCGGACACTACTTGATATGGTAAGATCTATGATGGCGCAGCTAATTTGCCTATCTCCTTTTGGGGAGATGTATTGTTAACTACGACACATATACTTAATCAGGTACCTTCAAAATCAGTACAGTCCACCCCATATGAATTATAGACTGGCAGAAAACCTGATTTAGGAAATTTACGGCCATGGGGTTCGACAGCTTATGTTCACAACACTTCTCATAAATATGGAAGTTCCAAGGGGTAAGAAGTGTATCTTTGTAAGGTACTCTAAACACTCTAAAGGCTATGTGTTCATTGGTGAGTAGCCTGATGGACTATATCTGAAATTAAGTTACGAGATGCAGAATTTCTAGAAATGGATTTTTCGAGAAGATGTGATGTTAACAAGGATAAAGACTTTTATGAGATGGAGGAAGAAAATGGCACACCTAATCAGATGGTTGAGATTAAGAAATCTAATCCTTTGGCTCCTACAGAAAGTGGGAGTGACATCCTTTTAAGTACTCATCCTGTTATTCAATTGCAAAGAAGTCAAAGAGGCAATATTTCACGTCGTCTCTTTGAGATTGAGGGGAATGCTTTTATGGCTGATACGCAAGATCACGAGGAACCTCTATTTTATTGAAAAGCTATATCATCTGCATCAAGTGAAAAGTGGAAAATGCAATGGAGGAGGAAATGGAATCTATGAGAACTAATCAAGTCTGGGACTTGGTTGATCTTTCGAATGGGCGAAAAGTTGTTGGGAACAAATGGGTTCTCAAAGTTAAACGCAAGTCGGATGGTTCCATTGAAAGATATAAATCTTGTCTTGCAGCCAAGGGTTACACTCATCAAAAAGGGATTAATTACGAGGAGACTTTCTCACCTGTGGTGAGATTTTCCTCAATCCGTCTCTTATTAGGTATGGTTGCATATTTAGATTTAGAACTATACCAAATGGACGTAAAGACGGCGTTTCTCAATAGAGAACTTGCCAAAGAGATATACATGGAGCAACTGGAAGGTTATATTGAAAAAGGTTTTGAGCGCAAAGTTTGCAAGCTTAAATGTTCCATTTATGGCTTGAAACAAGCATCTAGACAATGGTATCTTCGGTTTCATCAAGCAGTCATTGATGATGAGTTTACGATGATCGAAGAGTACCATTGCATAAATCTAAAAAAGGTCTAATGGAAAGTTTCTTATCCTTTCAATGTATATTGTTGACATTCTACTTGCTGGGAATGATAAGGAGATGATAGTCACCATTAAAAGGTTGTTGTCCTCTAACTTTAAAATGAAGGACATTGTGACGCCCCCCAGAATAGGTCCAGTCAACCCAACCCATTCTGAGTCGTCAAATACATGGTACAAAATTCAAATACAATCTTTTATATCATATGGTCGTGCAAAATACGACCACACAACTGTGAGTGTCAATACAAATATGTAAAAAATATTAACATTCAAACTAAGTCCTCATTACAATTATTATCACACTATTTATTAGAAATAGTGAGGACTACTACTGCTCTAACTCGGACCATCACTCTGTCCTCCGACTAGTTCCTGCGACATTCTCATTCGCTGAAGAGGACAATAGATAAAAAGGGTGAGCTCAACTAGCCCAGTAAAGAATATTATGACCAAGATAATGGAAAATAAATTATCATCAGTCTTCAACAATTCAGATAAAATATTATTGACAACAAGTTTTAGATCAATATTCGCAGCGGAAATAACCATTCATTAGAAGAGTTAAGTAGAAAATGAAGTCTACTATCTTCTATGATTTAAAAGTCCGTCAGCAATATTTTATCCCTGTAACATCAATCAATATATATCTCAAATCAAATATTCATCTTTGCACTACGGGCCAAAGATATTCATTTGTATCACCAGTGGTCATGTTCATCTCAACACCTGTCCATCTTTGCACTACGGCCAAAGATATTTATCAGGTAATCATTCATCTTTGCTCTACAGGCCAAAGATATTCAGTTATATCACCTTTTAGGACTGAGGATGATGAAAAATATTTTAAAGAAGGAATCCAGTGAGATAAAGAACAAAGATTAAGGATTCGTATTTTAGTTTATCCAATTCAAAAATACCTCGTAATAATCAATTGTGGAGCAAAATTCAAGAATAAAGCTCAAAACTTAGATCCAATCAAAGATAGGAACCTTAACAAGTAACTTGGACAAATAGAAGAAAATTTAATTTTTTTTCGTGAATAGTACCGTATACGTGAATAGTGCCGTATACGTGAATAGTAATTCCGACGAAAAAAGTAAGAATTTCATAATACAATCCATGTCAATATTTTGGTATAATGATATTGAAAAGAATAACAACATTTACGAAAGAAAATAACATCCCTTACCTCAAAAGAATAATACTTCTGACTGGAATATCGAATATAAGGCTGAAAAAAACTTGCACTGAATAGCAACACTCAAAGTATCTAAATACTCACAAAAATACGCTCGATATTATAGAGAGAGAAAACTTCTGATTCTAGTGTGATTTTCAATTCTAACCTAAGCACCCTATTTATAGGAAAAGCTTAGGATGCCAAAGTAGACTTTTGCGCCGGTGGCTTTCATCCAGCACACCTCGTGAGGAAAAAAAATCAACATTTTCCAAGCAATGACAAAAGTGGGGCCCACCATTTTATTTTAAAAAATATTTATTTTTGAAACTTCAATAATTCATAATAAATAGCCCTTTTATCAAAAAAAAATACAAATTCTATGTCCTTCTATAGGAAATTTAATTCTCTACAACTTTGTAGAAGGAAGTTTTTCCAAATTCGCAATCGAAAATGGCCGAAATCCACATACTGGTGATTTTCCACAACAAAATACTGATAAAAATACTTTAGCACTAATTTCTTCTTTTATATTCACAAAATTAATTATTCACAAATAATATCATAGAACTACAATATTGACAACTAGGTCGTTCCCAGGAAAGAGGGGGCCTTCCGATAAAGATTTCTCCTTATTGGCGCGCAATTAAATAACCCCTCCTAGACAGAACTTCCTTAGACATTGTCAATAATGCTATCTAATAATATTATTCAAATAATATGAATTAATGAGTTGATAATGTGAAATACTGTGCAGTCACAATTATTGAATCAATAATACAAAATATCAACGGTAGCAATTATTGAATCAATCATATAAAATAGCAACGTAGCAATTATTAATATAAAATATCAACGTAGCAATTATTGAACCAATAAAATATCATGCAATTATTGAATCAATAATATAAAATATTGAACAGTAATTACTGTAACAATAATTGAGTAAGTGCCTTCTTACGTAAAAATTAATAATTCAAAATACTGTGCAATACCGTGTGCTACTGTGCAACAACGCGTATTATTATATTTTTATCACCGGGTATTTCAACAGTTTAACCGTAACAGTTTTACCGTTATTTATAAAAAGGTTATTTATGTCGTTTTCTATATCCGACAGTTATTCCGTTGTGGGGCCCACAAATAGCTGCGCCGTTATACGAATATTCCCCGACAACAAGAATATTCCATGACCAAACGAATATTCCCCAACAACAATAAATATTTTATAACCACTTGCTTATTTTGAAATATTTGCACATTTCACCCATAACTTTTTATATTTATCAAATCAACACCTTACTATTTCGAAATAATATATAAAGAAAATTAAATTTTTATTCATAAAAGTTGGGGTCTTACAGACATGGGAGAGGCAGCATATGTTCTTGGAGTAAAGATCTTCAGAGATCAATCAAGAAAGCTTCTTGGTTTGTCCCAAGAGACTTACCTTAAGAAGGTTCTTGAATTATTCCAGATGAACAACTGTAAACTCATTGACACTCCTATTGCAAAAAGGTGATGCTATTGGCCCCGAGCATTGTCCTACCTCTCCTAAAGAAATTGAGAAAATGTCCCATGTTCCACACTGCTACAGCTATTGGAAAGTTAATGTATGAAGTTTAGTGCACACAACTAGACATAACATTTGTTGTTCATATTCTTGGTCGATATCAGTCAAACCATGGAATTGCTCACTAGAAAGAAATTAAGAGGATCCTGCGATACTTGAGAGGCACATTAGTTTACATGTTGTGCTATGGAAGATCCAATCTTCAGATAGTTGGACACTCTAATGCTAGTTATGAAGGAGATCGTGGGAGTCAGAGATCTACCTCAGGATACGCATTCTTGCTAAATGGAGGTGCCATCACCTGGCTAAGCAAGAAACAAACTTGTGTGACTTTATCCACGATGGAGTCAGAGTTTGTAGCATGTACATCAGTTGTCCAGGAAGCCTTATGGCTAAGGAGGTTCTTTAAATATCTTAATGATGTACCTCATGCTTTGGATCATATGATAGTTTTATGTGATAGCACAGCAGCACTTGATTTTATCAAGGATCCTACGTATCACGGCAGGACAAAGTATATTGATTTGAGGACGTGATTTATTCGAGAGAACGTAGCAAATAATGAAGTGGTACTAAAGTACATACCCACTGATCGGATGATTGTTGATCCCCTAACGAAACCGATCCTAGAGATGCATTTCAGAGGCATATTCGCTCTTTAGGACTTCGTAGGGTTTAATGTACTTATGATATTTTAATATATCACTTATTATTTGGCTTATATTAGAATTTCATATCACTGGATATTGTATTAGAATAATTTATCATTTAATGCAAAAGACTTGCTATTTTTCCCACATTGTCTTTATTGGCATATGATAAATTGAGTTCACACAGTTATTAACAATAATTACATATTATATATGTATTCTAGAATTATATGTCTAACAGGTTGATCGACTCTCTCACATGAGCAATCACCTTTGGCACTTTGCATAAGGAGCAATTGATGTTTTAGATAACAATCAATTGGCGCTGAAAAGCGAGCAAAGATAAGATATTTCATTTAATTTCGCTTTGGATAACAAGCTATTGACGCTTCGGATATCGATCAATTGACGCTTAGTAACAAGAAAAAAATGATATTTTTGATATATCGCCTTGATTAGAACTAAGATGAGGTTAAGTGTGTTTAACCAAATATGGTAAGTCCCATTATTAGTCTGGGGTTAAGTGTACTTAATTACTAGGTAAAAATTGAAGTTAGTCTGGGATACTCTGAGTTTGAGAGGTTGTAGCTTCAATGCAAACCTTAAACAGTTTAGCATGAAGGCTCCCGCATTGCATTTTTTTGTTAAAAGGGTAGATGTCTCTATTTTGGCCCTAACGGGTTGATTTAGAGCTTCCACATTGCAGGTAAACTCAGCGGTCGCACGGTTCGATAACTAAACAAATTTTTCAGCTTACATATTTAGACTTTATTGGCTTATATGATAACGTCGTCCTCGTCATGAGCGAGTGGGAGATGTTGGTTATTGAATCCAAATCGGTGCGCCCATGGAGCGAACGACTTGGTGGATATCCACATGGTTCATTGTCTAGATACAATGAACATGTGATAAATAATTATCTATTGATGGAGTTACATATTTTATATAAGGAGTTATATATATTGTAATTAATGTAATTCATTTAGGAGTTACAAATGAATTACATAATTAGCAATATTACTTCTTATTTAATATATATGTTACACTTCTATATATATATATAAGGATAGTGCCGATCCTTTGTGTGTGTAAGACACAATACAAAAAGCAAACTAGTATATATTATCTATAAGCCATTGAAAGTCTATTTTGAAAGCTTGAAAGCTTTGGAATTACAAGAACTGTGGAAAACATATTTGGTGCTCGTGATAATGTAGCCCAAATTACCGTTGAGAGCTTTGTTCGTTGAGCACGTGATTCTAGCTGTTCGTTGTTGTGGTCATACGCTACAAGAGGTAACTAGAAAACTAAAAATTTTTGGTTCATATCCGCTGCCTGTATGCTATATATTCTTACATTAACATTCTGAGGCATTGTTGGTTCCTTGAAGCATCTCTAAACTCTGCAAATTCAACTTAATTAGCTAGTATTGATGAGTGTTTGAATGTATAATGATATATATATAATTTTCTTAACTATTTAATTATACTAGTGATGGATCCAAAAGTTTTAACTAGTGAGGTCACAATAAATTTGAGGTAGAAAAGCATGTTCCTAGGTCTAATGAAGGTTTAATATATAGAAGAACATACGTATTTGTTATTCCCAGAAAGGCACGAAAGAGATTTAAAGGGGGTTAAATAGATTCTTTAAATTTTCTTTTTAAAATGTATTACCAAATCAGTTAAGCAATTTAGTTGATTGGATTAGCACAATGAAATGTTTTAAGAAAAGCCCTTCAAAGATTATTATGGAATTCACAGTTCTGAATTTAATGAGGTAATGTAAAAATAAGACACAGATATAAAACGTAGAGCTATAGAACTGAAATGCAGAATTTAAAGAACACGAGATTTTTAAGAAGTTCAGAGTACAAAAGTGTCCTAATCCTCTCTTCTACTCCGAGAGTATAGATATTCCACTAAGGAGGGTAATCACCAAGATTACAGTTCACAAAGAACTTTAACACTATATATGATTCACAAAAAATCCTTCAAGTCACACAGACTTGGTTTACAAAAGATCACTTAGATCAGACTAATCACTAAGAGAAGTAGTTTGTTTAAGGTCCTGCTAAGTTGCTTAAAGGCTCTCTTCGAATGTCTTAGCAGCAGTGTGTATTTCTTGGAATTGTAGAGTGGAGTAAGTATGAACTTAGAGTTTCAGCGTTTCGACTTGATTGATCTCTTGTATGTTTTGGTACTTGAATTTGTTGAGTTTATATAGAATTCTCTAGGGATCTTTTAATTAAAAAGTTACAATTGCTCCATTCTTGCTTAGACACTTTCTTTCAACAATTGATTGACTTTGAATTGTTGATTGCTTGGACCACCTCAGGTTGTTTTCTTCAATACTGTGAATAGTGCAGTAGCAGTCACATATATTTGACTCTGCTAAAATAGTTATTAGATAGAGGCTTTGTCGACTTGTCCTTATCGCAAAATCATCTGGAGATAATTTCGGAGGGTCGAATGTTATGGTTGATGAAATTGTCTTAACCTGTCATTGATGTGACGCCCCCAGAATAGGTCCAGTCAACCCAACCCATTCTGAGTCGCCAAATACATGGTACAGAATTCAAATACAAACTTTATATCATACGGTCATGCAAAATACGACCACACAACTGTGACTCTCAATACAAATATGTAGAAAATATTAATATTCAAACTAAGTCCTCATTACAATTATTATCACACTATTATCAGAAATAGTGAGGACTACTACTGCTCTAACTCGGACCATCACTCTGTCCCCCGACTAGTTCCCGTAACATTCTCATTTCCTGAAGAGGACAACAGATGAAAAGGGTGAGCTCAACTAGTTCAGTAAAGAATATTATGACTAAGATAATGGAAAATAAATTATCGTTAGTCTTCAACAAATTAGATAAAATAGAATCGACAACCAACTTTAGATCAATATTCGCAGCGGAAATAACAATTCATTAGAAGAGTTAAGCAGAGAATGAAGTCTACTATCTTCTATGATTTAAAAGTCCATCATCAATATTTTATCCCTGTAACATCAATCAATATACATCTCGAATCAAATATTCATCTTTGCACTACAGGCCAAAGATATTCATTTGTATCATCAGTGGTCATGTTCATCTCAACACCTGTCATCTTTGCACTACAGGCCAAAGATATTCATCAGGTAATCATTCATCTTTGTTCTACAGGCCAAAGATATTTAGTTATATCACCACTTAGGACTGAAGATGATGAAAAATCATATAAATAACGAATCTAGTGAAATAAAGGATAAGATTAAGGATTCGTATTTTGGTTTATTCAAGTTCAAGAATATTCACTAATAATACTTTGTGGAGCAAAATTCAAGAATGAAGCTCAAAACTTAGATCCAATCAAAGATAATAACCATAACAGACAATTTGGACAAATAGAAGAAAATTTAATTTTTTTCGTGAATAGTGTCGTTTACGTGAATAGTAACCCCGACGGAAAAAGTAAGAATTTCAAAATAAAATCCATGACAATATTTCTGTATAATGATATTGAGAAGAATAACATCATTTACGAAAGAAATAACATCCCTTACCTCAAAAGAATAGTACCTCTGACTGGAATATCGGATATAATACCGAAGAAAACTTGCACTGAATAGCAACACTTAAAGTATTGAAACACTCACAAAAATACACTCGATATTATAGAGAGAGAAAACTTCTGATTCTCGGTATGATTTTCAATTCTAACCTAAGCACCCTATTTATAGGAAAAGCTTAGGATGCCAAAGGAGACTAAAATAATAAAATATTATTATTTTCAAAAAATATTCCGCCGCCTGGAGGCTAAAAAAATTTCAACAAAAGTGGGGCCCACCCATTAAAAAATATTTATTTTCTGAAACTTCAATAATTCATAATAAATAGCCCCTTTGTCAGAAAAATACAAATTCTATGTTTTTCTATAGGAAATTTAATTCCCTACAACTTTGTAGAAGGAAGTTTTTCCAAATTCTAAACATAAATTATCCGAAATCCACAAACAGATGATTTTCTCCATCAAAATACTGATAAAAAAATACATCAGCACTAATTCCTTCTTTTATATCCACAAAATAAATATTTTTTTCTCATATAAATCAATAATTAATTATTCACAAATAATATTATAGAACTACAATATTGACAACCAGGTCGTTCCCAAGAAAGAGGGGGCCTTCCGATAAGGATTTCTCCTTACTGGCGCGCAATTAAATAACCCCTCCTAGACAGAACTTTCTTAGACATTGTCAATAATGCTATCTAATAATATTATTCAAATAATATGAATTATTGAGTTGATAATGTGAAATAATGTGCAATAACAATTATTGAATCAATAATACAAAATATCACTGTAGCCATTATTGAATCAATCATATAAAATAGCAACGTAGCAATTATTGAGTCAATAAAATATCAATGTAACAATTATTGAGTCAATAATATAAAATATCAAGGTAGCAATTATTGAGTCAATAATATAAAATATTGAACAGTAATTACTGTAACAATAATTGAGTAAGTTCCTTCTCACGTAAGACTCAATAATTCGAGATACTGTGCAATACCGTGTGCTACTGTGCAACACCGCGTATCACTGCATTTTAACCACCTGGTATTTCAACAGTACTAACGGTAACAACTACGCCGTTATTTATAAAAAGGTTATTTCTGTCGCTTTCTATATCCGACAGTTATTACGTTGTGGGGTCCACAAATAGCTGCGCCGTCGTACGAATATTCCCCGACAACAAGAATATTCCACGACCAAACGAATATTCCCCGACAACCAGAATATTTTATAATCACTTGCTCATTTTAAAATATTTGCACATTTCACCCATAACTTTCACATTTATCAATCAACACCTTACTATTTCGAAATAATATATAAAGAAAATTAAATCTTTATTCATAAAAGTTGGGGCCTTACAATTGACTTGTCAGTTGACTGCACTCTACGATTTTGAATTTCTCTCAGAGTGAAATCGTAGAGTAGTTCATTTGCTCTACGAATGATGGTGACTTTGCAATCTTGATTATACGATCTGGCTTGTACTCTACGATCTTCAGATTGTTTTTTTTTTCTGACACTAGCTACGATCATCTTTTGGTTTGGGCAACTTAGCTATTACAGAATTTTAACTCTACGAATTTGAATTAACCTAACATGTTTGATTCTTAAACTAAATCCTTTTACATAAGAATCATTTAACAATGACTTTACAAAAGCTATTTGAATACAATTATACATTTAATTCACATCGTCATCAAATCAAATATGTTCATCACGGATTGTAGGTACTAACAATAATTTTTTTTTAAAAAAATAAAAAGTAAAAATTGGTGTCACAAAGATGAAAAAGTAAAGGGCAACATCTTCATTGCGGACATTTCAAAGTATAGGTATATGAGGCTTAAAGTTTAGAAGCACAAATTTAGTCAATTTCCCCTCTTAATTAATCATCATAATCATATTTTGAGGTTTTGTATAATAAGAACGTTGATAAAGCACAAATTTAGCAAGACTAGGGTGCCAATGCGAACGGGGACTAGGGATTCCTTTGATGTCACGAAAACAAATGGGAAATTTGTTATAAAATTCAATTTTTTTTTCCTTCGACTTTTCAGTCCATTTTCTCATACTCATCCACAAAGTATATAGCGGTGGTATATATATATATATATATATATATATATATATATATGTGTGTGTGTGTGTGTGTGTGTGTGTGTGTGGGGAACAAGCTTCGTTCCTTGGCTATGAAGCAAATATTGGTGACAAAAAGCCATGTGAAATGCAAGCAAAATGTAAGGCATATATATCATCCTTTATTAGGAAAAAAGAGAATGTGGTCACCAAGCTAGATAAGCTAATTTGATGCCTTGTAATTGAAGTCCAGAAATTGTATCAATTAGACCCATATTTGTTTTGTCTTCAATTACTCATAAGATTTCTTTAAGATTTATACTACCTCCGTTCCTAAAAGATTGTCGTTTAAGGTTTTGGCACATAGATTAAGAAAGTCATTTAATACTAGTAAAATATGTTTGAAATTTCATCACTATCCCTTTATGGGAGATTGAAAACTATTAATACAAGTGAGAGAATTTATTGGGACAATAAGAGAAGATAGGGATAATATAGGAAAGTAAATAATTTATTCTTCTAAAAAGTTGTAAATGAAAAACATTTTGGAACAAATTTTTTCTTCTAAAACGATAATTTTTTAGGAACGGAGGGAGTAATATTTAATTTTGAATCTCATTTGTCTCTTCGTTTTTCTCTTTTCAGTACCTTTTAGTGTTAAAGCAATTAACTAAATAGCTACAATTCCCACCTATACCTACAAAATTCCCAAGGCAATGCAAATAAATAAAATTAAGAACTTAGATACGAGTAGACTTAATTAGGAATAAATAATTGTTGTCATCTATGTATAGATTCCTTTCATCAGAAAATGAGAACACACTTTTAAAAATCATGAAATTTCACCAATAATAAAAGTTGTACATAAACATATATATAAAATGCTCTATATTTGAACTAATTAATTACTTAAATAATAATTGAATTTAAGGAGAGAAAAAAAAAAGTGATGAGAATCAGTTGCTTAATTTGTTACTCAAACCCAAATCTCGTGAATTAGAACAAATAGTTGTTGCTATGAAATCATTCAAGTATTATAGTCAACCCTATAGTTACTCCTAAGGCTGTAAACTAGCCAAACGGTTCGGGCTCGATTCGAGCTCGACTGAAAAAAATACGAGCGAAACTCGGATTCGTTAATAATATGATCCTAATCTGAGTATTAAAAATAGTTCGAATAAAAATATGAGTAGAATCTGAGCAAAGTTATACTCGACTCGTTTAAGATTTAAACTACTCGAATTCTTGAGTGTGATTCGATACATACTCGATTGATACAAATTCGATTAGATACTCGATACATTCTCTTATAATATATACAAATTTAAATCAAATTAGAATAATTAATTATTATTATTATTATTATTTAATTTTAATTGTGATTTTATATTTGTAAAGTGTAATAGTAAATATATTTTCTCATTTCTAAGTAAAATAACAAATTTAATTTATAATTATATTTATTATAAAACTAGTTATTATGTAGAGACTCGAATTCGAGCTTGAATTTGAAGCTCGCGAGTAGTTTGACTATAATTCGAGCCGAGTCGGATCGAATTCGAGTAGTAAATATTCGAGTCGAGTCGAATCTGAGTATAAATTTTCAAATACAATTCGAATTCGAGTCAAATTCGAGTACGAATTTATCATTTCGAGTCAAATCCGAGTAGCTCTCTGTTCGTTTCGATTCGACTCGTTTACATCCTTAGTTACTCCCTCCATTACAATATAAATGACCTTTTACACAATTTGATTTGTTCCAAAATATTTGACGCTTAATGAAACCAAAACATAATTAATATTTTTTTTTCCAAATTTATCCTTATCCCTATTTTCCAATAAGTGTTTAATTAATGCACACAATAATTAGTTTTTTAACTTTTCACTATATTAGATTAGGTGTAGGCTATCTGCCTTTCATATTTCTTTCATTCCCAATACATATTCATAACAGTAGAAAATACGGAAGAGTGTGAGAGGTGAGAGAGAGAATATTTATTAAATAAGGGTATTTTAGTCTTGTACAGTAATTTTTTACTCATATTAATAGCTTCCTTAATTCATGTGCAAAAACCTTAAACGACACTTATTTAAGAATGAAGGGAGTAATAGTTATAATAAAAGTTTAATAGTAGTAATTAACAAAATCTGAAATTTAAGATCAAGTATGAGTTTTCAAAATCACTTTTAACTATTTTCAAATTTAATGTTAATACCATCTATTTAACTTTTGATATAATAAATGTTGTAATTAGTATAAAATGTTCATAGTTTTATTATACTCGTATCAATTTTGAATTAAAAACATTTTAAATTAAGAAAAATCAACATTAATCCTCTATAGCGAAAAACAAACTTGCCCTCTCATCAAACAAAAATAACTTTTCAAAACTAAAATACCTAATAAATCAATTTTATATCTTTTTCACCTAAAGAAAAAACAAACAATTAAAAATAATCCTAACATATAATTATTATAACTTAGTACTCCCTCTGTTTATTAATATAAGTCGTTTTAGAGTTGTGCATAAATATTACTCCATCCGTCCCAATTTATCTGTTGTTTTAGAGTTCCACACACAAACCAATAAATATGTTTAAAAGACTAAGATACCCTCTATGTATTGATTTATGCTCTTACTAGTTTACATCTATCCATGTGCAGCTTCACCTAGTCCCAAAAATAAGGGAATAAAAATATGAGGAGAAGTGTGCCTCTCAAAAAAAAGAAGGAAGCATTAACTCATATAGCCAATCCTTACTCATACATCCTTTTCAAGGCTAAGGGCAAATTTGGAAAAAAAGGGGAGAAAAGACATTGAAATCTTAAAAAAGCAGATAATTTGGGACAAAATTTTTATGCTAAAACAACAGTTAAACTGGGACGGAGGGAGTAAAGAAATGATTGTAAAGCATTAAATATAATATCAATTGTCTATATTGCCCTTGTATTTGAAAAAAGAGAGTGTTATTTATTGGATAAATAATAGTGAGAGAATCAAAGTTATATTTAATACTTGGGATAATATTGGAAACTAAGCAATTAATACTTTTTTGAAATTCTCAAACGACTTATATTAAGAGACAAAAATATTTTTCTAAAACGATTTATATTAAAGAACGGTTTTATTTTATTACTTTCAATTTCACATGAATTGCAATTTATATTTAATATAAAATTTAGTATATCGTAATATCAACTTATCAGGTTTGGGTTAGACTGGGCTCCTATTGGGCCAACAGGAAATTTTCACATTCCCGCTCAACACAATTATTTAAAAAGGCGCTTAATTTTTTATTTTTTATTTCACATTTATTAGTTTACTTTCCTATTTTATTGTACTGAATTGCATTTTCATATAATAGGAGTAATTTTCATTTTTAGGTAAAAAAATAAAATCACAATTCATTTTTCTCATCATCTTTGGTGTGGAGATTAGGAGGAATAGAGAGAGGGAGGCTGGAGGATGCAGACAGAGTATTTTAGGGTTTCAGAAAATGGAGTCACCAGAATGTGATAAGGTTACCAAAGGTCCCAATTCAGTCAGACTCTGTTTCAGTTCAAGTATATACTATCATTCTTCTCTTTGATTTGGATTTATCTTTCAATATAATCAATCTGATATGTATGTTTATATTTATGAAAAGCAATTCATTTGTTGTATATCTGTACTTTTTGGGTTTAGTTAATTTTATGGTGTTTATATTGGTGGGTTTTATGAAGTTGAATTTGGGAATTGGTAATTACTTGCTGCTTCACTGGGGGTTTTCAGATTACTGTTTGTGATATTTTAGGTAAATGTGGTTTATTTAAGAAGGTGAAGTTTGGATTGCACGGATGATGTATTTGATACTTGAATTTTTTTGGGAATTAGTGACTGGGGTTTTTGGGTTGGTGTTTGTAATATTTTAGGTGGATGTGGTTTTGGATTATGATTTGGTAATATTTTAGGTAAATGTGGTTTATTTAAGAAGTTGAAGTGTTGGATTGTACTGAAAGTACTTAATTCTTGAATGTTTTGTGGGGGTTCTTAAATGTTTTGTGGGGGTTCCTGAATTGAAGTTAGTTAGATTGTAATTTAGTGACTTTAAGGTGTCTACTTAAATGGGATGTGAATGATTAAGAATGCTTTTATTTAAGGAAGGGTAGGCATCATGCTTTTAAATTTGAGTATGATACCTACTGTAACGGAGGTTGATTGCCGAATTGAAAGAGTAATACTTTACGAAATGAAATTAGACCCTTCATTTATAAAGCATTGGTTGAGTCAAATGATAGAATAACACGCTTTATCTATGTGAGAGTTTGTTTGGTTGCTGCAAAGCCAATAGAAAAAGGAAATGAAAGTTTACAGTCTGCATATATCTGTATCCTTTTAAAGGATGTTATCGAATCAAATTTAGTTGTGTGGTGAACTGTACAACAATTTGTCGAGTTGACTATTTAATTTAATTTGTTTGATTAATTGTAAAACAATTGTTGAGTTGACTATTTGGTCTTGGGACAAATCAATCCTTTTTCATAATATGAATTCCCATATTTTTTATTGTTAAACCTGCCTACAAGTTATGCAAATTTTGTTGTGAAAAGTCTGTTTTCTTACTGGGATGTTATAGATTTTCTTTTACTTCTAATTTCTGCTAGTTATCCAACAATTTATGGAATACTATCCATTCTGTATATGCTATAAGTGAGGATCAATGGGTGTCTTGGTTCACAACTGTTTAGACCTTATAACTCGAGTGGTACAATGAATTTTTTTCCCCCATAGATATTTACTATTTTAAGATTTTTTGAGTATATAACTGCATATAATTGTTGTGGAAAACAAACTGGGAGCACTGAGGAATGAGCCACCATTGTTTATGATTTATTATTTTTATTCTGTTAACTGTTACTTGCTCACTGTTGCTCCCTTTAACTCAGGATTCCCCTATTTTTAGTTATATTAGCAAACTGTCTCCTATAAAGCCTTTAAAGGCACCAGTTGCACAGGGCTTTCCTGGACTTAATTCACCTCCCCTTGTATTCACATCACCGCAAATCAATCCACAATGTCAATCGGGTTTTCTTAAAAGGTTTGGTGTTCTGTGCCTTGTGAAATCTACTTCTGGAGTATTTCTTTTAATATAAAAAGATAGGCTGTTGGTAGCTGTCACTTGAGAACTTAGCATGATTTTTTTTTCAGGCCTCAATGCCCTCGAATTATCCAGTGCTGAATTACCGCAGCAGGATGTTGATAAAATTAATACCAATAATAAAGCTATATGTGAATCTGAAAAATCAATTATCCAATTGCACTGTGGATCGAGCCCTTGCACTGAAAAGGAACATGGTAATAAAGGCTCTGAGCACAACAAAGGTGGCAGTCCCTCAGGATGTTTTGATGAGTACTTTACTGATATTTTGGTGGTGGACAGTCATGATTCTGGACATTTAGCAAATTTAAGTTTGAAGCAATCTGATAATGTTCCTACCTCTTCAAAAAAAGCAGTAGCATACAACAGAGTTGATATATCAAAAGATGTGACAATTGCGGTGGGTGCATCTCCTGACATGTTAGAGCAAGGCGAGGAGGACTGTCAAGCAAAGTTCTCATCCAATCGGAACCCCGTTGAAACGAATGGTAAGAAGGGAGGAGGTGATATGCCAATTAGTTCGGCTGTAAACCATGCTTCTGATGAACAACGAAATGAACATTCCGAGACAGAGGTAAGTCCTAAAATTCTCAATTTTACTTTATTTTTCTTAAGGTGTGGTTATTACCAGTTAGTTGTGAAAATAGTAAAATAGCCATATAGTTATAAATGACTTGGTTACAATTGATTATAGTTGTATTATCTTAAGTTGCAGAATGAAGTAGCTGGCCATATGGTTGAGTGGAATTCTACCTCTCAGTTGCTGCAAGAATCCATGCAACTAGCTCAGGAGTATAAAGACTGTGGTGAGACAAATGGAGCAGTCTTAAGTGAACAGAACGTGATGCTGTATGATTCTAAGGTATTTATCATGTACAATATAAAGCTTTAACCAAGTTATCCATTGCACACTGGTCCTAGCATAAGTGAGTACGTAGCTAACTTAGTTGATAAGATAGACAGTGTTTGATCTCTTCATAATTGACCAAAAAAGGTATGCTGACGGGCTAGGATCAACAATTGCTGACCGAATATCAGATTGGCCTCTTTATTAAATCTCTATCCTTTTTATCTGATATTGAGACCTCTTCAATTTCAAAAATTCACATATTGTCTTTGACTTTATTTGTTGTGGTTGAAAGAAGAGTTACCATATAGGCATATACTCTTACGTATTGATACTTTCCCTCCCAAACATGGTACTCTTACATATTGATACTCTAAACTTAGATTACTGAAATATTTCTTTATTGTTTTAACTTAGTGCCATTGATCCGCCCCCATATATATGGGACCTATTTCACAGCCAACGTAGTTACCAACACTATTCTAGCTAACAGATCTGTGGCCGTCCATTCAATTAATTGAGAGCTTAGATTAATTTTGGCTTGGGTCCGGCCGCACCTCCTAGATGCGGCATGTGCAACTCCTTACTACCATGCTAATTACTATTATGCCCACATTTTGGCTTTTCAAACTGGCCGCTAATAGGACCTTGCGACCAGAAAAAAAAATGGGCCTGGCCGCACGTCCTATTAACGGCCAGCTTGAAAAACCAAAATATGGACTATTACGTTGAGGATGGAACGGAGGAGTAATATATTTAGTGTACTCTAATATCTCAACATAATAATAGGAAGAAAAAATATCAAACTTAGAAATAGTAAAGGAGAAATAGAGATGCTAAATGGTAGGTATGATATTTATTATTAATAAATGGTATGATATATATGTGCGTGTGTGTGTATTTTATAAGGCCATATCATTACTAATATATATATATATATGTATGAGTGTATTTTAAATCCACTCTTGTATTATATATATTTATAAGGCCAGATCATCACTAATCTTTGTTAAAGATGCATGTAGGTTTCACCAAGGCAGTTCAATTTAATTAGTCCTCCTCAGTCTGACTTTTCCATGCTTGTTCAGATCTTCCTAAACTTAAAGTTCTATCACATCCTCGTAATTTGAATTCAAGAGTGGATTTAACCCTCAAAAGTTTTTGTTAAAGCACACTACTTAACAGAATGTTGTACCTATATCGTTTGAGAATTAGCAAGCTTGTGGAATGTATAGGCGGCCAAAGCATCCCAAGCATGTGGCATATTTGGCATTTCCTTTATGTTGCTTAAACTGTTGGCAAATGGCAACTACATCGCACACTTGCACTTGCACTTCCTCTCTCCCCTCTCCATTTTGACGTGATAATTATTGTGTCTGCTCATTTTCTTGTTAGCAACATTTTTTTTTCCTAATTTGGTGAATGCTTTTACTACTATACAACTTTCATAATAGGAAATATCTTGACCTTTCTGTTTGCCATTCTACATAAGCAATCCAAACTGCACCTATGCTCATTGGTTTGAACTGTGTTAATTGGCGATTGACTGCAAAATATATCTTGGTTTTGTAAATAACATTTGGAATAATATTGGTTAATTTCTGTTTTTGCTTTTTCTCATGAGCATGTTTCTTTTTGGAGTTCTTGCTCTGCAGTAAATTAATTGCAATATTTTATGTAGGCCAGTCAGCGACAATGTGGTATGAGAAGACGTTGTCTTCAATTTGAAGAGGCGCAACAGAATAATATGGCAAACAGCCCTGCCTCTTGTAATCAATCAAATACTGAAAGTAATTCAAAATCACCTACTAGTCCTGTGGACTCAGAGGCTCTAGAATCATCTTGTGTAGACATAGCTCCCACTCCCAGCACCAGGCAACTGGAAAACCGGAAAAGACCCATATTGTCCACATTTCCTACCCAAAATTATGGTAATTCTAGTTTAACAGTTTCCAAGCCATCAGGTATTGGCTTACATTTGAATAGCATAGTTAATGCTATACCAATGCAATGTTCAAGTGCAAGCATAACATCAGCTGAGGGAGGTTACATAAATATACGAGGAAAGAAGTCATTCTGTATTACAAGCTGTCATCTAACAGATAATGCAAGGAGTTCTTCAACTTCATCAAATGTGGTTGAGAATTTATCAGTTATAACTGAAGAAAATCAATATAAAAGTCATGTATCTACAATAACAAGCTCCGGAAATCCATCTCTCCACAGTCTGAAACCTCTATACGATCCTGTACTATCGAAAAATCCAATTGAGCATCATTTAACTCCAGGTTATAAAAGGGAGCCTATAACTGAGCATCCTGATCATGTGAATGTGTTTCCTCGATCAAGCCCCAGAAAGAAAAGGCAAGACTGCATGATATTCTTCATAATTAATTGATTTTCTATGCTCGTCTCTATTTATATGTGTTACCAAAAATTTTCAGAAAAAAGACGCTAGGCTCCAATGATGGTGATGGCTGCAAACGATGTAATTGCAAGAAGAGCAAATGCTTGAAACTGTAAGTGATTTGAGGGTTTGTCTTTTGAGATCTTATGCTTCTCTTTTACATCATTCAAGCTACTCCTTGCAGTTACTGTGATTGTTTTGCTGCTGGAATCTACTGTGCTGATCCTTGTTCTTGCCAAGGGTGCTTCAACAGGCCTGAATATGAGGATACAGTTCTTGAAACAAGGCAACAAATTGAATCCCGAAATCCACTTGCGTTTGCACCAAAGATTGTACAGCGTGTCACTGAATTCGCTGCGGAAAGTACCATGGTATTGAGCAGTATATACTTAATTATGATGGATGCTTCAGTAGCAGCAACAGTCATACTCATAATAATTTTCTGTAGGATGATATAAGTCATTCGACGCCTTCCTCTGCAAGGCACAAACGAGGGTGCAATTGCAAGAAATCAATGTGTCTGAAAAAATACTGCGAATGCTATCAGGTTTTCTTTTATGTTATTGCTTGATTATACTGCGCTGCAACTTACTTTATTGCTGAACTTATATTATTTTTGTTGTCAAAAAGTCGAATGTTGGATGCTCTGATGGATGCCGATGTGAAGGATGTAAAAATGTCTTTGGCACGAAAGAAGGTACTATAGTACATTAAAGGCCTTCAAATATGTAACAGAATCTGAATTATTTACATACTTTATACTCCCTTTCTTCCAAAATATAAGAGCATATTGACTTTTTAAAGTCAACTAAAGATATTTTTAAACTTAAAATTGACATGGATTCCTTTAATTTAATCAATACAATGATAAATATTGTAATCTATCTCAAAAGTACACTTATTGTAAGATTATTTTTTCTTTATATTCAATGAATCATCTCAATTTTGAGTTTAAAAATGTATCAAATGACTTAAAAGTCAATAATGATCACATAATTTGGAATGGAGGGAATATTATATGCTTATTTCTTTGCTTTGCTTGCACCTTGCCCTAGGCGCTGAGCCATTGGAAAGTTGGCCATTAATAACCACTCCCTCCGTTTCAAAAAAATAAGATCAATATTGACTTTTTGAAGTCAAATTGAGATATTTTCAATTTCAAAAGTGATAGAATTCTTTTAATTTTTGCAAATACAATTATAAAAATTGTAAACTATGTAAAACGATTACCAATTATAATAAGATTTATTGGTTTTAAAAGCAAAATGAATCATACCGATATGGAATTTTAAAAAAATCTCACACCGACTTTAAAAAGTCAAACTTGATCTCATATTTCGAAACGGGGAGGTATAATTTACGAGTATATTCCTTCGCATGAGTAGATGGGCTTTCCCATGTTTCTATCTTTCATGATTCAATGAAGATATAGGCACCCAATATTCCAATTTTTTCTTGTCCTGTTGAAGTGAACATAACAGTTGAAAATTTCTAAAACACCTCTGCAAAGATGCTCTCATTGTTATCCCACTGCTTATGACACTACTAATTGCAAGCTACACTTAAAATGCTATCCAATTCCCATTTGCTCTAGGAATCTCATTAATCTGCCTCATGAACTTTTAGAAGACCAATTAGGAGTTTAAGAAACTAGCCAAAGAACTGTTCTAGGAAATCAAGCTTAGAAAAATCAAGTTTCTCTAACTGGCATGATTTGTGCAATCTATTGCTTTGTTTAGTTTTGAAAAAATAGAGATTGTCTTAAGAACGGTAGAAAGCAATTTTTCCATGTCAGATGGATAATAACCATCACTTAGGAACTGATGTATTGTACAATAAAAGAAAACATTAAGAGAAAGTAATTAGAAAACTAAAAAAATTTAATGATTCCACCTCATATATATTGGGAAAAAATATCAAAAGTATTTAGTAAGTAGGTACTGTAGTCTGTAGTAATACCAGTTATTTTCGTTGTTCCAGTTAGCCACATTGATAATGTAAAAGTAGTAATATCATTTAATTTTATTGTTTCCAGTTAGCCACATTAATAAATGTAAAAGTGCTTTGCTTTACTCATGAACGAACCTTTATAAGCTGAGTACATCAGCTTTTTTGCATGAAAAAATTAAGATTGCGTTCAAGCTCAACTTGATTACCATAATGAATAAGGTTAATCAAGTTTTTATGTGAACCGAGGTCTTGCTGTTTTGCAGATCTGCATGTTTATATTTTGAGGGACCTTAATTAATACACCTACTGCTTGCCTGGTACATTAAACGCTTTCTGCTAAAGTAGTAAACGCTTGCCTGGTCTTACTGTGTGAGTTGACAAAATTTGTGCGGCATCGATGTCATTGAGTCGAAAAATGAGCTTTAGAACTTATGCTAAGGGTTCACAGCTTAAGTTTTTTCTTGTTTAGCTCAATTTTTGGAATTATCGATGCCAATAATGATAATTCTTATGTAAGTTGAGAAATTTTGGTTTTGTAACGGTTCTTAATTGATTTAATTTAAATTTAGGATTCTGCTGAGGGGCAAGTTCATTTGATTTAGGTGATTTGCAAGTGAACATCATAATATGTTTCTCTATTGGAAGAAGAGGGAATGTATTTCTAGAATGTAAAGCACAAGTGATCAGAACTCAGAAGTAGTTCCAATCAATTGGAAGTTTTCAAAGATCTAGCGATTCTTAATTTAAAAATATAAGTCTACAAGTTTGCTTTTTTATGTGAGCTTTAATTTGCAAGCAAAGATTATTTTTATTTTTTCCAGAATATGTCTTCAGTAAAGATACTATCAGCAAAGAAGCCACCAATGAAAGATCGGAAATATCATTTGATGAAAAGCTGGAAAAGGTGGCAACTAGAAATGATTTCGTGCAAGCTGAGCTATGCCGTCCTCACAATTTGACTCCTTTGACACCTCTATTCCAGTGCTCAGAGTAAGAGTTCTGTCAATATGGTTTTGTTACTCCCCTTTTTCCCCTAAATATTATCACTCCCTTTTTTCCAAAATAAAAGAGTGAAATGATTTCTAGTTTTGTTCCCAAAAAAATGAGCAAAATGACTTTTGCAAGAATAAACATACAAATATGTGCCTCGTTTTCAAAGAGGATAAGCTATCTTCTTAAGTTTAAATTTTTTAATAGTTGCTCTTATAGTCTTGTACTTCGGATACAGAGGGGGTATTAAATTTCTTTTAATAAGAGTTGTGTTACTATTAAGTTACTAATATATTTGCATCTATCTCTAATGGTGCTGGTTACCTTCTGTTTTTACTATTTAGTCGTGGAAAGGATGCATTAAAATCATGGTCTCCTGAAAGATACCTTCCATCACAACAATCTGATCTCACCTTCACCCCCCATGGAAAGCCTCCAGGGTCTCCAATAAACTCTGCTAACCAAGACACGATCCAGGAAACAAGTAAATATATTCTGGATGTAATTTCCTTTGATCAAGAATTGCACTATGGCAATTCAGAAAGAGTGGATGATTTCTCATCACATGGACTTGGCAATATAGATCCTCTTAGTGCCCAACAAAATTCTCCCTCCGTAATGGCTGTGACTTCTTTGTTGTCACCAAAGACAATGGACTGGACAAGAAGTCCCCAGTTTTGTCCTGGAAGTGGCCCTTTTTCATCAATAAGTTCCCTTAGGTGGCTTAGTACACCAATCACCCCGACAGATTTGTATGGTGAGGCCAAACCTCCCCAGGTCTTTGATTCGAACTATGAGCTCTACAACAAAATAGAAGATGAGGACACACCTGAGATACTAAAGGACAATCCTACACCAATCACTGCTGTAAAAGTAAGCTCCCCAAATAAGAAGCGAGTTTCTCCACCTCACAGTCGCTTACATGAGCTTGGTTCTAGCTCTTCAGCAGAGCTGAGAAGTGGTCGCAAGTTCATATTGAGATCTGTTCCTTCTTTCCCACCTCTCACCCCATGCATTGATGTCAAGGGTACCACCAGTCAGCTTACAAATGATCATCCAGATTGTAGTAACAACTGACCGACAATGAGTTTAGGTTAGTCATGGTAATTTCTGCTATTTGATTGTATTTATCAATTTGTTATTTTTTTTATTTGTAGTTTTCTCCTTGAGAAATGAGAGGGTTCTGTTTATCATTAATTTGCTCTAATGTTTTGTTCTTTACCTTTTTTAGCGTACACACATTGGTCAATAAAATCGGGTTTTCGTATCATCGTTGAACTCGGTATGTATTATTTGCTTCGCAGACTCAAACTGTGTTTTTTTAAAGGGAAGTGATCCATAGCAAACATTTGCTACAGCACTATTTGGACAAATCCATCTTTGACCGTCTATAGGAAGAACGGAAGGTCCAAATTTTTATTTTTTTAACCCGCCTGCCACTGTTAGTATTGGATAACACTTTCTTCTTTAAAAATCTGGACCCTCAATTTCTCCTTTCCCAAATAGTGCCATAGCAAATATTTTCTATGGATCATTCCTCTTGTTTAAATGCATAAATTTTAAGCTTTGCTGCTTGTATTTTAACTATGAATGCTGGTTGTATGCTACAGCTTGATGCAGTAAGATGAAAAGGCTGCTATAGTCTCATCGACATGGGTATGAAGATAATGTACCTGTTCACCAGTTAAATAAGAAGAAAATTGTCTTTTCGGATTTTACGGTTGAGGAAGTTTTTGAATTGTTTTGGCTGCCCAAACAACTGTTGTCATATTTTGTGCTTTCTCTGGTGTTTGGTTGCTAGTGTTCATGTTGAAGAAGGTTATGTATGAACAAATAGAAGAGGGGAAAAAGTTGCAAGGGATATCAATAATAAAGAAATATGTGGATGCTAGATTTGTTAGCCTGGATAAACATTTTGCAATTCTGAACTTTTCAAGGTAGCATTTGTAACGTTTGGACTCTAAATTCGCCGTATCATTTTTGGTTTGAGCATTAAATATTGTATTTGCGAGTTAAATAAATTGCGTTTAAAATTAGCTCTTACTAGACTAATAAGATTTGTAATTGAGTTTGGACTTTCAACCGCACCAAACGTTCTAAATTTGTGTAACCAAACATAGACTTTGTTGGACAGTTATGGATACAACCTCCATTCCAAACTACAAGATTGATATTCAACTTTTTGAAGTTCATTTAAATTTAAAATTAATATGAATTTATTTAATTTTAAACAATACAATTATGAATATTATAAATTATTTATAATTCATAGTTTTCAAAAGTTAAACAAATAACATTAATATAATTATGAAAATATTTCAAATTGATTTTGAAAAGTTAAATTTGATCTTACACTTTGGAATGGATGGAGTATTATATTTTAGTTCCTTAGTTGGACACAGGTGTGGAGTGCAAGAAATATTCAATACATTAGTTTTTACATGATTACATCTGGGGCTAGCAAACGATCCGATTCAATTTGAATTTTGTCGAACTCGAATCGAATTCGAATCGAACACTATGAGTCGAATTCGAACATGTTCGAGTAATATTATCGAACCTGCATGCATTTGCGGGTTCGAATCAGTAACTGTTCACAAACAGTTTACGAACATGCTCGAGTTCGCAAACATAATCGAACAAGTTCATATTCGCGAACATCACTTTGTTCACAAACATCACCATGAATATTATTTTCATATTTTTACATTTTTTACTTTCAGGTGAAACAAAAGGAAAAAAAATACTCCATCTATTTCATAAAAAGTCTTATTTGAGATTTTTTTTATAATGAAATTGTAAAATTCTAATATTTAAAATAATGTAAATTTAGTTGATTTAGATTAATTCAATATCTAATAGACTAATATTGTTAACCTTAAAATATATTAGTACTAAATACTTCCTCCATTCTTAAATATAAGTAATAAGATCAACTGGTCAAGTATGAATTCTCAAAGTCGATGGAAATATTTTTAATTCAAAAGGGATGTGATAATTAACTTTTAAATACAATAAATCTTGAGAATTACTGTATAAAAAGTATATAATTTTCATAATTATATTATTTAAAAGTCAAAAACTATATAAATTAATTGTGATTCTAAAATCAAAAGCTCAAAGCCATTAAGAGACTTTGTTTTGTTTTTTTAAAAACCTTTTTACTTATTTTAATTTAAATTAATAACTCATTTTAAATACTATTTAATTAATTAATTGGATTATTAAAGACTACTTTTTACACTACATATGATTACTTAATTGCATAAATCAAAGTTAATCAATCATTCTCTCCCACTATCTCACATATACACCATAAGTCTATAACATTAAAAAATTCAAAAATTAATGAAATCATGTTTGCAGTTTTAATTATATAGTTAATAGTTGATGAAATATACAATAATAATTATACAATGACTATTAATGAAATCTTGATATATTGATAACTTAATTTATTTATTCACTATCTCGATTTGACAATTTCAAAACTCATGTAAATGTAATCAATTGTATTGTATCATTCTTTAATTAATGTCGAATTATTGATTAATGAATTTATTTATGTGATTTGTGACATGAGTTATAATTTATTAAATTATTAGTGATGTAAATTATAATAATCCAATTATTGTTAAAAATTTTATGAAAATATTAAAATTATTTTAATTAAATTAGAGGTGTAGAAGTACACATTATTATTTATTAATTATTTAATAAAAATGTTTACTTATAATCAATTATTACAAATTTAACAATTATTGATAAGACAAACTCTAGAATTTAATACTCTCCCTGTCCCTTTTTAAATGTCGTTTTAGAGAAGTGTTTTTATCACTTAATATTTTTCGTTTGAAAATTTCAATTAAGCATTAATTGCTTAATTTTCAATATTACCCAAAGTATTAAATATAACTTTAATTCTCTCACTACTTTCTAATTTTATCCAATAATTAACTCTTATTCCAATTCAAGGACAATATTGACATTTAAAGTTATTTTTAACTAAAAAACATAATATTAATTGTTTTTCTTAATATGTGTGTCCACTTAAAAAGACAAATAATAAGGGACGGAGAGAGTATGAAATAATCAACTATTTTTATTTAAAATTTTAAAAACATTAAAACATGTAAATACAATTCGAACTCGAACCGAACTCGAACTAGTCGATTCGAACCTAAATTGTCCACGAACTACTCGAGCCGAATACGAACATGGCGATCCTGAACCGAACTAGAATTGTTCGCTAACATAGTCGAACCGAACCACGTAATTCGCGAATATGTTCGATCGAGCAATCGAGCTTAACATTATGTGCGAACTCGACTCAATTTGAATTTTGTCGAACTCGAATCGAACTCGAACACTATGAGTCGAATTCAAACATGTTCGAGTAATATTATCGAACCCGCATGCATTTGCGGATTCGGATCGGTAACTGTTCACGAACAGTTTACGAACATGTTCGAATTCGCAAACATAATCGAACAAGCTCATATTCGCGAACATCACCTTGTTCACAAACATCACCATGAATATTATTTTCATATTTTTACATTTTTTACTTTCAGGTGAAACAAAAGGAAAAAAAATACTCCATCTATTTCATAAAGTCTTATTTGAGATTTTTTTATAATGAAATTGTAAAATTTTAATATTTAAAATAATGTGAATTTAGTTGATTTAGATTAATTCAATATCTAATAGACTAATATTGTTAACCTTAAAATATATTAGTATCAAATACTTCCTCCATTCTTAAATATAAGTAATAAGATCAACTGGTCAACTATGAATTTTCAAAGTCGATGGAAATATTTTTAATTCAAAAGGGATGTGATAATTAACTTTTAAATACAATAAATCTTGAGAATTACTGTATAAAAAGTATATAATTTTCATAATTATATTGTTTATAAGTCAAAAACTAAATACATTAACTGTAATCAATTGTATTGTATCATTCTTTAATTAATGTCGAATTGCTGATTAATGACTTTATTTATGTGATTTGTGACATGAGTTATAATTTATTAAATTATTAGTGATGTAAATTGTAATAATCCAACAATTATTGTTAAAAAATTTATGAAAATATAAAATTATTTTAATTAAATTAGAGGTGTAGAAATACACATTATTAATTATTAATTATTTAATAAAAATATTTACTTATAATCAATTATTACAAATTTAACAATTATTAATAAGACAAACTATAGAATTTAATACTCTCTCATCCCTTTTTAAATGTCGTTTTAGAAAAGTGTTTTTGTCTCTTAATATTTTTCGTTTGAAAATTTCAATTAAACATTAATTGTTTAATTTTCAGTATTACCCAAAGCATTAAATATAACTTTGGTTCTCTCACTACTTTCTAAGTTTATCCAATAATTAAGTAACACTCTTACTTCAATTCAAGGACAATATTGACATTTAAAGTTATTTTTAACTAAAAAAACATAATATTAATTTTTTTTTGTTAATATGTGTGTCCACTTAAAAAGACAAATAATAAGGGACAGAGGGAGAATGAAATAACCAACTATTTTTATTTAGAATTTTAAAAACATTAAAACATGTAAGGTAAGAAATACAATTCGAACTCGAACCTCTTACGAGTAACTCGAACCGAACTCGAACTAGTCGATTCGAACCTGAATTGTCCGCGAACTACTCAAGCCGAATTCGAACATGGCGATTCGAATTGAACTCGAACTGTTCGCGAACATAGTCGAACCGAACCACATAATTCGCGAACATATTCGATCGAGCAATCGAAATTAACATTATGTGCGAACTCGACTCGAGTAGTTAGTCTTATCAAACTCGAACCGAACTCAAACCGAAGCGGTTCACGAACAATTCGGTTCGTTTGCTGGCTTAATTACATCATTGTGTAACCTTGAATTTATGTCTGCCATCAGGTGATTGAAAAATCAATGTCCATATCATATTTTTATTTTTCCCCCCTCATTTTTGAGAAAAAAATTTGTGGCGAAAATGAGCCATTTCCTCCACACCACTCCCCGCCCCCAACTTTCCTTAGCTTTCTTTTCTCTTTCTCCCATAAAATAACTCCTAGACACCCCTTAAAGTTTCATTTTCCCAAACTTTCCTTTCCTTTTTTCCCCTATTTTAAACTCCAAGACGGTGGGTTAAAGTGTTACATATTACTATAACAATTATAAAAGTATCTTTAAATGTAAATTTATTCTAACAATAACATTTTTACTCTGGTAATATCAACCGCCCAAAAACATTGATGCATTAGATATAAAGAACTGCCAAAACTATTAAATTACATAACCCAAATTATCTTTTGAACAAAAAAAAAAGTAGGGAGCAAAATTCTAAAAATGCATTTCCATGAAAAGAAAAAGAAAACAGCAGTACAAATTCAAGAATCATATCTGATAATAACAGAGCTATAAATCTTATTCAGCAGTGCCATTTATTCAAAAACTAGGATTCCGTAAAACAAGTTATTTAAAAGAAAAATACAAAATATGAAGAGAGAATTGAACAATGAAAGCATACCATATACCCCGATGCCAACATCTATACTAAGCTGCTCTTCTACTTTCTACATGTGTATCTTGTGTATACCCCCATTCTCCTCGACGATGCTTTTTTTCCCAAAATTATGGCCTTACCCTTCGAGTGCTAGACGCTGAGCAAGCCAGTTACAGACGTCATTAGTCTCTTCGGGAATTGTGTAGTGACCAAGCCTGTATAAGATCAAGCTTCAGCATAGTGATGTAAGAAGAATCAACTGAAATATGGTAACTAATGCCCAAAGAAATATTACCCATTATACGTTCTGATCATTATGTCTCTAAATCCAGCAGAACTTAAAGTTTGTGCAGATTTTTCTCCATGTTTGTATGCTACTACATCATCATCTGAAACAGAAAAACATCACTTGATTAGTGGTGGCTTCGATAAAGTGTTTCTTATAGCACGGGTAGAATTTTTTATTTTTTATTTTTAATAAGAAGGTTTTCTTATACGAGTATATCCAGTAAGATGGGAATGATGCAACTGACAATGTGGGTTAAATGAAAAAAAGGGGATATTGCTACCATGGGACTTCAATGGCTAATCTAGCTGAAACATAAATTCGGATTAGTTTAGTCGGTTAGTAAATATCTGGGGGAGTGTAGTGAGCGAGATCAAACCACTAACTGATTGTGACTTTCATGGAGGACATCATAAATGCATTATTTGCTCGTTAGTTAATCTACTAAGGGTTGACTGAATAAAAAAATATAAGTTAAGTTTCAAAAACTTCTGATTTATCTTGATTTACTCCCTTCAGACGACAAGACGCTCTAGGTTAAAGTTCCAACTTAAGTGACATTCTAAATCGAGGAAATTATGATTCCGCATAGCCTAATTTCTGAAGACTAAGCTTGCCCCCATTTTATGTAATGTGACCAAGGTTCTCAGACAATGACCAGTCATCAAACCGGAAAAGATACCTAACTGGATGGGTCACTGGTAGTGACATCATTAATATATAAAAATATATATTATTATTAATTAATAAATTTTAAAAATCTCATTTTTTATAAACTAAAACATAATAAAGTTGAGTTACAATATTACTAAAAGTGGTTAATTTTATTATTAAAAAAATTTTGGTTAAAAAAACCGGTGGGTCAACCGGGTTTTGACCAAAATTGATTTTTTTGTTCAAACCGGACCGAAGTGCCGACCGGTTCCGGTTTTCACCAGTCGAACTAGCGGTCTGGTCCGATTTTTAAAACCATGAATGTGACATTCTGAGAAACTATACTGCACATTTTCCCAAGCCTAAGAGTTACATTCTACAAAGTTAAAGGTTTGGTGAAAAGAGGGGTTCAATATTTAAATAGTGACTTGTTCACTAAAAAGTCTCTTGTTTATGAAGATTTAAGAGGAAATTTGGGTGCAATAATCATTAGAGGATTGCTATCAAGAAGATAGCCAAAATAACATTAACGAGTACGTGTCAAGAGAATTTTCATAAAAACAATGTGTAAAATCTTGAAGGAGAAAATAAAGTATAGCTTATGAGAATGTTGAGAAGGGTAAGTAGACAAGCCATTGGCAAGAAAAGCATGCATATTTAAATAAGTATCTACGAGTAGGGGATTATCTCCAACTAGAATATGTGGGCACGCCTTGGCTAAGGGATAATCAGTATGTAAAGAATAATTGGATCATGAATTCATCCGTGATATTCGAGTTAACTTATCCGATGGAAATATTATTCAAAGATGTTACCGGGGTTCAAAAATTTGAAATAAATGCTCTGTAATGGAGTCGAATGATGATTGAAGAAAAATTTATCAAGTAGCTTCCTAACTTCAATTGTAAATAGATACGCAACTCATAATTAAGTAAATGAGTAAGCATTAAAAATTATGGCGTGATATATACGCGTGTCTATAAATGTTTCTGGAAATACCTAGGCCATGACAGAGCAAAATGTGCAAGGACGCTGCACGTATCATTGCCTCTTGTGATCCTTCCATGCGGTTCCTCAGCGTCCTAGAAAACAATACCACTGAGTGGGATGAAATGCTTACTCCGGAAACAGAATGTAAATCTTTATTACTAAGAGCAGAAGCAAGTGGGCAAAGAAGTAAAATCATACCGTGAACAAGGGAGCCAACCACTGAGACCAACAATTGCACTAAGGTTAACCAGGTATGGGTTCCCATTCCCATATTGCCCCAAAACACGGCATGTTGCAGAGTAAAGAGCAGTTGCAGCACCCATACTGAATCCCCCAACACCTAATTTAACTTTAATAAGCACAAACTTCATTATTATGGTGAAGTTGTAAAATGTTGTATAACATCTACATAGTTGCATTTTCAAAATAATGCAATATGAACAACTCTGTAAAAATAAATGAAAATTCAAATGAGAGAGAGAACCGTGGAACATTGTAATGGCAAAACACCAAGCCAATTAGTATCATAAAACGCCTGTCATTTTTGGCACATGCAAATTATACTCATAAAATGAATGTTAACTGAAATAAAATGGTAACTTTCTCAATCCTGAGAGAATGAAAACCTTGGGTAATGAGCCAAATGATATTCTGAAACCCTCAATGCTTTGAAATATTGAAATTCAGATGAAAGAGATACTAATCAAATATGAAACAATAAACATGGGGAAAAGATAACCGACGAATATGCTAAAGCATTTCTCAAGTAACTAGTCTGATTTCACCTTGCTTAGTGTTTCTGTAACAAAAGCATAAAAGAAAAAAAAAATCATACACGGGGGATAGAGGACAAAATTGGCATCTCAACTCTCAAGACATCATATTTATATAATTGTATCCAACTGGTTGAAACTCCAGAAATTCCATTTAGTTTAGAGTGGTAAAGGTCATCCAAGTGATGCACCAGAAGGATTTTTTAGCTGGCTTGTAAACATCTCAAATTTTTTGAAGCAACTTATTATGTTTTAAATAGTAGAAAACATAAAAGTCCTAGCATGGGTATGTAGATATCATTATAAATTCAAAAAACAGGAAAATGAAGAGATTTTCTTTGATAAGTGAAGAAGAAAAAGACTAGAACAGATTCGCCTGTTGAATTTTCTGTTAAAGAAACTAATTATAACTGATGTAGAATATAATTAAAAATTTTGATTTTTCACTGGGAGCGGAGGTCCTCATGCATTTCTACAATCCCTCTTAGATCAATCCTTGCATCATATGGTATCTTCAGAGACAACACCACCCTAAGTTATCAGTAAAAAATAATATATGAACTTATTGCATATGTTGACAGAATTAAAGAATGGCAAATGACAAACACCTATAACAGCATTACCGCATAGATTAAGAAAATAGTTTACCATGATAGTTGTCAAGATAAACGAATAAACTTTAAAAGACAATTACACTTACAGGTCTACTGAAAATAATTTCTTCTTTTTACTTTTTCCCATTTTGAGAAACAGAGGGGAAGAGATGAAAAGAGAAGGATTTCAACCTTCTCACTTTAAACAGAAGAATAAAAAGAGGCAGAAAGTCAGAAACACTAGGCAAAGTTCTCCGAAACTCTAAAACTGTTTGTATTGTTATTAAAGCTTTTCAGTCTTCAATCCTAGGTTAATTTTTTCATGCATACATATACATTCTGGAAGATATCAAGACTTAAAACATACTATCAGCAGGCTCTGTCGACAAGAGATTTGCAACATGTGCGGCTGCAGCATCTAAGCCCTCCAGATCATCAGGCGCATCTTCTGAAATTTCTCCTACATCACACCCTGATATAATTTGAGTCAGCATTATAGTTTGACTTAATTAATAGTTCCACAAAAGTGTCCCATTTGCTAAATTTGCGAATATTAAGAATATATTTTTGTTCGATGTGTACCCTTAAAAATATTAAATATTATTTTAGTAGTGTGGTAGATGGCAAACTTGAGAACATTAAGTCATTTTATATTACTATCACTAAAAAGTGGACTCTTCTTGTGGGAAAAAAAATTGACATATGGTGCTGTTTTGTGGAACAAAGGGAGTAGTAGCAAGGTGAGATGCTTTAACAATTAAAAAGTACATTGTATACTAGAAGTGTAATAACAAGAACTTTAAGGTGGTTTTGAAACAAAAAGAATAAACCTCAAAGCTATGATCTTACAAGCAGTGCAAGGAAAGCCGCCAAACAAAGCTACTGGACGAGTTGGAGCAGTTGGGCAAATCCACTTAATCTGCACCACAGTTTTTAAATTCAATGAAATACATGAAAAAATCACTAATTGTATACAAAGAGATGTTTAATCAGGGAAACATGGGATATAGTGTTCTATCCTGCATGCACGTGTGGAAAGGCACTACATGAGTTGAGTTATGTAATTATCCTTACATTTGGAAGAGAAAGAGTTTCCAAGAGTTGGGACCAGCTGTAAAAGAATCAAAAAATGAGAAATACAAGCATTATCCTCAATTGGCTACCAATAAACTGCACAAGTAGGAAAATTTTACTGATGCCAAATTAGCAAACATGACAACCCAATTGACAAAACGCAATATAACTTTGAGCACTCTTCAAGAACTTCAAAGAATCATATAATACTCCCTCTGTTCGGTAAAGAAAGAGTACCATTCTGAAAGGAAATTAAAAACTCTATTTTTCCACGTGTAGGTAGTACAATTAATAAAACAGCTATCTAAATCGTTTCAGGCTATCTATTTTCAGGACCACACTTGTAGTTGAGAGAGGCTTGTCAAGAATAGAACAAACCATAAAATATACTAATAAAGGGATCCAAAGTGGCACATATTCATATTAAAAATTCAACCCCATGTCAATTTTATCTAATAAGTATATTTAGGCAATTAAGAAGTATAAAGCCACGATACTTTAATTCAGTACCAATACTATAATTTCGCGGACATCCAAGACAGTGAACAGGTGGTCCCTTATCTTCCCCTGATTTATACCCTTTTCAGTCTCAAGCCTAGCCACCATACAGCAAAATCAGGTATGAGAATGGACAAAAGGACTACTAAGAGTATGTCTTATTCAGGCAATGATATGATTGACTTCTCCCATTAAATCCATCAAAATAAGAATCTTCTAGAAAGGGGACAAAATATTATTATTCACCTACTCCCTTTCTTCTGAATGCTAGTTCACCACTCACACAAGGAGCAATCTTAATAATTCCTCTGTCCCACAAAAGATGCCTGAAGTAAAAAAAAAATTGTCCTATAAAAGAAGTTTAAAGTACATAATTTTAAATGAAACATTACATTAAGTCTATTTTACCCGCTAAAGTACTTAAATAGGGTCCAATACTTTTAGGAAAAAGAGTGAATCTATAGTTTACTTACAGGGGGGGCCATTGTGGGTAAAAACGGAACTTATTTATACTATCTCCTCTATTTATTTATTTTTTTCCTTAAATTGTGTGAAAAGTGTACTTAAGACATAAAGGAATAGAAACTAAATCTTGCCAAATGCTAGTTATGATCTATGAAGCATAATATAGTAACGAGCAATTATAATAAATATTCACACAGTCCAAGTCCCATATCAAAAATTTAGATTCATGTCAATAAGCAAAAATCCTCAAAATAGTACGAAGCCAAAGTGTAATAGTGACTCAAACGGGTTAAACAAATTAATTTATGTATTCGGCTATTACTTTCAACTCTCTCATTCATCGAAGTTTGATAAAAAAATCATTTGAAGAAAGGAAAATTAGAATGAATAACAAGAGTAGCACCTTGATCCCTTATCACCAAGACCATGAAGCCAAACTATAGTTGCTTGATGTCTCCCTTTGGGCCTGACCACATAAGTTCTTCCAAATTCGAACGTGCTTCTAGCAGTTCTGCTACCTGAGACAGTGATTTGACAAAAAATTGAAAACACATTCCCGTAAGTTGTGAAATAAACCCACTAAATAATAAGCACTTGCCAATTAAATAGCCACAGATATAGTAATTGAAAAAGGTGGTAAATGACTAACCAGAACCCAAAGCAGACCTATTGATGCTCATTTTCTTAATAGGAATAATTTGCACTATGCAGTCCCTCTGTTGCAATGCTTAAGAGTGCCTTCAATGAATAAAATCAGAATTGAGCATCTCTATATATACTTGTTTTTTAGGGTGTAAATGGAATCCAACCCCTAAATCTACATTGGGTACATTCACCATGTATACACTGTCTGAAACTACCTGAAAGAGCTAGAAAAAGAAAGCCACCAAAGGGAAAAGACAATAAAAGCAATAAACTTTATGAGCACAGAATCTACAAATCAAAGAACATCAATGTTTAAAGGGCCCCTTGAGCCAACCAACCTAGATGGTCACTGATTTGAATGGAAATGGAGAATCAATACTCATAGACAGTGGGTAAAGAAAAGACCCGCAACTACAACAACTACCCAAGAATATGTCCACAGAAAAACATAACAAAAAATAAAAAATAAAATCCCATTTTCTAAAAAATATATATACATAATCCAAGTACGACACATAAACCCTTTTTTCTTGAATAATATACTTACTCAAAAAATGATTTAAAGCATACCCATAAAGTAGAAATCTAGAAGTTCAAAGGTTAACTGTATAGAAAGAGTAAAGCAGGTGTAATATGAACTTGCAGATATGGTAAATATGAATTAATAATGAAACTAGAGGTGAGAACGAGAGGTGGGGTTTAAGGTTTTTGCACCAACCTGGACTTGGGGTTTTAGTGTTGAACAAATCCAAAAGCAGGACTTTTTCACCCCCTCTTTCTGTCTCTCTTTACCTTCTCTCTTTAACTTTTCTATCTTCACCTTTGATTTAGTTTGTTCATACCCTGATTTTCAGAAAACCCCAATGCTGGCAAAGCACTCGGAGTAAAGAAGCTTGGTCATTCTTATTACTTACAAAGTGTTCCCATTTGACCCAAATGCCCTTTAGATTCATGCCACATCCAACCGATATTTTCAACAAGAAATTCAAAATTTAAACCTCAAAAACAATAACTATTGTCAGGAATGACCATTAATTGTATACTTGTTTGGTGTATTTGGAGAAACAAGTTTGAAATTTTATTCGTCTAGTAATAACTGTTTATTTTAAAAATAATTTATTTAATTCCTAAATATAGTATTTGAATTTTAAACATATCGTATTAAAACTGATACGGTGTATTTGAATATCTTCACTTGACTGCATCCGTTAGGAGATAGCCAAACAAATCTTAAATTGGTATATCAGAAACTTCCTAAATTAAAAATGAAAATATAACCTTATCGGGGTAATTCTATTGACACAAATTGTATATCGAAAATTATGTGCAAATAATATAAAAATAATAATAAGTGAAATCTGTTATTTAAATTTTTACACATCTTTATTAATAGAATAATATTATGTGCATAAACTTCATATAAAAAAATAAGTATGCAACAAGAATAGAACTTATGTAGCATACAAATGAAAATGTGTAAAACATTTAATAGCATGTTTTGCATTCTATTTTATTTAATATTGTTTGCGCATAATTTTTTTTATGTATAATTTGCATGTATAACATTACTTTTATTAATATATATTACATGAGTTATAAGTGTAGTCACTTGTGTATAGTTTGTGTTTATAGTATTACTCTTATTGATATACTAGTAATTTTTCGTGCCTGAAGACACGACGTAACGAAATCCTCCCTCTCTCTCCGTTTTAATAATTTGAAAATTAAAATGAATCTGAACCGTTCTTGTGATTTTCTGCCCAAATCAATTAGAATGAATTTAAACCGTATTTATGTTTTTCCGCCCAAATTCAAATTGGGTTCTATCTTATTATTATAGATATTACATAACTAAAGTATTCTTTATGTACAACTATTTATGTATAATTTGTGTACATAGAAAATTATTCTTATATTTTTAAGGGCTTTCATGAGTATAAAAAGGAAATAAAAGGACCCAATGATACTACTTTTCAATTTAAATTTTAAATATTGCTATTATCATACAAATTCTATCACATAACTCTTACATATACACACATATATATTGCAGGTCCTGCACGTCAGACAGAGACCCACAGTATGTATATATATATATATATATAAAAGTTATGTAATAATTTTTATGTGATAGTAACATTCCTCTTAAATTTTTGTCTAAATATGATCATTACCTCGTATTTACAGCACATCACATCACATCAAATTTTTCGTAATCCATATCATTACCTCCTATTTACGACACAACCCAACAAAATTTAATGTACACCTCATGTCCCAACCAAAATATTTTTAATTATATTTCTTTATATAAATTCACAAATAAGATTGTAAAATTTATACATTTAAAAAAATATTCTGTTAATATTTGTTTTCTCTTGTTAAACTCACAAACATCAAGGTTCTCATACTCGTATCGACCATCGAATTAGAAAAGGTGCCGGGTACAGTGGCGGAACTAGAATATTTTTAGAGAGGGGACAAAATATATCAATAAAAAAATTTATTTATTGATGATTGGAGTGCTTCTTTCAAATTTATTTTGTCTAATTATAGTATTTCACAATATCCTATTCCAATCATTGTCAACCTTTGAGTTGTGAGTCTAATGACTTTAAATACATATACATATATACATATATATACATATATACATATATATATATATATAGTAATTTCTCTCGAACTATAAGACTATTAATCATACTTTGAAGTTTTTAGTTAACTTATTAGCTACTTTTATAGATAAATTATAAATTATAATATTATATATTCAAAAGGTTCATGGGATTAATTAGCGTGAAATAAGGAATTCCAGCAACAAAAATAAAAGGCAAAAGAGAGATCTAATAATCTTGATAGGATAGAACTATGGTGCACTTATGGTCACTATAGTGGAATCCAAAAAAAATTATTTTATTTCTTTAGCTTTTTATTTTTAATTAGTTTAATGAGGAATTGCTACCACATTTTTCTGTCCCATTTTGATGATAAAACAAAAAGAAAAGAAAAGAAAGGAGAAAGAAAAATACATAAAGGAAAAAGAAAGGAGAAAGAAAAATACATGAAAAAAAGGAAGGGAAAGGAAAGCCAATAACCCCGGAGATTTCATGGTGAGGGGTCATATGACCCCCGGACCCCCTTCTTCCGCCTCTGACCGGGTGAATGAGTCACTGGTCCAACCAGTGATCAAACCGTTATTAACCAAGTAACATCATTAATCAGGGCCGCTCCTGAGGGGGTGCAGAAGGGGCGACCGCATAGGGCCTCCAAATTTGGAGGGTCCCCGAATTTTTTTTTTTTTTTTTGTGTATATGTAGAAAATTGATTATGAAAATTTAATTGATGATTTCAAAAAAATGCAAGAATGATACTAGCGATCGTGTGAAGTTTATTGTCTATTTAAGTTTTAGCTATCTTTTTTTTTAATTGATAATTTATTGAAGTTTTAGCTATATTTTCTTTCTAATTGATAATTTTGTTACTCGACGTTGACATTTATTATTTTAATTAATAATGAATTTTAATATAAATTGTGCTTTATATATTGGTGCTGATAAAAAAATAGTATTTTCATATGCGAGAGGGTCTTTTTGTTTTCTTGCACAGAGCTTTCAAATTTTTAGGAACCGGCCCTATCATTAATAAAACTGAAATTTGATAAAAATTATTTTTTTTCAAATTAAATCGGAGTACCAACGGATTCCAATTTTTATGGATCGAACAAGTGGTCGAATCCCATTTTTAAAACCTTGACAAACATAACTTAAAAAATGGCCCGGATTGTAAGGACCATCGCACCCATCAACAAAATTGGGAATATATGAGTGAGTTATGTCATAAAGCGTGAATCATCATGCCGAAATTCAATGCATTATTTGTCAATTGGAGAATATTTTTTCACGGATCCATCATGGTTCATTTGTCAGTGTCACGGGCAACAATATTCCCTCTTTTAGTTATTCACAATTTGTTTTTGTAATATTCTTAAATTTGTCTTTAGCATTAAATTGACGATCTATTATTAACTCTTAGGAATAAATATAAAATAAAAATACGTTTTTATTATTTATAAATATTACAAATAAAATTATTTTTGCAACTAGAAGATATGAATAAACATGCAATAACAATATTTTTTTTGATATTTAAAAATTTTGTAAATATTATTCTTTCTGTCCCCAAAAGGATGAGCAAAGTATAATTTACACACATGTTAAGAAAAATAAAAGTAGAGAAAATAGAGTAAAAAAAATCTAAATTTATCATTAGTTGCCCCACAATATTTTTTAAAGTGACGAGTATTTTTATTTTTTTATAACATATTTACGATTCACTTTATGTACTTTATCTCATCTTTTTAGAGATAAAAAAATTTGTAACTTTAATCATCTTTTTGGGGACGGAGTGAGTACTATTTATGTGTGAAGGAGGGAATATTTCACAACTAACATATACAGGACATTTATAGGTGGACTTTTTTTTATAGTGTTGTTCTCGATGAGCAAAGTATAATTTGCACACATATTAAGAAAAATAAAAATGAAAAAAAGAATAAAAAAATTCTGAAGTTATCCTTAGTAGCCACAACATTATATAAAGTGATGAGGAGTTTTTTTTTGTTTTTTTATACTAATAAATCTTAGTAAATAATATATTTACTCTTAATTTATGTATTTTATCTTATTATGAATAAGAAAAATTGTATGTTTGGTCATACTTTTTGAGGAGGGAGGAGGGAGGAGGGAGGAGGGAGTATTAGTTTGATTATATACTAAGATGCCGTTTACGGCCAGATACATGACGACATACTGTTGTTACACTCATTGGAATCAGGCATTTTTGAGGAAGAAAATTGGTATTTTGAAAAAGGAAAGAATGTATGAGATGTGAAAGGATCTTTATGTCATGACAACATACATAAAAAGAGGAAAAATAATCATGACCAGGGGGACCCCCAAACCCTAGAATATGAAGCTTATGAATATTGAAATGAGTATAATTTAAGAAATTTTATTAATTTGAAATTGATATTATAGATGTGCTTAAGGCCTATGAATATAGGATGAGTATAATTTACTATATTCTTTCTATTAATGTTTATCTTTATTAATTGTTATTTAAATTTTTATACTTGAGAATAATAAAGAAATGATTGTTTAAATATTTACTTAAAACAATCGTTTAACAATAAAAATAAAAATAAAAAAAAGAAACAATTAATATTATGTCAATGAACTACTTGCCAACTTTTCCTTCTCCTTTTCAGACAGTTGGGGAGTTTTCTCATGTCCTTCCACCTATAATAAATATTAACAATATTACTATAAGATAAAATAATATTAAATAAGTTTGATGATTAATTAATTAATATTGCACTCATTTGTCTTACTAACTTAACTATACATTGGTATCAATTTTTTGTAAATGAGAATAACTTAATTCATTTTCTTGCTTTGAGTGGCTCCTTCTCAGTTGTCTCCAACGAAGATGACCAGAACTACAATATAAGGTTTTGAATATATAATATTATAATTTATAATTTATCTATAAAAATAGCTAATCAGTTGACTAAAAATTTTAAAATCTGATTAATCGTCCCATAATTCAGGAGAAATTAAATATATATATATATATATATATATATATATATTTAAAACCATTAGACTCACAACTAAAAAGTTGACAAGGGTTGGAATAGGATGTTGTGAAATACTATAATTGGACAAAATTTGAAAGAAGCACTCTAAGCATCAATAAATAATTTTTTTTACTAATATATTTTGACCCCCCTCTAAAAATATTCTGGTTCCGCCACTGAAAATAATGTTATGCTGATAAGAAAAAAAAGAACGGTATCAACTATCAAGTCGTTTTCAACTAAAAACCCTAGCCTTTATTTTTATTGTTTTTCTCTCTAGTCAAAAATTTGAACCTCTAAAATTTTAAAACTTAACTATGGGGAGGGTCTTAATATCTTATTTCATTGTTATTCTTCCTTTGTGGAGTTTGTTTTTTCTTTGTATTAGATTTTATTTTCTACTAATTTAGGGATAGATTAGTAGTTCTTTGTACACTCTATAGATCAACTTTTCTCCTTTTAGGAATTTGACTTCTATCTATAGAGTTGATTTAGTCTACAATGATGGTGAAGAAGCCACATTAGAGAGTGTGGGTCAATTTTTTTTTATATAATATATGACAAATTTAACATTTTCTAGATGTAATATATAAATTGACCTCACTGAAATTTTATAAATTTTCTAATGTGCATCGTCAAATTATTTTTTTTATAACATTCTAAATTCCATATCACTTCTACTCTTTAATAAAATAGATATGCATCTCCCTCTATTTTTTAAAAATAAATAATAATCTAATATACATTATTTTTTAAAATAATTAGGAAATCAAGTATTTATTAATAAATTTAATTAGAAAACCTTATTAGGGTTCGATAAAGTGTTTCTATGCATATATAATATTACAATTAATTTATTGTATATCATTGTAATTAAATACATATTTTATATATACAATCCAAAGTATAAAATTATTCAAAAAAAATTGGCTTAGAGGTGCTACCCTCAAACCCTCGCTAAATTATTTTAGCCTCACAATAATTTTGACCCTACTGATGAAAAAAATTGGCTTCGTCATTGATGGTAATTGCAGATATGTTAATTAAATGCGAGATGCGTCATGTCTTTAATAGTTGTTTCTTGGTTATATATTTTTTTTGTTTGACACACATTTTTTTCCAGTTGTCTTTGACAGTTATTTCATGAAAGTATGTAACTCAATATTTCATATTTAGATAGAATAGGTATCCCTTCAACTCGGATTTGACTCTCCTCAATTATACATTTTATTCAATTTCATCCAATACATCAATTATTTGATCTTAATAATTTTATTAACAATGATCAAAAAACATGTGGGCATTTAATGAACCAAGTTGGCTAAAATTTGCATGGGCTAAAAATCAATTCGGAAGGAAGTTTTTTTTGGTGAGCATATTATTTGGCAATCTGTGTGCTCACTTAATCATCCAAGCCACTCATTTTCAATCAAGCAATCTTAGCCCTTAATTTTCAAAAATAACCTCCCAAATTACCATTTTACCCCAAGCTTGAAAATCTTATAAATATGAAGCCTTCTCTTCATTCCAAACTTGTCAATTCACTTGAAAAGAAAAGCTTACTCATTGCCTACATACTCTCGCTCTAAAAAGCTTTATCTCTTCTTATCAAAATTCTAATCATTTGAGAAGAGGAAATTGGTCTAAGTAATTGAGATAAGTTGGTTGATTTATTTTATTTAAATTATCTATTGCTTATTTAGATTTATAAATATATGGATATAAATTGTTATACACAATTATGTATATATATATATATATATATATATATATATATATATTATATATTTCATCTATTTATTAAATAAAAAGTCATACTTAGACACCGATGCTACAGAGATATTCCTCTTAAGTGAAGAAATCGAACCGTACGATTCCTTAAAGTCCTAAGTGGTCTTTTATTGATATTATTTATATAAATATCGTAAAGTAGATGTACATTTGATAGTTCAAAACAACACTAAGATATTCCTCTGAAAAGAGTGAATCATCCGAACCAAATTTAAAAATTTAAGTGATTTATCGAAAATATTTATATAAATATTAATTGTGAAACTATAAATTTTGTCATACTTAGACACCGAGGCTATGAAGATATTCTTCTTAAGTGAGGGAATCGGACTGTACAATTTCTCAAAGTACTAAGTGACTTTATTTATAATCATTCACATAATAGATAAAATATTTATTATATATTCTTTGAGTTAAACAAATATATTTGTTATATTAAGTATTGCTTAACTGATTTATTTATTATATTTGATATCTGTCATCACAAGTATTTGATCATAAATTCATAAAATACTTGTTGCATAATATAAAAATCATTTAAACTTTTATATCACAAACTTAAGTGAATACACCTGCTTAAACAAAAACATATCACTCACTATAAAAATTATTTAAATTTTATATCCGAAATCAAAGGCTTATCTGTTTAACGCAGAAAGACATTCTTTATTTATAAAGAATAAAGAATTTTTTATAAATCTGTACAAAAAATTAAATATCTGCTTATATAGAAGCATATTTGATTCAAAACTTAAAACAACTTACATGCTTACTCATAAGTATTTTCACTTTAAATATAAAAGTTATTTAAACTTTTATATCTGAACTTAAAGTTATATTTCTTTAATCCATAAAGAATAAATAATTTTTGTAAATTTGCATTAAATTATATATATGCTTATACAGAAGTATTTTTGAACTTACGCTTAAATTGATTTATTTGCTTAATCAAAAAGCATATTTACAAAAATATAAAAGTTATATAAACTTTTATAATCGTGCATAAATTTACATCTGCTTTTTCAAAATGTATTTTTCGCACAAAATATAAAAGTTATTTAAACTTTTATAATAGTGCATAATTTACAAATTTGCTTACATAGAAGCATTATTTGATCAAAGCATAAATTACTATCTATTTACAAAGAAGCATATTTTCTCAAATATAAAAGTCTTTGAACTTTTATAAATATATCTGCTTTTTAACTGATATCTGCTTATTTGAGAAGCGTAAATATAAAAGTTATTTAAACTTTTATATATATCTGTACTAAATTGTATTTGCTTATTTTAGAAGCAAAATTCTGTTAAACACTTTGTAAAAAGGAAAAGGTTAGAGTTAGTTTATTTTATGTACCTATGAGAAAGACGAGTAATTCTTCTACTAAGACCAGAGTCTTAGAGAGGTCAGCTGGGAGTTGGGTCTCTAGTGAACTTGTGAGGTGAGGAAGAGGCTGTTGTTTCAAGACCAGATTATAAAATAGAACTGAACTCAAAAGAAGTATAACTAAGCTTGAGGAGGGAGCTGGGAGCTTGCTGTCCAACATAGATTAGTTGAGATTAGTTAGACGTTTGTCTATAAAACTTTGTAAAGGTTTCTCCGCCTGTTGAAGGAGTTTTTATTACAGGAAGTAATAAGATCTCAAGTTTTGGAGAGGAGCTTGAGACTGGACGTGGCAACATATTCGGGATGTATATTGTGAATGTAATATCCGAGATTATTATGTCATTTAACAATTATCAATAAACGAATTTATGTGAAACTCTTTTGTGTTTTCTTTTATTAGATGTATATGTGTTCTACATACATGTGTTATTTTATGATATGTGATGAGAAGTATTTAAATGGTTGGTTCAGTTTAATTCAACTATTTAAATTGGTTAAGTATGAAATTAATTCTATTAATTTCGTGGGATGGCTTTAAAGCATGAGTTTGATCTCGGAGCGGAATTTAGAGACGCGGACTGCGTATTTGAGTCCAGAACGTCGAAATTAATCAGGATAAACTGTAACCACAAAAATGTGTCACGGTTAACTTTTTGGTCAAAGTCAACCGGTTGACTTTCTCGGGTAAAAAGTCAACTACGAAATTTCAGAGATGAATTGGCCGAAATGGATAGTCCCATGACGTCCGGAACGTCGACTTTAGTAGGAATAGATGTAAGTATCGAAACGTTTGCCTATGAAGGGCAAAATGGTCAAAATGATTTATTAATTGATTAAATGATTAAAATAATAATATGTTATATAAGTCGGCAGCTGGTGGATCAATGGTGACAACCATATTGGGACATTGAGGGAGGGAGTACACGTAATATATAAAATAGAAGGAGGAGGGAGTTACAACATTTTAACAATCAAAAACCTTTTCTATTCTCTAACTCCCCATTCCTTTCAATGCTAACTTATTGATGCAATTTATTTATCTGTTATGGGGAGAGGGAAAGGCGGGAGATTTCAGTCTCTATCAAGCTACTTATATATACACCCAACTCATATATTCTTTCTTTTTCTAAAATTCCACCAAGAGAGCAAAAAGAGAAATTTAGTAGGGGAGTTTGAGAGGTTGGCAATTTCTGGAGAAGTTGGCAAGCAAGGAGGGTTGGCTATCAAGCTTCAATCCAATCACTAACAGTAACTAACTCCAATCAAGAGGTAATTCATGGTTTTTATGTTTTTGAGAAAAATAGTGAAAAATGCATGAATAATCATAATTAACAATTCGTTTTGGTTTTGTGATGCCATGTTAGTGTGTAATACTGTTATGTGGATATTAAGAATGAAAATTCTAGACTTAATCATGTTTCAATTACATTGAGAATCATAAAATTCGAGTATGCATGCTATATGTTTGATAAAATGCCACTAACATGCTAAATTCATCAAAACATGTAAAGTTAGTGTGTTTGAGTGTTGTAACATGTGTATATATGTTAGTGGGGGTGGTCTGAACAGTAGGAGTCAATCCCTTGCATGCTAGAATCAAAATCATGATTTTGTCAAAGTTGGTTTAAAAGTGAAATATGTGATTTTTGGGTTTTTCGGAGCCTTGGAATCATGGTTTCTATGACCCGATTAGTGTATGTAATAATTTTATAAAATACTATGTAGTATCATGTACAATCTGTCCAAATTTCAAAAGAATCTGAGTTAAATTGAGAGAGTTATGAAAATCGAAAACAAGCATGTTCATAAGAAAAATCTGCAGATTTTGGAAATTTTCAAAAATTTCAAGTGTGAAAACCTGTTCTGGCACGCTTTTCAAGGCAGCCGGTTTGTGGTCTTAATATGTTAATTTTTGGGATGTAATATTTTTGTAAAATACTATGCTATATGGAGTGTATTGTGTCAAAAGATCAGGGTCTATCATGTATGGTTTGGTCAGAATTAAATCGCAAAGTGGGCTGCTCAAAACTACAAAAATTTTATGGGTTGAAGAGCAGCGCAGCTCATAGGGCATAAGCCGGCGCAGCTGCGCCGGTCTGGGCAGGTCCGGGCCGAGTAAAAATTTCAGAAACTTTATTTTTTCAGATTCTTATATTTAACCCCTGGACCTATAAGATGCAATATGTTGATGTAATTGAATTGCATGCTAAGTGAATACATGTTACTTGATATCTTAGTTTAAATAATAGGAATCGTTTTCTTTCAAATTAGAGTTCGAGAACCTAATGGCTTAGCGTGACACATATGATTAGGTTACGTGAAGGTTAATTGCTAGCTTTAACGATAGCAGACGTATCAGGCAAGTTTCTTAACCTTATATCCATTGAGAAATTATTAAATCCTTACTCACTTGATTGCCGCGAGGGTAAGTTCGGACTTGTGATTATTTAATCATTCGTACAAGTTCCTTTGTCTTAAAGTTCTACAACTTCAATTGTTTTGCGAAATGTTATTGATGATTATCCAGTTCCTATTGTAACTGCTATGCTTTAAAGTTCTTATTTCCTTAATGAACTATATTTAAGTGTGCTTTCTAGCTTTTGTTCCAGCTAGATGTTATTGATGCAAACATAGTATATTGTTTGAACAATTCAAATCCTTTGAAGCTAGTTAATGTTTACCAATCCAAATTATTTTGGTGCGGTCTCGCATGAATACTAAGATGAACAACCCGAATAAACGGGCAAACAGATGTCGGGCATATAGTCCCGTTCATGCTTATGCAGTTTAAACTTTATACTTGTGCACAATGTAGGGTACGATAGGCTGATCACCTGGAGTACTTGCAGAGACCGTTTACAATCTAATTGATTGTTAAACCGTCTGATGGTTTTCGATGAAACAAAGTAACGTTCAGGGTATTTAACACACCTTAGTATGATATTGAGAATTCTTAAACTCTTATCTTTGAAATTCTTGTATAACACTTGATAATTCTTTCAACTGTTGAGATATAGCTATACAGATGCTTTTACTCCTGATGTATGTTTTCAAACTATTTTATATACTTGCTGGACAATTTGTGCTCATTCTTGCTTAAACTTTTCAGTTAAGGATGAGAAGGCTGAGGGCTCGGGCAAGGACAAGGGAAAGTCTAAGATGAAATGTTGAGAGTTAATTATGTAATAAGTTTATATTTCCGCATATGATGTTATGTAGCGATAAACGCTAAGCTTAAGTTTCAGTTTATTAAGTTTGTAAAGACTTGGGATTTTATTTGAATAAGTATGGAATGGTTATTATTATTATTATTATTATTCCGGAGTTTATGTAGTTAGATGATGATGTATGTTGTACCGTGAGCACTAGGTCCTGTAATCAATGTTACATGGATTTGGGGGCGTCACAGTAAACCAGGCAAATCTCTGTGCATTGTGTGATTGAATTTTTACTGTCTTGTATATTAATTTCTAACACTGTAAATTAATTATCTAAAAATTCAAAAAGGCCTAAGATAATTTTTTAATCTGTAATAATCTATTCAGCCCCCCTTTTAGATTATTATTGGACTTTCAGAGGTGCATATCCATCCGCGCGGTCAATATCATTGTCTGGTATGTCAGTAATATTCTCATCCGGTTCATATTGATCAATAAGGGATTTTTCTCGTACATTGAGTTTTAGTATAGTTGTAACCTCGGATTGAGCAAACATCTTTACTAGTTAACTCTTAATAATCACTCATTAAATGATTTTGCTGCATTGCTTGATTGTTTTCAAAGTCAGCACTCATTGGAGAAACCATTACTTCTTCACCAGTACTCATGTTAGCATCTCTTGTCCACCGAGGAACGATCATGTCATTAGGTATTTTTAAAATACTTTTGAAGCTGAAAAATCTCAGAATGTGCCTGCAAATTTGACCAGAATGTGATAACATTTGTCAAGTACATGTTATTGACCATAGCTGGCGATGTCGACAACTTGCCGATATCTCCGACTATTTTCAATTGCATCTACCCTGTACACTGCATATACCTTTGTATCAATAACGCACAACTCAATAACTTTATTGATGTTTTACTTTAGAGAATCCACAAGCTCTTTTTGAAAACGTCTAAACATCTCTATTGTATAACATTCTACAGCACTCACTTCCAACGATGATCCACATACCAAACTACGTTTTCGATGTTTTGTTACGTAGTCTTCCTTTCTCTTTTTGATGAATTGTCTCTCAATAGCCTTCTGAGTATTGACAACAAACTCTTTCATGTCTGTTAAAGCATTCACATATTCATCAAAAAAATGATCCATACATACGCTTCTTCCAGTGGTTGTCATTTCCGTGGCAAATATTTCTTTGTATATGCACCTATCCATTTCTCCTTCACATCATACAAACTTATGAGTCATTCATTTTGATACAAATTATAATCACTCATCAGGATTTCCCAACGCCCTTCAAACTCGTCGATGGATGAAGTATACACACAATTGTTAAAATCATTTTTGAATGATGGGTGTTCAGCATAATCATGATGCAATTTCTCTGGGAATTTATTGCTAATATGCCAAGAACACAATACATGATGAGTGGATGGGAGTACCCTAGCAATAACATTGTTCATTGCTTTATCTTGGTCAGTGATGATGGTTACAGGAATCTTGTAGTCCATGGCTTCGAGCCACGTCTCTAAGACCCAAACGAAAGTGTCTTCTGTCTCATCTCTTAACATTGCAAATCTAAATAAAATAAAGTGATAATAGTGGTTGACCTCGATAAATGGAACAAATGGCATAGTATACCTATTTATCCTATACATATTGTCAAATGTAACCACGTCTCCGAAACGTTAATACATAAACCTTGATCGAACTTCTACCCACAAAATAAAAGCTATGTGATTGTCTTCGTTTGGTTTAACACGAAAAAAATTTACTCGCACTACTAGATTCAATTTTTTTTCAAATAAGTGACTGCAACAGGTGCATCATTTTCATCCGTTGAGTCACGCCTTAAATCCCTAACTACATTACGAACATCCTTGTCAGTAAAACTTACGTTTTGCATCCCTCCATCCATTGTGCTCAAAACGTTTATCATCCTAATAGGTCCAATACCCGCCTTATTTATGGTGTCAATTAATTGTTTTGCTACCGGCGTAATATTCCTATGTGTCTCAATCAAATCTACTTTGGTAGGTGTCACTAAATGATGATTGTGATCCAACTCAATGGTCGAAATACGTCAATTGTCTTCTTTCTTACTGTGGACAACAAACATTATAGTTTTGCATACTGTTCTTCCTATCGAGTCTCTTTGTCTTTTTATGTTAATATGTTATCGTTATCACATTTATCATCTACTGAACTTTTTACAACAGTTGGTCTACTAGTTTTTTACATATATAATACTTGGATGACAACTCATTACTGCGAGCATGTTTACGACTAGTAGCAATCCTAATCTCAAATACATTTTTGTGTGCATAGGATCTATAAAAATTTTCAACTTCTTATAACTAAGAGAACAATTGACCAACATAATGGATCATTACCTCTTTACTACTTTCAGCCTCATTAACATATTCAGCTGTATTTGTACAATCTAAACTAGCAAGAGATTCAGAAAAACTAGATAAAAATATATTTGTAGCAGACATGAAAGTCATTGATAAACACTTACCAAAATTAATTGCACGAACAACTGATTTCTTCTAATTTCAGCAAAACAAATTCTCTCCAAAACTAGATTTCTACATTTGTTTAGAAAATGGATGCGTATGGAGTATAATGTTAAAAATGATGTATGTGTAAGAACCTTTTGAAACTGTCCACAAAGCCTACTAGCGACCAGTTAAAACGACAGCGTTTTGATTGGCCGCTAGTAAGACATGCGGCCAGTTTCAAAAGACGGTCAAAATTGAAGGCATTATTGTAATTGGTCTGGCCGCTAGTGAGAGTTACACTGGTCATAGGTCCTCTAGCGTTCGAGCCCTTGCACTACTCAATATCACTTTCGTTAGATTATACAATGGACGACTAAAGATGCGCTTACTGGAATAGTGCCTATATATATATACAGAATGGATCTAAAGCACTCCTCTTTTATTAAAACTACGTCGTTTTGGAGATTTTTTTAAAGAATAAAATAATATTAAAATAGAGTGATCCCACTTGTTTTCTTTTTATTTACAAAAATTCCACCCGCGACCCCACTTATTTTTTAAATAACACTCTTTTATTAAAATTACGTCGTTTTAAAAATTCTTTTAAAAAACAAGTGGGGTCGTGGGTGGAATTTTTGTAAATAAAAGGAAAACAAGTGGGACCACTCTATTTTAATATTATTTTGTTCTTTAAAAAAATCTTCAAAACGACGTAGTTTTAATAAATGAGTGCTATTTAAGAGAGAGTGTTATTTAAGAGGAGTGCTTTATATATATATATATACGAGCTCGTTCAAGAGCAATACGCTTAAAGAGCAATATTCCCTGAAAGAGCATTCCTACTTAAAGGCATCCGTGTTTTTCTTTTTTAACCTTTTCTCTCCTCAGACTTTTTTCTCCAAATTTCAACACTAACGAAGCCCTAGAAAGAAACCAAATCAAATCTTCACAAAATCTTCTCCGAATCAAAATCGAATGAAGAACGAAGCCCTATAATCTTCAGAAAACCGACCTTTAATTGTCCAGATTTCGAAGTGGAGAGGAAATCGTGCCCTAGAATCGATTTCTTCACAAATCGGATGTTGAAATCTTCACAAATCGATAAGCTCTCTCTTCACAAACCGTCCCTTCTCTTCCTATATTCTTCCTTTATTTGTACTCTTAAAATGCGGTACTACTTCTCCCCCCCTCAATTTGGGATATGAATATGAGGTTGCTTTTTGATTGCATTTCATTTAAGATCTGTGGGTTACTGCTGGAACTCCCAGTCTGTTTCCCCTCTGTTACTAGTAAATTTTGCTTATGCTGGAAATGCTATGATTTTTGCTGCCTGTAGTTAAAAACTTTGTGTAAATCTCAGCATTTTCACCCATTTTGTACCTCAATTTTTGGGTAACTATTCATCTGCAATGACTACACATATTTCCTCTGCATAAGGTAGAGTAGAGGCTATCTTATTATAACGTTTAATTTGCATCAAGAAACATACTAGAATTAAATAATCAAGTGTTTGTAGATACTATTATTAGTACTCTACCTAATAATCATAACCAAATGTGATAACAAAATCTAATAATATCATAACTATTATTAGATGCTGAGGTTGTTTTTTGGTTCAAGTGTATATCCTTTTTCTGTTCATTTGATTTATTTTGATTATGCTGCATGAACCACATCCCCAACACCAGAAAGAGTCAACTTAAATGGCCGCAGTTAATCATTGTCATTGTCATCGCCCAGCTATGTTGATAACTTCTTAGACTGATTTGAATCCTGGTCGTCAATTTTATGGATGTCAAACTGCAAGAGTAAGTAATTTTTATTCGATTTCCTTTGATATGAAGTTTGTTCTGAAAAACAAATTCTTTTTTCACAGCCTCATGGTTGTGGGTATTTCATGTGGTATGATCCTCCGATGCAGCCGAGAGCCATTCAATTGATTCCTGGTTTTTTGAGGAAGTTGAGGGCTCTTGAAAATGAAGCTCAAAATGTTAGACGCAAACATATGATTTACTTGATAATTATATGGGTTTCCTTGATTTTACTACTTCAGAATTTCTTTGGAACCATCTCTCTGCAAGAAGATGCCTAAATATAGGAAAAATTTGTTTATAACATTTTGTATCGAATTTTGAGGGCAGAGAGGATAAAAACTCAAACTTTCATGTCTCTGTAAATTCTAATGACCAAGTAAGCTGGTTGGGGGATCATTTTAGTTTGTTTACCTGTTTCATTACCTGTTGCGTTTACTTGTTCTATCTAGTTGTGTATATATTAAGTTTCAATCATTAATATGTCCCATATCTTCTGTTGTAAATGTTTTTGTTTGTGTATAATAGGAATGATTTTGTAGACTCTGGATGAGGGTGTGCATTTACAATTCCCCAAGTTGAGAGTGTATTTATTCATTTTGGTATTATCTGAAATAGGTGTTCACCTTGAATCCTGGATAAGGTGACAAATATCTTAGTATTTGAGGAAGGTTTGATTTTTTATCATGTATTACACAAGTATTTCTTTTGATTTGCGTTGAAGTGTTTAACAGACTTTTTCTCAAGAATTTTTCAAACAACAAAATTTAATCTCTAAAGACAATAAATATTAAGGAAAAACAATTACAAATCTTGATATTTAAAGAAAATAGAGTAGGAAGATTATTAAATCCCAAAAATGTCATTTGGAAGTGTGTTTTGGTTAATAATTAAGTTGAAGTTCCATATATCTTCTATTGCTATTTTGTTTGTACTGAACCATATTGGGGTTGCTGCTTTTAAGTGAGAAAGAGTTGGAATATCATTAAGATATGCTTGTAAAACATCATTTGGAAAAGGTAGTTTGCCACTGCATTGGAGCATACAATTCTAAAAGCCATAGCTCTAGATTAGAATTTCTGCAGTGGCGCACAACTAATTCCCATAGCTCTAGATTTGGAAACATAAGCCAATTCCAAAGGATTAATGAATACGAAAACATTAATTCATAAACAAGAACAAACATACTTAAGTAGTTTTTTTCTCCATCAAGTTACCAAATCCACTAAAAATCTACAAAAGCAAATAATTTGGGGTTTCAAACTTCTCACATAGCTACTCATCAGATGAAACAAATTGCATAACTAAAAACTAAAAAGACAATCACCCAGCACAAAAATACAGTGCTGTTTTTACTCCCACCACAAAAATTTCTACAAAAGTGTCGTGCAAAACCTAGTTTAAACTAAAATTCCATTGCATTCACAAGCATCAGGTTCAAAGGATAAAGCTACAAAGTGTGTTTGGTAACCATGACCCAAAAATACAATCTAAAGTGAACCAAGTATGTTATCATAAAGTTCTAAATGAAAATAAGAATTGAAAATATGAGAATAATTTAACATCCAAAAGGTCAATCCATCCTCCCCTTCAAGATCCTCTTGGTTACTTCAGTTGGTGTACTGCAACAAACCAAACAAAGATATTGTCATTATTAGAGAAAGCAAACGAATAAATACTTTCTGCAAGTGTTTTTTTCAACATAGAAGAAGAACGCAAATTACTAAGCAAAAGAAAAATTATATGAAGAGAAAATTCTTTTTAGAGAAAAAATTAAATCCATTTATGGCCTTTTGGCTAATTCAGGATGTAATAAGGATCAAAGTTCCAACTTGTGTGTGAAGAATATCAGAACAACGTACTGTGCAATTCCCTCAAGGCACAACTACCTGACTTGTAAGTGATACCATAGTCACTCCCATGATTACTGCAATTCTCAAGAACACTCTGCACAAAAAAAATCCAAATTAATACAAAAATATAGATATACAAGTGTTGTTATAGCAATCTCAGTTCCACCTATAGGTGAATCACTATCATCATCTACACTTGGATCCTGAGTAGCATCAACATTTGATTCTCCAATTCTATATTTAAACAAATAGCAAAGTCAAATTTAAACAAATAGCAAAGTCAATTTTAAACAAATATCAAAGTCAAAATAAGTAAACTTGTTTACCGATTATTAAGCGCCGGGCAGTTTTTTTGTCATGTGTGACACCAACTTTGCTACATCCATAACAATGTCTCCCCTTGGGATTTTTTGTTTTCCCCAAAGCCATTTCTTTGCCACCATTCAGTCTTTTGCCACACTCTTTTGCACACACTTGGTTCGGCTCAATGTAATTATGTTCATAAGTCTCAGTTATGTTAACTGACTTGGATACACTCATTCTACCAGACTCTATTTCATTGTTTCATTTGAAACCATTATTCCCAATTATTTGCTCGATCTTTTCATATCCATTATCGAAACATTCTTTTAATACATTTCTGTCTGCTTATTTGTGAGAGCACTATCAATCATCTCTAAAGATTGTTGAATCAATTGACTCTGTTAGTTCCCAAAAATACGTTAGTTATCTAGAAGAAGGGGGTTGAATAGGTATTTTAAAATTTCTTTGTTTAAAACACTTAGTCAGTATTGATGATACTAAATACAACGAAATATATGTTTTGTTCCCCTTCAAGATAATGCAGTTAAGGCGAGATGAACAATTATAGCAGTTATAACAGATATAGCAGTTATAGCAGTTAATGAGAGACAATAAGACACAGGGTTTTAAGTGGTTCAGAGCCAACGCGACTCCTAATCCACTCATCTACTCCACGAGTAGAAAATCCACTAAGGATGTCTTCTTACAACTGGATCACTTAGATCCCTTCAAGGCCAGCAGCCCCGGAACTTCACTTAGTTTACTTTTGAACTCTTCAAGTCCTTTGACTTGGATCTGCTCTTAGTTCACTTCTAAACTCTTCAAGTCCTTTAACTTGGATCTTCACTTAGTTCACTTCTGAACTTCTTCAAGTCCTCTGACTTGGTACCTCACTTGGATAGGCAATTGATAGTTTGAGGTGTGCTACTCAGTTGCAGTTCAACTTCTGTCTTTCAAAGGACTGAGTAGCGAAGCAAGCTTTCTTCAGTATCGTAGTGTTGCTCGTTGAGTGTTCTTGAGATTTTTCAATGTATTCTTTCTTTTTGCGTCTTGCTTGCTTAGTCTGAATCCTTGTCTGATTTCCTTATAAAAGAGCCATTCAAAAATAGCCAGTTTTGAATTCTCCCGTTGCTTCATTTAATGCTTCAGACAGTTTCTGTGCAGTGATGTTGACGTCCTGCTTTTCTGCTGCTTTGCCGCCTGGCCCACTGACACAGCAGACTGTATCTTTCACCTAACACCTAAAAAGGTATTTTCTGCAGGCTGCTTTAGTCCTATCCTTAGCTTCTTCAATAAGCTTCTTCGATTTGGACTAAGGATGAATATGGAAGTATTGGGACTATCACTTTGTCAACGGCTATAAGCCTTTCTTCATTTGTTGCTCTTCCTCCCTTCATCAGATCTTCAATCTTTGATGTTGACTGGAGGAACACTACGATTATGGTAATTGTGACATAATCGCTGTGTGATGGCTTTGCACAGCGTGATTCAGACTTCTTCGTAGAGCACACTACGATTTATCTTAAGCACTCGGTAGACTACGATTCCTTACTTGCTTGTCTTGCAGACTTCATACTTCTGATAGCACTCTGCGATTCCCAACTTGGCTCCGCAGATGCTTTTCAACTTTATGACTCTCAGTGTGGCTTCTAAGGCAGACTACGATTTTTTGATGCTTTCACTTGAGCTCGACGATTCTTGCCTTGGCCTCTGCAGACTTGATTCTTCGGTAGACTCCTATTTTGAATATCTTCACTTAAGCTCCACGTTTTTGCCTTAACTTCTGTAGGCTTGAATCTTTTGGTAGACTACGATTCTTATATGGTCATTCAAGCTCCATGAGTCCTGCCTTGTCTTCTGCAGACTTGAATCCCTTCGGCAGACTACTATTCCTGAATCTCTTAGTTTAAGCTCCACGATTCTGCCTTGTCTTTCGAATGTTGTCTTTGACAGACTACGATTCTGTCAAGACTTCAACTTTTATAGCTCAAATAGATCAACCTAACAAGTTTGATCTTTTCTTCTATACATTCATTTACATAAATGATAAACGTTAAAGCTCAGATCAACCTAACATGTTTGATCTATCATCTAAGTCCTTGTACAATGATTCTCTTAAGGACTGTACACTTAACCATTTATATTTACTTTCAATATCAAATCTGAATATGCAATTCCCAACAATCTCTCCCTATTTGATGTTGACATAATCAAGGATATTTAGATCATAGCATCATTTTCTAAATGCATAATGTTAGAAAGTAAATATGGCTTAGTGTTTCAGTGAGCAACTGAAATTTCTAGAGAATAAGCATGAATTTATTGATGTTTGAAGAGATATTACATTCAAGCATAAAAATATCAATACAAAATTAAGTTTAGGCTTATCTCTATTTTCTTTGTCTCTTGCTCCTCGAAGACTCAGCAGCTCTCATCCTTCTGGTTTGCTCATCTCTCCATTCAATGTCTTCTAGCTCATATCTGGACTGTGCAGAAGTCATGCCTTGTGAGCCAGAAGCTTGACCTTGATGTCTTTGAAGAGGTATTCCCACTGGAGGTTGCTGCAGATACTGATCAGATCGTGGAGTTTGAACATTTGGACTCCTGAAGCTGCCACCCGACGATTGACCAGTATTCGTTTGCCTCTGCCTTCCCTACTGCGGAGGTGGTTGAATATGTGTTTACGTCTGCCTCGGTCTTCCACCTTTGCTTGCCTCTCCTTGCCCAATCTTCTCCCCCTTTATGTCATCATCAAGGGTTCGAATATCATCTGAGATCCGTCTGACGCCGTCTACCAGGGCATGCATTTGAGTTCTTTGTTGAGAAATGTCACTGGTTTGTTCAGCAACTAAAGCCTCAGTGACCCTTCTTTGTTGCTGAAGCATTTTCACGGCATCGTTGTTCTGGGAGATTTGAGCAGCACTGCATTCTTGGAATTGGTTCAAAGCGATACGTAGTGCTGAAGTCTGTTCTGCCATCAGCTCATTTTGAGTTTGCTGATTCTTTTGCATTAGCAGCAAGGCTTCTTTCTGCTTCTTGGCCTCGACAAAATGAATAGCATCTCTTGCCTTGATGCTTTCAGCCATTTCTCTGAAGATTTCCCTCAATGATTTAGTCAGTTCTGTTCCCAAATGTCCTGGACGAGTCTTGACCGAGTCGAGAATGTTGTTGAATCTATGATGAAGAGAAAGAGAATGTTCTTCAAGGACCTTTTCAGACTCTGACCCTATTTGACTCAGTGTGGCAGTCAGCTCCTCCTTTGTTGGCATGAGAGCCAATTGATCTAGAATTTATTGTGTTTCTGGAGGAGGAGGAGGAGTAGCTGTAGGGTGTTCACCTTTCCGTGACAAACTTACAAGAGCAAGAGTCATGTCAAAGTATTCATTGTTGGAGGAAAATGGAACATCTGCTTGGGTTAGAGGGTTAGGTGTTTGCTGTATTGGAGAATTATTTGGCCCAGATGTATGTGTTTGTGTCTCTTTGAGCTGTTCTGGGCACTCTACGATTTCTTCTTCGGATTGATCAGCATGCTCGAATCGTAGTCTGTCATCTAAGGTTGGTGTTTCACTGATTGAGTTTGCAAGCATTTCCTTGACAACTCGTGTGATGTGCTCAATCATTATTGGATGGTTAACGGGTCGCTCGACGAAGATGAGTTGGTTATTTGGTTCATCAGTCACAGAGTTTTGGGACTCTGTGACTGGAAACTGATTTAGCATTACTTCATCCAGATTTTCCACCACATCACTTTTAACATCCTTCATTACAGCATCAACAAATATTATAGTTTCTTCATGGATTGGGGAGACTACGTTTTTTTTGATAACTGGTAGCTCCCCCTCAATTTCTGCATTCTCTGGCTCCCCCTCAGTTGTAGCATTCTCTTGATTCTGAGCTTCCAGAGTTTCTTCTTCCTGCGGCTCAGTAATCTGTTTATCCTTCTCATTCTCATCAGCTCTTTTTTTGTCCTCTTCCCTCAATACTTCCTCATTGATAAGAATGTATTTCTTGACCAATGTCCTCTTCCTCTTGGGCTTGACTACATCTTCAGAACCTTCTTCAGCTTCATCCCTGTTTGTCTGTTCGGGCTAAGAGGCTGTTGCAGCATCTTCTTCCATACTAGCAGCACGCATTGATTCTACAATTGGTGAAGACTCCTTAATCGTGGTAAGTGTAGGCTTCCTTGGTCTGTGACTGCATTTCTTCTTCTTTTGAGCCTCAGCACTTCTTTCAGCCATGTCCTCACTTATTTTCCTCTTCTTCTTCTTCGCCTTCTCTTTCAGAGTCTCCTCTGATGCTTGAGCTGCCTCAGGAGTAATTGCTCTTTCGGTCATTGAGCCACTAAACTCCATTTTAGCATCAGGGCATGCTTGAGATGCATCAGTGGTTAGGTCTTGGGATTCCTCATCCACTGTCATACCTTCATTCATTTTCTTCTTTCCTTTACTTTTTCTGACCAAAGCTTCATCATTTTCTTGATTCATTTCTTCTTCTTCTTCCTCCATGGCTTCCCTTACAGTAGATGAAGTTGCAGCTTTCATCTTTACGTTCTCTGCTGGGTTTCTCTTCCAGTTCTGAAACAATTGCTGGGTTATCTTTTTGTTGGAGATAATGGAGACACCTTCCTTATCTTCAATTTTGTCACCCAGTGTAGCTTCCAGTATCATGTTGATGAATCTTCCATAAGGCATCTTTGCAGTGCTCTTGGTCTTCTTGGAACTGTTCATCCATGTCCCAAACCACTCCATCAGTAAAGCTCCATAATTGAGTTGAACTTTTAATCGAATAGCTGTCATGAGCTTCAGTTGCTTCTCATTGACAGTATCGTTGCCCGAGCTCTTGCAGCATATGCACTTTCCAATAATTTCAGCAAGAAATTCATATTCTTGTGGAAACTCCTTCTTGTAGCCACTTTTTCCTTCAGTTTTGTTGTACTTCAGCTTCTTTAGACCTTTATGGAAATCAATTTTCTCCAGTGATGAAATTCCTTTGTTGACGAAACCTAGGGCTAGGTTTATGCTTTCTGATGTTAACCGAATCTGCTCGCCCTTGACTTTGGTGAGGATTGAGTTTCCTTCAACAACTCCATTGATGTAGAATTCTTTCACCAATTTTGAGAAGATCGGAGTGTTGGTGTTGAGAGCATCTTCTAGTCCAGCTTCTTTTAGCAGAGAGAGAACTTTATGAACTTCTGGACTGGCATCCTCAAACCCATCAAAGCATAGCTGAAATCCCGAAATAATTCTGGAAGCAGCCATTGTTATAGATTGATTTTCCTGAAATGAACTTACTTGGCTTAGCTTTATGAAACTTAGGGTTTCGTTTAGAGAGAGAGAGAGACAGATAGTCTTTTGAAATTCAAAGATGAGCTGACATATGACAGTTTAAAATTATTTTAAACACTTCCCTCCATATGGACAGTGTCGTGGGACACGTGTCGGATTCTGCAGAACTCCACAATTTTAATCCATGTGAAAATCTCTGTTCTGCCCTTATCTCCCCCTGAGCTAGTGTGCCCTTGTGAGAAGACTACGAATGTCCAGATCCACTCCACGATTGTTGAGTTCGATCCTATGCTCGCTTCTTGATCATTGACTCTATGGCTTTCTGTGATGCCTTCTGAAATGGCAAGCCTTCTAGATTAAGGTTGCTCAGGAAGGGCCAACCTCTTAGCTTGACACTAAAGATCAGGTTTGTTCCTGAGACGCTTATCAAAAGGGTTGCTTGGCTTGTTGTTGCTATCACAGTGAGCCTTTATGTCTTAACTGGATCACTCCACGATCGTGGTTTCTCTTAGTCATCTCTACGATTTTGACTTAGCCTTTACATCTGCAAGGTTAACACCATCTAGAGCATAGAATTTATGGTTGCAAATTTAACATACCTAACTCACTTATTAGTTTATTAAATCTGGATTCATCTAAGGGTTTTGTAAACACATCAGCAAGTTAATTTTTAGTAGGGATGTATTGTAAGGATATTGTCCCATTTTGAACATGATCCCTAATAAAATAATATCTTATTTCTATATGCTTGGTCCTAGAATACATGATAGGATTATTTGTTATTACTATAGCACTTGTGTTATCACAGTGTATGGGTATAGATTTGAAACCAAACCCATAATCTGCTAGCTGATTCTTCGTCTATAGGATTTGAGCACAATAGCTACCAGCAGCAATATATTCAGCTTCTGCTGTTGAAGTTGATACTGAGTTTTGCTTCTTGCTGAACCAGGACACTAGTCTATTGCCTAGTAGTTGACAAGTGCCACTGGTACTTTTTCTATCTATTTTGCATCCTACAAAGTCAGCATCTGAATATCCTGTCAGTTCAAATGAGGACTCTTTGTGATACCATAGACCCAAATAGGGTGTACCTTTAAGATACCTGAAAATCTTTTTTACAGCAGTTAAGTGTGATTCCTTAGGATTAGCTTGAAATCTAGCACATATACATGTTGCAAACATTATATCTGGTCTACTGGCAGTTAAGTAGAGAAGGGAGCCTATCATACCTCTGTATTGAGTAATATCAATACCTTTACCTTTCTCATCTTTGTCAAGCTTAGTTGCTGGAGCAATTGGTGTTTTCATGGGAGTAGCTGATTCCATGCCATATTTCTTGAATAAGTCTTTAATGTACATTGGCTTGGCTTATGAAAATTCCTTCATCAGTTTGTTTTACTTGTAGTCCAAGGAAGAAGTTCAGCTCACCCATCATGCTCATTTCAAACTTGCTCTGAATAAGCTTGACAAATCTCTTGCACAGATTTTCATCAGTAGAACCAAAAATAATATCATCTACATATATTTGAACTAGTAAGACTTTATCTTTGTGTTTCCTAAGGAATAGTGTAGTGTCTACTCTACCTCTAGTGAATCCTTTTCAATAAGAAAGTTTGTTAGTGTTTCATACCATGCTCTAGGTGCTTGTTTAAGTCCATATAAGGCTTTATCTAATCTATAGACATAATCAGAGATGGTTGGATTGACAAAACCTTGGGGGTTGCTCCACGTAGACTTCTTCTTGAAGTTCACCATTTAGGAATGCACTCTTGACATCCATCTGGAATACTTTGAACTTCATGTGAGCAGCAAATGCAAGAAACAATCTGATAGCTTCAAGTCTAGCCACTGGTGCAAAGGTCTCATCGTAGTCTATGCCTTCTTCTTGAGAATAACCTTTGGCCACCAGTCTTGCTTTGTTTCTAGCGATCACCCCATCTTCATCCATTTTTTTCTGAAGACCCATTTGGTGCCGATGACTGGGTGACTCTTTGGTCTTTGAACTAATCTCCAGACTTTGCTTCTTTTAAATTGATTAAGTTCCTCTTACATAGCTTCAATCCAGCTTGCGTCTAGCATGGCATCTTCAATCTTCTTGGGTTCTATTTGAGATAGAAAACTCAAATAGAAGCATTCATTCTGAGTTGCAGATCTTGTTCTTATTCTGTCAGTTGGATCACCAATGATTAAATCTTGAGTGTGATCTCTTGCCCACCTATTCCCTATTGGAACATCAGTTCTGGTGCCTTCTTGTCTGAACTCCTCAAGATTGACTTCTGGTTTTCGTTGTTCAGAATCGTCGTTTGGTTCAGCTCGCTCTACGATTTCTTCTTCGGACACTATGATTCTTTCTTCAAGAACTACTGTCGTAGTGTTGGGCTCGACCACTTCATTCGTAGTATCAGTCTCGTCAATCGTAGTGTCTGGTGGTGCAGACTTATCCGAGTCTGTTTCATCGAAGATGATGTGGATTGAGACTTCAACACTTAATGTCTTCTTGTTGAACACTCTATATACTTTGCTGTCTGTGGCATAACCAAGGAAGATTCCTTCATCTGACTTAGGTTGGAACTTAGTCAGATATTGCTTTCCATTGTTGAGAATGTAGCATGAACAACCGAACACATGGAAGTAACTGACATTTGGCTTTCTTCCTTTCCACAGCTCATAGGGAGTCTTCTTTAGCGTAGAGTGTACAAGAGATCTGTTCTGTGTGTAGCATGTAGTGTTGATGGCTTCTGCCCAAAAATATTCAGGCAGATGAGCTGCTGCAAGTAGAGTTCTCCTGGCTTCTATAAGTGTTCTATTCTTCCTTTCAGCTACTCCATTTTGCTGAGGAGTTCGTGGTGCTGAGAAGTTGTGACTGATGCCATTGTCTGCACATAACTGGTCCATTTCTGATAAGTCGAACTCTCTGCCATGATCGCTCCTAATAGCCTTAATAATCTCTCCTTTTTTATTCATCACCAGTTTGAACATCTTTATCAATTGGGAGCTTATCTCATCTTTTGAGTTAAGAAAGAACACTCATGTGTATCTGGTGTAGTCATCCACTACGACCAGTGAGTATCTCTTTCCACCTAGGCTCACAGTTGGAATTGGCCCAAAGAGATCCATATGTAGTAACTGTAGGGTCCTGTCAATTGAGTTGACTTCTTTGCCTTTGAATGAGCTCCTTGTTTCCTTTCCAAGCTGGCATGCATTACATGGTCTTTCTTTGATGAAGTTGAACTTGGGTAATCCTGCTACCAAATCTTTGGAGGCCAGTTTAGACATACTCTTGAAGTTGAGATGAGACAATCTTCTATGCCAAAGCCAACTTATTTCTTCAGCGGCTTTAGCAAGGAAGCATACTGTCTCATTAGTACTGAGCTGAGCAAGATTGACAATGTATACATTTCCTTCTCTTGTTTCTGTCAGCTTGATAGAGGATGTCTCCAGATCTCTGAATTGATATTGATTGTTGAGGAAGGTAACTAGATGGCCTTTATCGTAGAGTTGGCTGATGCTAAGAAGATTATGCTTTAGACCATCAATATAAACCACTTTGCTGAAGGACACTGCACCATTTCCAACTGAACCATAGCCTCTTGTCTTGCCAGAGCTGTTATCTCCAAAGATAACTGTTGGTCCCTCCTTCTCTGTGTAATTTGACTAGGAGGGATTTATTTCCGGTCATATGCCTTGAGCAACCACTGTCCAGATACCATGTGGTAGTCAGTGGTGCTCATTTCCTGCAAACATATTCAGCTTTCATTTTGGTACCCAGACTAGCATGGGTCTTGCAATGTTAGTACCCTTAGGAACCCAAATCTGCTTGACTTTGGGTCTTCCATGCACAGTATTATGAAAGCATGATGCAATTTTATGACCAAATCTTCCACATGCAAAACATCCAACATAATTTATATTTATGTGTGTGTGTGGATGCTTTCTCCAATTGGATTTGTGTGGATATTTGTTGACTTTACCCTTAAATTGCATCTTCCTTTTCCATGCAGCCCTGGAGTTCATGTTCTGTGCTGAGTGAGTCTCAACACCATGATTCCTTCCAAGTTGATCGGTGGAGTCAGTTTTACTTGACTCTACGATTCGTCGAGGTCGGACAGTGGTGACTGAATTACTCTTCACTTTTCTGAACCCTAAGCCAGCATGAGATCCGTAGTGTTTAGGAACACGTCTTGGTTCAGAAGGAGCAAGGTTGCACTGGTTCATCCTTTTGTGTGGACTTAACGAATGTAATACTTCTATTTAAGTTAGAAGCATTACTTACATTAATCTCTTTTGTCTTTTCCACACAGGGTTCTGAGGTTGATTCCCCAAACCCTAAGCCTGTTCTATCAGAGACACTTCTCTGATTGGAGATCAGGGAGTCTATGGATGAAGAAGATCTATTCCATGTAGAGATAGTCTTTTCTAGCTCCTCAATCTTAGAGGTTAGATCTGACTCTCTCTGTATGGTCAGTTCATTTGTCTCTCTTAAGATTTTATTCTCATCTTCAGGTTTAGAGAAAAAGTTAGAATTTAGTAGAGCTATTTCCATCTCTTTCTGAACCTTTTCTTTCTCCTTTTGAAGATTAGTATAATCTTTAGATAGAACTTTTAGCCACTTCATATGTTGATATAGATCAGTTGACATATCATGAATACCAGTTCTTAAATCATCAATGTCTATATCAGGAGAGTTAAAGTCAAATACCTTGTCTATGATTGCTTCAGCATCTTTCCTGCTTAGTGCATTTTTGGCCATCAGACATAGGTTGGCTTTCTAAGGTGCTTCATCATCTTCAGACTCAGTGTTAGTTTCATTGTCTGAATCACTCCATGAACTTCCAGCTACAAGCCCTTTGTCTTCCTTCTTATTCTTTATGTAGCCTTTGAGCTCCTTCTTTTGATTTGACTTTCTCTTCAGCTCTTCCCTGATAGGCTTGTTGCAGTTGGCAATGAAATGTCCAGGCTTTTTGCAGTTATAGCATAGGTCATTGATCTGCTCCTGATTGCTGCTGTTGTTGAACTTCTTAGGTTTGTTGCTTCTGCCTTTGAGCATAAGTCTTTTGAATCTTCTGGCCAGCATTGCAGCTTCATCATCATCAATGTCATCCTCTTCATCAGAGTCAGACTCATCTTCCACATGTGCCCTGGAGATCTCTTCCTTTTCTTTGAGAGCAACTCCTTTGTCCTCCCTTCTTCCTTGTGATAGAGTTTCTGCTCGTTGAGTCAGTTCAAGCTCGTATGTAAGAAGGTTTCCGTAGAGCTGTTGAACTGTCATTTCATGCAGATTCTTTGACTCTCTGATTGCAGTGGTCTTAGCATCCCATCTGCTTGGCAAAGACCTCATGAACTTGATGACTAGATCTTTGTTTGGATAGGTCTTTCCATAGGCTCTGAGAGAGTTAAGCAGTGTAGTGAATATTTCATAAGTGGAAGTGACATTCTCTCCTGAGACATGAGCAAACATCTCATACTGTTGAGTCAGTAGAGATTGCTTGTTTTCTCTGACTTCTTCAGTTCCTTCATTCATGATGAGTAATGCTTCCCAGACTTCCTTTGCAATTTTGCAGTTAACCACGTTCTCGAACAGACTATCTTCTAAGGACTGGAACAAGATGTTCTTAGCCTTCTTGTCAAGCTGAACATCTTTCTTCTCATTTTCAGTCCATTCAGATTTGACCTTGACCACCATGTTATCTGAATTTTCTGGAGTTGGTGCAAGCCTTCTTGGAATATAGGGCCCGTTCAGAACAGTTTTAAATAGATCATCATCTATTGAATCCATGTACGCCTGCATCCGAACTTTCCAATTTGTGAATTTATCTTTGTTGCACATAGGTGGTTTGCTTCCTCCACCTATCTTGGTTTCGCTTATCAGTTGTGCCGTAGGATCATCTCAAGCTTGTACGCTTAGATATGAGAACTTGCTCTGATACTAATTGTTAGTTCTCAAAAGCACGTTAGTTATCTAGAAGGGGCGGTTGAATAGATATTTTAAAATTTCTTTGTTTAAAATACTTAGTCAGTATTGGTGATACTGACTGCAGCGGAATATATATTTTGTTCCCCTTCAAGATAATGCAGTTAAGGCAAGATGAACAGTTATAGCAGTTATAAAAGATATAGTAGTTATAGCAGTTAATGAGAGACAATGAGACACAGGGTTTTAAGTGGTTCAGAGCCAACGCGACTCCTAATCCACTCTTCTACTCCACGAGTAGGAAATCCACTAATGATGTCTTCTTACAACTGGATTACTTAGATCCCTTGAAGGCCAGCAGCCCTGGAACTTCACTTAGTTCACTTTTGAACTCTTCAAGTCCTTTGACTTGGATTGCTCTTAGTTCACTTCTGAACTCCTCAAGTCCTTTGACTTAGATTTGCTCTTAGTTCACTTATGAACTCTTCAAGTCCTTTAACTTAGATCTTCACTTAGTTCACTTCTGAACTTCTTCAAGTCCTCTGACTTGGTACCTCACTCGGATAGGCAGTTGATAGTTTGAGGTGTGCTACTCAGTTGCAGTTCAACTTCTGTCTTTCAAAGGACTGAGTAGCGAAGCAAGCTTTCTTCAGTATCGTAGTGTTGCTCGTTGAGTGTTCTTGAGCTTTTTCAATGTATTCTTTCTTTTTGCATCTTGCTTGCTTAGTCTGAATCCTTGTCTGATTTTCTTATAAAAGAGCCATTCAAAAATAGCCGTTTTGAATGCTCCCGTTGCTTCATTTAATGCTTCAGAAGTTTTCTGTGTAGTGATGTTGACGTCCTTATTTTCTGCTAGCTCTGCTGCCTGGCCCACTGACACAGCAGACTGTATCTTTCACCTAACACCTGAAAAGGTGTTTTCTGCAGGCTGCTTTAGTCCTATCCATAGCTTCTTCAATACGCTTCTTCGATTTGAACTAAGGATGAATATGGAAGTATTGGGACTATCACTTTGTCAACGGCTATAAGCCTTTCTTTATTTGTTGCTCTTCCTCCCTTCGTCAGATCTTCAATCTTTGATGTTGACTGGAAGAACACTACAATTATGGTAATTGTGACATAATCGTTGTGTGTTGGCTTTGTACAGCTTGATTCAGACTTCGTCGTAGAGCACACTACGATTTCTCTTAAGCTCTCGGTAGACTACGATTCCTTGCTTGCTTGTCTTGCAAACTTCATACTTCTGATAGCACTCTACGATTCCCAACTTGGCTCGGCAGATGCTTTTTAACTTTATAACTCTCAGTGTGGCTTCTAAGGCAGACTACGATTCTTTGATGCTTTCACTTAAGCTCGACAATTCTTGCCTTGGCCTCTGCAGACTTGATTCTTCGGCAGACTCCTATTTTGAATATCTTCACTTAAGCTCCACGTTTTCTGCCTTAACTTCTGTAGGATTGAATCTTTTGGCAGACTACGATTCTTATATGGTCATTCAAGCTCCATGAGTCCTGCCTTGTCTTCTGCAGACTTGAATCCCTTTGGTAGACTACGATTCTGAATCTCTTCGTTTAAGCTCCACGATTCTGCCTTGTCTTTCGAATGCTGTCTTTGACAGACTACGATTCTGTCAAGACTTTAACTTTTACAGCTCAAATAGATCAACCTAACAAGTTTGATCTTTTCTTCTATACATTCATTTACATAAATGATAAACGTTAAAGCTCAGATCAACCTAACATGTTTGATCTATCATCTAAGTCCTTGTACAATGATTATCTTAAGCACTGTACACTTAAGCATTTATATTTACTTTCAATATCAAATCTGAATATGCAATTCCCAACAGACTCCGCAAGAGTAAGTATGGCTTGTCATTTTTTATCTCCACACCATTATCATCAATTACGCCACTTGATTTTGTTGTTGTTGTCCACCTCTTCAAAATGTATGTTGTAGGCAATTTGTCAAGATCATGATACTTATGCAAGTAAGCTATCACATGTCGACATAGGATTCCCAAACTCTCAAACTTTTTGCAAGTGCATGTTGCATAATCCAAAGATTTGTCATACTAAATTTCTCTTACTTTAAACTTGCTGACATTCCTTCGGTAACTCTTATAAATATGGTAGTTGACATCCTCCTTCATAAGTTTAAACCTATAATTCAAGCTCTCACACAACTCATCTTCAAATTTATAATATATAGAGTGTGTATAAATTTCAACCATTTGAACTAAGAAGTCATGGGATATTTTCATTCTCGGCCTCTCAACCAAATCTTTGTTATTCGAAACCAACTTTACACGTCGTTGATGCTGAAGGCCCCAACCAAATTGAATCATACAATCCACTAAAGAATTCCTGTTAGAAACAAATTTTTTAAAAAATGTATGATAACTCTCCGCTCGTTGGCTACTTAACATGTCGGCTGAGAAAACATGATTCACATGTGCGGGTACCCATCTACAATGGATGTCATACATTGATTGTAGCCATTTATTAGCATTCAACCCACTTTTCTCCATCAGCGCTACCCAAGTAGAGTCAAACTTATCCACAATCTCCGAATTCCAAATACAATCTGAAAACTCTTTATAATAAGCACTGTATTTTACTGAGTCAATCTTCTCTAAAAATTTGGTCAATATGTGCCAACTACAATACCTATGAAATGTATTAGGAAGAATTTATGAAATGACATTTGTTATAGCCGGATCCTGATCGGTGATAATCATCTCAGGTGCATCACCTGGCATTGCTTCCAAAAAACACTTGAAAAGCCAAACAAAACTAACTATGGTCTCATCACTTAAGAAAGCACAACTAAATACAGTAGTTTGACCATGGCTATTAACCCCCATTAGTGGTGCAAATATCATTCTGTAACGATTAGTATTGTATGTGGTATCAAAAATGACAACATCACTGTAAAATCTATAAGCCCGTCTAGAAGTTGCATCGGCCCAAAAACAACAAGTGATCTTTTTTTTATCGTCTGTGTCAATTGTGAAAGTGAATGAAGGATTCTTTTGCTAGTTCTAACTGTAAGTACTCATTCAACATATCCCCCTCATGTCGCTTCAAGTCATTGCGTTTGTCTCTTTCAAAATTATACAAATCTCGTTGCGTGCAACCAATATTTTCAAACCCTCCCGCCTGCACTGCAAGAAAATTGTATTGTTGGTATTGTGGTATATTTACCGTGCCAAGTTGTCGACTCAAAGATTTTTGGGCAATTGACACATTGCGATGCGATCGTAAAAGATGCCTTTTATGTGGGGTTGACAATGGGTGACAATTACCCTCCTCAATTTTAGTAATTACGTATAAGTCATTTCTTTTTACCATTATAATTCTTGCACTACAACCTTCTTTTATAGATCCACGTTTTCTTTTTACAACCACATCGGCTAATAGTTTGCTCTTTCCTTACTTAGAACACACATACTCCTTCCTACAAATCTCATCGCTACCCGCCCTTTTTTTCTCATTAAACTTTCGTACACTAAAACCAACATGCATTGCATATGTATTGTAAAACGTGTGAATATCATCTAATGTTTGAAATTTTGACCAAGCTTAGGCGTAAACTCATCGGCTACTTGAGGATAGTAGACAACAGTATTAGTATTGTTCACATTTAACCTCTCTGCACTCGAGTCATCCCCATCCATTTCTTTTTCCAAATCCATTTCTAGATTATTCCCGCAACTCCCTATTTCATGGTCCATGTCATCCATTATACTTACACTTGGAAAAACAGAAATTTACTCCCTATTGCTCTTAATGTGAAGTTGTATAAACAGAACAGATATGTTCCTTTTTTTCAAGAGTCTTGCTGATTTCACCTTGTGGCAGATTTGAACTGGTTAGGATTTGGAGAATTTTATGCAAGCCTGCAAATAAAATGAAATAGATGAAATAATAAGGATAACTTACGTTTTTGTGGAAAAAACTGACTTCATCCTTTACTCTATTAGGTTCTAAACATATTGAACCTTTGAAATAAGGCCTAAAAATTACAAATAAATTAATAATACTTAATTATCAAAATGAAAAATATAATAATTATTATTATTTTGATGGCCTACATTCCATTACAAACACTTGATTATTTAATTCCAGTATGTTTCTTGATGCAAATTAAACTTTACAATAAGGTAGCCTCTACTCTACCTTATGCAGGGAAAATATGTGTAGTAATTGCAGATGAATAGTTACCCAAAAATTGAGGTACAAAATGGGTGAAAATGCTGAGATCTACACGAAGTTTTTAACTACAGGCAGCAAAAATCATAGCATTTCCAGCATAAGCAAAATTTACTAGTAACAGAGGGGAAACATACTTGGAGTTCCAGCAGTAACCCACAGATCGTAAATGAAATGCAATCAAAAAGCAACCTCATATTCATATCCTAAATTGAGCGGGGAGAAGTAGTACCGCGTTCTAAGAGTACACATAAAGGAAGAATATAGGAAGAGAAGGGACAGTTTATGAAGAAAAGGCTTACCGATTTGTGAAATTTCGACTTCCGATTTGTGAAGGAAACAATTCTGGGGCACGATTTCCTCTCCGCTTCGAAAGCTGGACACTCAAAGGTCAGTTTTCTGAAGATTATAGGGCTTCGCTCTTCGTTCGATTCCGATTTAAAGAAGGTTTTGTGAAGATTTGATTTGGTTTCTTTCTAGGGCCTCGTTCGCGTTGAAATTTGGAGAAGTCTGTCTGAGGAGAGAGAAGGTTAAAAAAGAAAAACATGGAAGCCTTTAAGTAGAAATGCTCTTTAAGGAGATATTGTTTTTTAAGCGTATTGCTCTTGAACGGGCTCTATATATATATATATATATATATACACGGTCCGGATCTTAAGCTCACTCTTTATCCAACATACCTTGCTCACCCCCCTTTAGCGACGGATCGGACGACGGTTCGGTTCGTCGCTATATATACAACCGTCGTCTTAGCTTTTAGCGACGAAAAACATATAGCGACGGACAATATATAGATGACAGTTGTATATATAGCGACGGATCGAACCGTCGCCCGGTCCGTCGCTAAAGGGGGTGTGCAAGATATGTTAGATAAAGGGCGAGCAGATCCGAACCGTGTATATATATATATATATATATTTATGGAATATGACTAATTTGTTCAAAAAATTTGTCAATATTCAAATTATTTTATGTCGGGCCACGCATTGGCTAAGCCCTAGTCCCTAAAGTCCAACTAAGCTCTCAGGACCAATATGTACTTGGTGATCAAATGGCCAATGCACTAAATGTGGGATCTAAACACATTAAAGTGAGCAATTGCCCACTTTTATCAACTAGTACTTGTAGCAAACACTTTCTACATGCAATTAAAATAAATAAATAAATTATAAAAAATTATAAAATATGCATTTTATGCAATTAAATAAATAAATAATTTTTTATATAAAATATGAGTGAAAAAATATAGGAGAGATCGTAGGAATAAAAGGTGAAAAAAAGAAAGAAAGAAAGAAAGTTAGAATTTGATGTGACACAGCTTTAAGGGAGATAGTTATTTTCACTACTCTTCATTTATAAAATAGATACTAATTAAAAATCAAATTTCATAAATATTAATTAATAGTAATTACAATTATTTATTATAATTTCTATGATAACTTTCGACTATCCGTCTGTGTTGATGGCTTTAGTAGGCATAGTATTTCCGATAAAAAAAAAATCTTTTATTTAAAAAAATTAAAATTTGTTGCATTTTAAAGAATGTTTAAGCAGCCTTTTTAGTCCCTAAAATATTTAGGTTCATTCAATATATGCATTTATATCTTTTATAACTGGTTCAGCATTATCAAGCTGTCCCAAAAATTGCATGCAGTTAGACTTCATAGGAAATCCTTCTCTTTTTTTTCCCTAATCATTTGAAAGAACTTCATAGTGAGTGTAGCTAATTAGAAATCTAAGAGATTTCAAACTGCCTACCTTTTATGGGTATTGTTATGTTACGAAGGTTTATAGCTTTTGTAGCAAAAATAGCGTGATACGTTTAAGTTTTAAATATTGCATTTTTTTAATTAAATATGTTATGTTTAGAATAAATTGCTTGAAAACAAACAAAATTCTCCACTACCTTTAATACTCCAAACGTCCTTGTAGGACTGAGCAAAAAACAGATATAACCGAATAACTGATCATAACCGAATTTTTATAACCGAATTATTTCGGTTATTCTCTTCAGTTCGGTTATTACCGAATTAATATTTCAATATTCGGGATTTTATACTGTTACTAAAATTTTGATATTCGGTTAACGGAATACCTGAATAGATTTTAAAAAAAAATTAAAACCTTAAGCTCTTTAACTCTTAAGAGGACTTAGTCAGTTATTTACTTTAACCTCAACCCAACATTCCTAAAAGATGAATTGTCCAAAATAGTGGAATATGTATGGAAGGAATATAAGTTATTTATAGCATTTCTTTTTAATCATGCTATACAACCTTGGTAACAGAGTTATTATTTAATAGCATTAAACAATTCTTATGCTTGATGAGATGTGGGAGAAGTTGGGATAGTATTAGTATTATATTTATTGCATTGAAAATTCTGCCCATGCTCATAATTTGTAAGGAATAAGAATTCTGCCCAATTTGAAATGATTTTTTTTTTGATAAAGTTGAACTTAATTTCGGTTATTAACCGAATTTTTAATTCGGGTATTCGGTAATTCAGTTATTCTTAAATTCGGTTAATTATTCGGATAGTAAAACTTAGAAAATTTCGGTATTCGGTTCGGATATAACGAAATTGCTTACACCTACGTCCTTGTACACAAGGAACTAGACGAACAAACGCAATACGAATTAATTAAGCTTGTAATTGTCCTTGTCAACATCATTTGAAGAATGCAAGAATTGATCTTTCAATGTTAGCCCTGCAAATAATTTGAGTGAGGGAGAAGCAATTCCAAAAACAGTAAGTACATTATACTACCGACCGGTCCAGATTTTTTTTTTTTTACAGAATCTACTGATTTAGGTGTAATTTGGATACATATAAAAACAGTGTTGAACAGTCTGTGCAACACTGTTTTTTATATGTATTCAAATTACACCTAAATCACTAGATTCTTTAAAAATTCCAGTTTGAATAAATACTATATATTTTTTGGAAATCAAAGCAAAAAAATATATATATTGGACTAGCGACCGATCAGTAGTATAATGTCCCCCTAGAACTAGAACGACTCTTCCAAAAATACAAAAACACATAACAGTTACTTGAACATAAAACCGAGTTACAAATGCCATTGTAGCCATGGGAAGTACAATCCTTACGAACCAGAGCCAGAAGCAGTACTACCAATGGTAAAACACCGGACTTCCATCCATATACGAATCCAAGTCGACCTCCATCAGCTTCTTCAGTAGCACGCCAGCCCTCTCTCGAGCTCTAGCTGATCCTCTCACAGAAAGATCTGCCAACACCGACGAAAACTCCAACCTCAGACCATCTCTAACACATCCCTCACTTTCCTCAAACAGGCGAATAAGAATCTCCGCCGCGCCTTCCTTGCTCAACATGCACCTCCCTTTTAGCACCTCAAGCATTGAGTTCACAATCTGATCTGTTCTTCTCAAAGCATTCAATCCCTCGTCAAACCTAGCAAGAAGCCCTAATATTGCAAGAGAAGTCCCGGCTAGATCCTCCTCACCGTCTGCACCCTCCACTACTTGGATCAGCACCGGAACAGCCCCTGCTCTGACAGCTTCGCTGCAGTTCCCGTGGAACTGCACGAGCTCGGCCAAAGAACTAAGGAGGTGATGGGCAGCAGGGCCGCGAGGCCCTGAAACCGCCTTCACCAGAGACTGAATAGTATTACCTACCCCAAACTTGGCTTTGTTCTTGTCCAACATAGCCAAGCTGCAGATAAGAGAAGCGGCTAATTTGCTGGAATCGGGGGAGGCAGGGGAGAGGATGAGAGAGTTTAGGCGATAAATGATTTCCATATCAGTTAGAGACTGCTTGAGAGTAGGGTTTAAGGAGAGGTTAAAGAGGATGGACAGTGAGAGCGTTTGTAGGGTTGGGGAGGAGGATTTGAGTAGGGCGAGAAGGGTCGATAAGGCTCCATCTGTCTGTGCAAGCAAGTTTCTCTTTTGAGGACTTACCTTTGTTATGGAAACTAGGGTTTGTAGAGCTTTCTGCTTAGCTTCATCAGAGCCAGATTTTGCTTCTGAAAGACACTCGAAGATGGAGTCTTGGAGCCTGGCAGCTGACATTTCGCAGATGGTAATGGAACAATGGAGGAGCAGCTATATGCTTCAACAATCTTGAACTTCATGATATATCTAATAAAGGATTCACAAATACAGAAGTAAGGACAAAAATATGTTTAGATGGTTCCAATGTTGTATTGCATTGGAAAACCCTCCATCATCTGGGATGTTCTGTCCCACTTGATACACAGTGTGAAATATTGTTTCGATGCTATCAGAGTCTAATAAAACAAACTTCAATATCACTAGGTAGTTTAATATGCAAGGAAATATATACATGAAGCCATTATCAATGAGTAAACAATACACAGTGCAGTTTAAAGAGTACAAGCAAAACTCTATTATTCTAAATTTATGTGCAAGCTTCCAATCAACTATTCAAGCAAATGCAATTCTATGTGAAATCTTTATAATAATTCAAGCACTTATAATTTTGAAACTGAGTGCTCCCTTGGTGAAAGTGGTGGTACACTGGTACTTAACCAATATAAGTCTTTTATTCTTTCCTTTAATGATAAAACATGCCTCTATAATATATTGCAAACAAGAAAAACGTGCACACTACACACCTAACAAAGATTATATACCTCAAGAAACAGTATCAAAAAATATATTGCAAAATTTGCAGTAACGAAAAACCAAAGACGATATGTTGCAGAAATGGTATTTGGACTAGAATCTCAAAAGTTGTCATCGATTATTTGGCTATGCATTAAAGAAGGCTTAACAATTCCCGTGGTCAAATAGACCATGCCATGACAAACAACTATGCAACCTTAAGATTGCCGAGCACTATAGTCGAACACTATAGTCTCAAGAACCAAAAAACAAACCACCCAAATGGTTGAATGTATGTTGTATATCTGTCGCCTCACCGTCTAAACAGAACTTATTTCCACAGTAAAAATAAGTAAAAACTGCATGTACAAATTAGTGATGATGATCATCTCCATGGCCGTCAGGAGGTCCTCCAGGTCCAACCACTTCAAGCTGTAAAATTACGGAACAAACTTAGAATTTTCAACAAAATTCACTATATCGACTTAATGGGAAAGACATCTAGATGGGCTCTGATAGGGGAAAAGGCTTCTAAAAAACATACTAATATGCAAAAGCTCTCACCTTGAAATATTGGGAACAGACCGGGCATTCATGAGGCTTGCCTTTCTCCAGCCAAAACCACACAACATCATGCTCATCTTCTGAAAATTTAAAGCAACTCGCATGTTAGTATTATACTTGAGCAAAACCAAAAAGAAGTGATTTTGATATAAGAAATATGATTCTGACCTCCCTCGACACCTGGGCATCCAACTATTCTTTTGTCATAAACAGACTTAACTATAGCAGGTGCTTCCTACAAGCAGATAGGAGAACAGTAGAAAAGCATATGAGAATGCTACAGAAAATATTGTAATGAAGAAAATAATCTCTACAACCGCATCATGCAGATAAAATTATCAATACGGTATTAAAATTTAAAGAATTTGCATGTCAATGCCTATATCAAATAAAATCAGTTTTCCATAGTCATTACTCCATGAAAGGTAATCAATGGCCGTTACCACAAAACTTGGTAACAGACCAAGTTTTTCTCTTTAAATATTTTTTCTGTTCACTACATTTCTCTCACTAACATTGTCATTTTTCTTTACAATTTCCTCTCTCTGACTTTCACCAACTTTCTCTCTATAAAATTTTCTCTCCTCTCACTCTCTTTTTCTTTCTGTCTTTTCAATTTTGGTTTCTAAATTTTTCTCTCATCTCACTTTCTCTCTCTAAATAATACTCTCTCCAAGCACTTTCAGAGCCCATCTGGCGGAACTATGTGAGGGATTAAAAGCACTTCTAAATTAAAAATGGCAACTTTTTGATGTTTGGTGACTCTTCAAAAAGCACTTTTAACGAGAGATTTGGAGGGTGTTTGGGATCGCTTATAAGTAGTTAAACTTGTTTATAAGTAATTTCAAGAAGAAAAAAATGTTAGGTAAATTGATTTTAAAACTGCTTATAATAACTTTTCATGGAAATAATCAAAACCTCCAATTTGGAGCTTCTGATTATTGCCAAATTTAATAATCAGGTTTGACCAGATATATTACAAATTTATCCATTTATATTTTAATAATTCTAACCATTACCCATATTTACTTTTCAAAACATTCCTTTTTAATAATCTACACGTGAAATAAGTGTTTTAACAACATTTTTATACCAAATATTTTTCACTTGTTAGTAATTTAAAGTGCTTTTTATTTACCAAACACAAACTATTTTTTAAAACTGATTATAATCAAAAGCACTAACAAAATCAATAATCGCGTTTTTTAAGCAGTCCCAAACATACTCTAGGACTTCAAAGCACTCCTCAAATAGGTTATTTTAAGAATATTTAAACGTCACATCAATCTTCAAAACTCAGATCCCTTGCCCCTTTATGTATGGAATAAATAAAAGTACTAAAGTTCATGGGTGCAACAAAATCTCAAAGTAACAAACAGTTATCTTGTTCCACAAAAGTACTATCAATGATTCCATAATGCCAATATTATAACAACTTATCACTATGGAATCTGGAAAACTATAGCTTAGATAGTTAAAACAATAAGAACGAAGATTTTTAAATGGGGTTCATAATAATATCATAAACATATGATTAAATTAAACTTCAGCTAAAATACATCCAAGGAATTTTTCATGAATTACAGTATAAAGTGCCTTTGCGGTGGAGCCTACAAGAATGAGTTGGCAGGTGGTAACATTTTTGATGAAAAAGATACAATTTTCCTTTTACCTCAATGGAGCAGTAATTCACAAAAAATCTTCACGAATATTACATTTAAACGGATCTCGAGTATGCAAGATAACATAATGCATTGTATTAATCTACTTTCAGCTTATTAGAATATCGTATTTTGAGAAATGGCGATGGGGCGGTTCAGCTGCAAGTTAGCCCTCTCCCAATTAATTTTTCTCTTTTTGATACATGGGTTACTCCTCCCCCATTCCCCCTCCCCCACCTCCTTCTCCCTCTTCCACACCTAATTAAGTAGGGGTGCCTAATTCAAGTATTGAACAGGGCAGGATTAGGATACCCATTTGTCTGTTTAAGTTTTACTTTTCTTTTAGCCATTTAAAAGTTACTTTACTTCAAAACGTATACACAGACTTTTTACTGTATAGATGAAGACTACAAAATTGCAACATAAGATAATATTAATTTTAAGCATGCTAGCATGCATCCGTTATCATACCTCTTTAAAATTAATTAAAATTTAAAAATGCAAACAAAGCATTGTATAACCTAAAGAAAGTTTATATATTTGCAGCAAAAATATATCACATAGGACCCTGAAAGGTAATCCCATACAATTAAACTCAAAATCCAATATGAATAATATATGCATGTATATAGAAAAACCATATAACTGCAGGGGGTGGAGGAATGCTTTCCCCAAACCCAACTTGACTTTCTATTGGGTTGCCAACAACTCAACACATGTGATCTGCATTTTCGCAAAGTACATGTAGCAGCCCATTTCATGAATCACATTTATTTATTTTTTGACGACATACTTCATGCTAATAAAAAAAATAATTCATTCTCTAACCTTGGTACCAAAAGGTCCCTCTGGGAAATTTATGTCCAGAATGTTCTTTCCCTGGAAATCAAAAGATTCAAAGCATTTTTAATATCAAATTAAAGCATATACATATATGTATGTCTTATAAACAAAAAGATTAAATTAAGAATGGAAAAAAAAAACCTGAAGCTCAGCCTCAAGTTCTTCACGTTCGTGTCCAGTAGCAATAGGCATAAAATCTTCAATCCTTTTCTTCCCCATAGCTGCGCTCATTCAACCCACATTTATTACTAAATTTCTTCTCCAAAATCATCTCCCACTTTCCTCATACAACATAATTCAACACACACACACCTACCTATATATTCTTTCTGTATACATGCCACTAGTAATCAAATATAAACTTGTAGAAATCTAAAGATCTAATAAATATCCATTTTGTACAAGAACTATTCAATTTATCCACACAAAAAAAACAATAAACAATACAAAACAGGAAAAAGAAATGAAATTTACCGGAGGAGAAGGGAGGAGGGGTGTGCTTGGACGCCGTGGTATGGGATGATGAAGAAGCGGAGGTGAGGAATCGAGCAGTGATTTGGTCGGAAACGGAGGCTGATCGGCGGTGGAGACCACCAAAAAGTCGTCGCCATGGAGCTAGGGTTTGTAAATCAGATGAAACCACTCTTCTCCACATTTTATCTTTGATTGATAGACTTTATTTTTATCTTCTTAAGCGACCAAACTATACTGTTACCTGCAAAAAGAAAGGAAGGAAAATTGCTATTTATGTACAGATGATTTGAAAATATTACATTTTCGTACCTGAAATTTTGGTTAATTTACAACACCATACTTTTTGTAAATAGCCATTTAGGTAACTCGTAAAAATAAGAGAAATCATAGTTTCATAATAAATAGTAGACGGGCGGATTTTAGCTACAAAAAAAAAGGGCCGGGCAATGAGGAACAAATCCTTCACAAGAAATAGTATATTATTCACGAGATTTATTGTGAAAAAAAAATTACGCAGTTCCTGGCATTAGAGCTCCACACTAAAAGTATCATTCGTTAAGTTAGTGACTAAATATTTTTTGTGAAGAATATATTATTAAAAATATGTTCGACAAAAATTATATATTGTAAATGATTATTTTTGTTTGGCAATGAGATTTTCTCACAATTAACATTTTGAAAATTATATATTGTAAAAATGTCTTCTTTCATAAATAATTATTTGTGAAGAACATATTTACTTTAAAAATGTTGGATTTCCTTCACTAATTACATATTGTGGTTTTTTTAATTTATCGAGAAAACATTTCTTCGACAATGCTTCTATTAAATAATCAAATCATTGCAAATTAAAATATTTTTAAAAATATTTATTATTTTGTAATCAACATCAAATAAAACATTACTCCCTCCGTCCCAAAATAACTGCTCAGTTTTGACTTTTTTTAGTCAAATTGACTTTTTTTAAAATTAATAATTAAGTATGTATAAATATATTTTTAACATTATAAAAATTGGTATTAGTAATAAATTGTATATACTTTTTTTGTTATAACCTCTGCACCTATATTCTGTAAAAATAGTACAAAACATAGTTTTAAAAAATAGTCAATTTGACTTTAAAAAGTCAAAGCTAAGCAGTTATTTTGAGACGGAGGGAGTATATTATATAAATAACCAAATGTATAATATTCCACAACTAAATATGTAATAATCAAGTAACAAAACCTACAAAGTTTGTAATCAAAACAAATGTAGGTGTCCCCAAAGGCCTAATACCTAAAATATTTAATCATTAATACAAGTAAAAAGGTAAGAAAAATAAACTATAAAAATTTTGTAGCTTTGACATGTTAAGTACTCTCCTCATTGTCATAATTTTCTTTAACATAAGCTTGGTCATGTAAACTTTAGCATGTCAAAGAAAAAAAACACTAAAACTTAACTTCAAATATTTAAATGAAAAGAATATGACAAAAGATTAAATTGACAAAAAATTTAAAAGCGCTTCCACAAGTAAAAATTATAGTTCCACAAGATCTTTCTCTGTGCCTCACTTATGTGAGAAGAAACTTATGAAAATATAAAATTTTACTTGTGTGTGAAAATAGAATTGCCCTAATTAAATGATAAACATTATTAAAACAATTAAAGATGAGAATTTGATACCTATAAATATATATATATATATATATATATATATATATATATATATTTATAACCAGATACACAAATAAATGTACAACAAAATATAATTATAAGTTATCACTATCCCCTTTAGAAAACTTGGTACTTATGTATATATATATTTTTGGCTCTTTCAAGTTTAACTCTTCCATTAATCTGCTCCCTTGAATTTATTAACTTACATATCTGTCCTTACCTCTATACCTATATAAAAAAAAGTCAGCAAGGACAACTGCATATGCTACCCCTTCACAGGTCCACCCCTTATAGTAGATGTTATCCACATTCATGTGAACATGATATATAAAAATATGAAATTTTCCTAATAAAAATTAAGAATTTCCTATTAAAAAAAAGGTCTAAAGTTATATTTAAATGATTCAAGTTTGAATACCCCAACCTCGACTTATTTATATTTAAAAATTATTTCATTCCATTAAAATTCGAATCAAGCCTCACTCAAGTAAGTTTGATGATATAGAATAATTGAATTTTTATATCTATAAAATGACATTAAGAAAATGAGTATCCAAATTATATATATGTATATAAATATATTTTGATTTATATTAATTTTTGCATTGTGACCAATTTTACATAAATAATTGAAAATAAAGTTTGAACTTTGACGTACAAATCCATTTTGAACCTAAAGTAGAGTGTATAACTTGTAATTTAGTCTTCTCCTCGGCCTCTTTTCATTGTTGGGGAATTTTTTATTCATTTTTTTTAAATGACTTTATAACTCGGTGTGCAATGGACTAATACTACTACGGGGTGCACACTAATACCACACATCAAATGAATTTTTTCTTTTTTGTTTGTCTAGTAACGCTAGAACTCGAATTGCAATGAGCTACTATCGGGTGCATCCATTGAAATTTTTTTTGAGAGCATTATTTTTACTTCTACGCGAGATTTTGATATTTTCACATAATATCATCTCACGTGAAAATGGGATTCACTCTCTTCTCAAAGACTATGTAAAAATATAAAAAACACATGAAAATATCAGTTTCCTACTTTTTAAATGATGCTAGAACTAGCCAACTCGGTGTGCAATGAGCTAGGGTGCTCACAATAACCCACATCCGTGATATCATATGCTTTTTAAAAAAGAAAAGAAAAGAAAAAAAAAGTTTAGACCAAAGGTGATAACCTAATCATTTGTCAATCCAATAGTTATAGCCTAACTGTTCCTGTCCCATTTTCAGGCTAGCATATTATCAAAACTGCAATTACTCTAATTCCTCTACTCAAAAACTTGCAACTCTTGTATTTAACCTTCCATGTTGAAGTACTAGTACTCTTTGCATTTCTTCGAAAATGCTAGATATATCTAGTTGGTATTTTGATAGGGTAAAGATGCAAAATTGTCCCTGTTGTTTTACCCGAAGTCCCCGTTAACTCAAACTTTTTTTTCTTTCAAAAATATCCTTGGATGTTATAAATTCCAGTTCAAGTACGCCCCTCTCGTTAAAAGACCTCTTCAACCTAATTATCAGCCTGTTGACAGGAAGGGTATAGTTCCATTTAAGATCCATTTGTTGTATAGGTGGCATATCCATTAACGGAAGAGGTGTAATTGAACTGAAATTTATAACGTTAAGGGTACTTTTAGGGGGGGGAAATCATGGGCTAACGGGTACTTGCAATTTTGCACCTTTGCCCTATCTTGATAACAAGCACTAGCAAAAAATACTGTAGAACTCATCAATACAAGATGGATTTTAAAGTAGAACCCATCAATAATCGACTAGATAAAACTAGCCATCCATAGTCTTTAGTTAGGTACTAATAAAGGAGGCAAGTTCCACATAATATTCATAAAATCCGGAAAATGAAAAGTAACCCCAGTCATAGCAATAATACCTTCTACCACAATACTTCAATAAGTGCAATCAACATCCAATATTTAACATACTACATATTCAAACAAGCCAACCACCTAAGGAAGTTCAACCTTTTTTACTCCAGATTCCACAACTTTGGCAAAATTAAGAGATGATTTGACTTCCACTTGGAAAACAAAATCCAACAGTCGAGACAGATGCATTTCTTTACCTCTGGCCCGAGTCTGGAGAACCATCGCCATAAGAGACTAGACCCTTCTTTCCAGGTGGGCTTTCCGAATAAGACGGTGACTTTTCTTTGCTAGCACGCTTGGGTGAGTGTGATTGTGAAGACCTGGATTCAGACCGGCTCCTACTCCGAGAAGGTGACCTCCGCCTCTCGACATGAGGTGATGCACGATACCTAGATGTCTCCAGAGGTGATCGTACAGGACTGCGACTGTAACGGCGACTGCGGTAGCGGATTGGGCTCCGTGATGCACTAAGACTCCGGGATCTGCTTCTTCTGCCTCTGTATCTGTAGGCAAGTATTACACAGTGCAAAGCAAGTCAACCTTATAAGAAGCATACAGTCGAAGAACTATGTAATGTTAGACCTCAAAGAGGTTTTGTCACAGTAACAGATCCCATACATCTTCATCGCATACTCTGAGTGTGTTTATTTCTCCTGATATGTTATGTTAGCAACTAAACAGGTCTATTACATATTTAGATAAATGAAAACTTTCCGAATACCTGTGTATGCAAACCCATATCGCAGATATTGCATTGAATATGATATAACCCACTTGGATCTTGCATTTTAATATAAACATTCCTCAAAGGACATATAGGTTCAATCTAAATTTCAAAGTTCAAAAATACAAGAAGATGAGATAACTAGTACATTCTCTTTTGGTCTTGTTTTCGATTAGTCCAGTAGGGTTACTTCTTGTCCTATTTTATTGTATTATCATGTTTCTATCTATTTGTAATTTTAATATATATTTTTCATACCAAGACTACCAGGACTGTGGAAATAAAAAGTGATGACATAAGGCCATTAGTGTCTAAAGTAAAATCTGGTGGTAAGATAACAAAAATTTCCACAGGAATATCTGTGATTAATCAGCTCTGAAATAAATAAGTTCCAAGTTGTGAGAGTCAAACTTTAATTAGAGTAACAAATTAATCACATCACGGACCTTGGAGGAGTTCTCTCTCTAGGTGGAGTCCTGTGACGCCTGGGGGATCTCCTATAACTTGAATATCTAGCAATCATAAAAAAATATATACATTAAAATAAACACTACAAGGAGAGAAACATTCTAACCTGAAATCACAGCCCAAAAAAATATTTGGCTTGTTACCTGTCACGGTCACTTCTACTGCCATAGCGATATGACCTGACAGGAGAACGATCAGGAGAATGGTATCTGCGTGCATAAGAGTAACGCTGACTGAAACCCCTTCCTCGTCTGATTCGCTTAGGTGAACCGTCTGGTGAGGGACTTCTTGATATGCTCCTTCCACGATCTGCGTAAGGTGACCTTGCCCTACGTCCCACACCTACAGGACTCTTAGAACAACTGCGACGATTATTCCTTGTAGGAGCTCTAATTGGGCTTCGACTAACACTTCTCCACGAAGGGACCCTACCTGAGCTTCTGCTAATGCTTCTTCGAGATGATTTTACAGGGCTTCTGCTTACAGTTCTTCGAGAAGATCTAACAGGACTTCTGCTTGCTGATTTTCTTGAAGACTTTCTGGATGAGGTTCTTGGAGGGCTCCGACTAAAGCTCCTCTGACGTGGGGATGATATAGGACTCCTGGTAGTGCTTCGTCGAGGTCCGGCTTGTACTAAGCTTGGGCTGATGCTTCTTCCTTTCTTGGACCTTACAGGGCTCCTGCTAACACTTCTAGCGGGGCTTCTGCTAACACTTTTAGCCGGGCTTCTGCTGCTTCCACTTCTAGCAGGGCTTCTGGTGATACTCCTACTTCTTCGAGAGACCTGCAGAGGGCTTCTACTAACACTAGGGCTCCTGCTCACGCTTCTTTTTGGGCTCATACTCTGGCTCTTGCTCAAACTCCTGTTGGGACTAATACTCATACTCTTACTCAACGTCCTTCTAGGACTTATGCTTCGGCTCCTGCTCATCAACTTTTAATAAAATACCATATCTGGAAGAACGTGCAAAGCATAAAGATTAACGTATGTGTTATAAGAATAGAAAGTAAACCTAGATTTTCCTGGGTGATCATCAACTACATCAGGTTGTCTCTCTGCTATCTTTTCAGATCTAATTTCCACTTCATTCCCATTGCTCTGCTGCTCTCCATTTTCCTTGGGATATTCACCCTCCTCCCTTTCAAGCATATCAGGAGAATCCACCTTTTTATGATAAAGGGAATTACCTTCCCTCTCTTCTGGAAGAGGAGAATCATTTCCAGCTGCATAAAGTTAACAACAACAAATGCACTCAACATTAAGAAAAAGACAATGTAACAGAAACATAGGAACAAGTAAAAAATGAAGCTTAAAAAGACTATGATGGTTGAACCAAAAAAACAACTTTGCTACATCAATTATATAATACAGAGGAAATCGCTACTGCCTTTGATTGTAAATATCAAAATCACCAATGACATTCTTCAAATAATAAATACGTCAAAATTTTAAATTACAAAATGTACAACAATGGGTGTGATAGGTTTATAAGATGACAATTTCTATTATATGGTAGGATATCCCGGGACCTAAAAAAGTTGAAGCAATCAGAATTAATGAGCAACCCCACTTAGCTGAAATCAACCTTCACTATTGCATGACTAAGAATGCAATCAAAGCCACCCAACTTTGCAGCAATTGAAGATTGGTCAATACATGATGCTCTAGATGTATTATAGAACAGCAATTCGAGATAATAGAGAAAGTAATTGTCTATTATGGCGAGTCTGGTGACCTTTGGTAAACCTCTATGTGCAGAGATGGCTCAACTTTTCGAAACCAATAACATACAAGTATACAACATATTTTTATAATACAACGTATTTTTTTAACCCCCTATAGAATGACACTTGTCAGGAGAAGGTATTCCAAATAAGTTATCTACTACATAAATTCCTAGAGGCATTACACACTGAAAAATATATTCAATATAATACAACAGACACAAAAGATAGAGACAGGTATCAGAGAGAGAAGAGAACACAAAAGCTCTGTCAATAGCCGAGTAACAGTATTCTTTCTGGAAAAGAGTTCAAAGAACTCAAGCATACCAGTTATTTGAGCAGGATTTTTATGCTCCCAATCCATTCTACGAGCATCACCATTATCATCCTTACTCTCACTTTCACTTTCAGTAGAAGTGTCCGATGCCCTATATTAATAAAAAATAAAGGTATGGCATAACATCAGGATGATATTGTAGAATAACACTAAAATCAAAATGATGACTTACTGTAGAGATCCAAAGATGGCAATTGCGAGCCTTACTCTATTCACTTTGGTTAACTAGACATCAAAGCCATTAGGTCTAAGCTACAATTAGGAAAACGTTACAAGGTCAATGTGCACGAGTTGGACTGAGTGTTCTACAATCAACTCAGATCGACACTTTCTTCAAAGAATCATTGTAATCGGACAAAGCGACCTTAGGTTTAATGGTGTTTAAATCTACAACAAAAGCGATCTAAACAATATTCTGATCTACAAAACCATGAAATGTAACAAGACCTTCTATAATGGTGCACACAGTGCAAGACCACCTATAAAGGTTCACAAAGTGAAAAACCTTCTGTATAGGTGCACAAAGTGATGCAAAGTTCCCTTTCCAAATCTAAATATTTTCCAACTTCCAATACAAAATATGAACCCTTAAAAATTAGTTGCCTTATTAAGTGTATGGGAATTTCTTAGACTGCATACTAAAAAAGTTTCCAAGCCAGTTCAGTTACATAGATTCAAGTTCCTATATTTCCCATAATATTGGACAACTTTGTTAGGTCATCTTGAGGTGGCCGAATTTAATCTGAAGTTAGACCACTATACTTGAAGTTAACACATTTGAAAACATTTATAATCAATATTCTAAAGCAACCTTTTTGATCTGCGCTTTGATCTCTTATCACGCCTCTTGCGCCTTTTATCACGCCTACGATCCCTTCTTTTTCCACGCTTATATCGGTCTCTCTTAGAAGATCTCTTTCGCTTCTTACGCCTATCATCACTTGATGAGCTAATGTCAGATGATGAAGATATATCTGAGTCTGACTCACTGTCAGAATCAGATGTTTCCGACTCCGTATCTGAGGAGCTAACTGATTCAGAAGTATAATATTTTCTTCTCCTCTTCCTTCTATCTTTTGAAGATTTCTTATGCTTCCTCTTACGCCGTAATTCATGACTGTTAGCCTCAGAAGAAACATCCTTCCCATTTTTCAGTTTACTCACTTTCCTTTTGTCTGCATATTAAGACAATAAATTGAGCAGCAATTGATTAACTAAAAGTAATTATACATATATACATATATATCTGTACATAAGAAATGAACACGGTAATCCACATTTTAACATACCAAAACTCTGATACTCATTCGCAAGTTCACCACAATTTACGATTTTTACAGCTTTTCCTTTTTCATCACCAACATTTTCTATCTTTTTCAAGACTTCATGTCCTTCAACAAGTTTTCCAAACACAATATATTTCCTGTTGTGTACATGCCATAAATTCATCATTGAGAAAGATGCCAAGTTCTTCAAACAAATGAACAAATAAATTAAAAGTATTAGCAATCCTACATTATTGTACTACTTCAAACCCAGAACCAGTTCAACTAGAATAAAATCAATAAAAGTGATATAGTGAACTAAAAAACAAACGTACCTGTCCAAATGATGATTAGCTTTGAAGGTGATACTGAATAAGGAGCCCCGGGTATCACGATCCGCAATTGCCATTGAAAGAAGACCAGGTTCGTCATGTTTTAGTTTGGGGGATTCGTCTGCAATGATTTACAACTGCATGTTAAACATCCGCAAACTAGAAGAACAAGCACTCTCTAAAAGTATGCTAATCAACATGAAATGATAGAGAAATCCAGAAAACCAGAAAAAAATTGTAGATGAATTTCTAGCTCCTCGAAAGCAAGGCAGCACACATGCACAAGGTCACTATATCTAAATCCTCCACTAAGAGCAGCAGTAGGATACTACAATTAAATACATTGCAAAACAGAGAAAGTGCACACAAAAAGTAGGTAGTCTTACGAAGCCCTACTAAACAAGATTCAAGATCAAATGAAAGAGCACTATGACTTATTTCTCCAGTCATATTAGCAAATTCTTATAATGTGTTTGAAGCAATAATAACAGAATAATCCACATTGACAACTATAGTAGAAAAAATGAGACTAATGAAAGCAAATAACAATTGTGGTTATGAAGCAACAATGATAATAGCGCGATAAGTGTTCCCAGTAATGAAACTTAAATTTGTGAGAAGCTTCATCTTCTCTTTCTTACTCCTACAATATCATTCTATCTTTTTCTTCAATTGTTCCATTCAGGATGAGTGGACTTGATTGTTTCCTCCTATCTATGCAATTTTCTGTCTTCCTTTGTTATCATGTTGTTCAAAAGGTAGTTGCTGCAATCAGACCTTTGTTCTTTTTATTTTCTTTTTATAAAATTCAGCAATCAGACACTTTTAGTTAACCACTTAAACCCTAATACCTCAACAAAGCTTAATATTTTGGACCATCAACATCTACCTAAGAACTCATAATCCACAAAAAAGACCAATATTATTGGTTCTCAGATTACAGTTACCAGACTGGACATTTTGAACCCAAAACTCTGATACTAGTGTGCACCTAACCCTATCACGTTACCAGTAATAAAGGAAGAACTAGAAAACATCTATGATAGTGTAATTGTAAACTGCACGTACTTTAACAAGATTATATGCACTTGAAATGATACTAACCAAAAATCAAAAGGTGCATACACAAGTAGGCAAAATATGCACACACCCTACCATTTTAAGTGACAGATATACAATTGTCGAATTTCATTGGGTCGAAGCTCCCATGCAGCGAGAATAAGATCAAAGTCAGCCCCACCTTCACAGGCAACGCAAAAAGGAAACCCATTTTCTTTCAAGATACAAATGATTTGTGGGGAAAGAAATGTATATGAACGTGCATCCACGTGTGAAAATTGTTTAGCCAAACTTCAATTAATGATTTGAATCATACTTTTTAAAGAAAACATAGTTATATAACTGACAACTTCAGGTAAGCATAATCACAAGGTCAACAAATTTAATTACAGAATCTTCACTAAAAGAAACCAGAACAACGTTCATTCTCACCTGGAAACTTCTCCCCATATATGCTTTCTCCATAACTCCCTGCAAAGCAGCAATGAGGTCCAATATAATGTCAAGAAACATGTGGATCCATGCCTTACAAAATAAATAATGGAAGAAAAGCAAACAGACACAATCATCAAAAAATGGTTACATTACAAATTTATAGTTCTTGTAATTAGTAGAATCTCACATTACAGCAATTACAACTCCATTGAATAAGAAATGGCAGCTAAAATGGATATTGTTCAGTAGATAATCTTTCACTTTTGTGCTATCAGGGCCAAAAGGCTAAAGTCACAGCAAAGGTCCAGGTTCCCCTTTTGTTGAGCCCAATAATTTCTGGATTTGTAACAGTCATATCCCTTGCTAATTTTAGCCTTCGTATACAGGTTGAGAAACAGTTTAGAACACAATTTTCATATAAAAGACGGATTTTTCTTATTCTTCATGATTTAGCTTTTATTTTCACTGCTGCATCTACTGTGTTTCTCTGTCTTTTTCTTTTTTGATAAGTTATTGCCAGTTTCTGATTTTTCATATCCAACTTCAGAAACTAAAAGTTTAAAACTCAGTTTAAGAAGACGTTGTGCACTGTGCACTGTGCACTGTTTTTACAAGTGGTGTACTGCACTTTTTAGAAGTACAAATTGTGCAATAGTATCCTTCCTTAGATGACAAGGCATCTGTTACGAAAAGCTAAGAAGCCTGCATAATTGTGTTGTGCTGCCATCAATCAATGACAAGCTCACAATTTTGTCTTGGGTAAATAGAACACTCAATTCAGGACAAAGAGTCGATCCTTTCCAGCTCATCACATTTAGGATAAAAGAAGGGATTAAGACAGTATGATCCATTGATTTTAATTTTTAAGTATCACATAATGTACACTACATGATATGAGAACTATAGTTTGCCTAAGATGTTTTGAACTTATTAGATCAGGTAGAGCACAAATAAAAAGAACTACTCAGATAACTTACCTTCATTTTTAAGCAAATCGCCGCCCTGCAAAATATGTACCAGCCGTCAATCTATTGGTAATTAAGAAGACAAGTGTATTTCTTCCAAAAAAAGGGATGCACGTGATGAAGCTAAGTAAATTTATGAGGATGGACAACTTAGTAAGCACAACCTTAAAACTACATCACAAGAAAAGCAGTCGTGACCATCAGCCCTGTATCCTACAGCATAAAAGAGGATAGCTGACTAAATGACAGAGAGGACTTCTAAGACATGCACAACCCGAAAACTAAGCCAAAACAAAAGGGTGGCATTTAGCCTTGATGCAAGTCAAAGACAAAACACATACCTGAGCCATGGATCCTTTAACAATGCGATGGAAGAATGATCCTTTGTAGTGTAAAGGTCTTCCGGTCTTGGAGCTATGTCCCTTCTCTCCTGAAAATTAACAAATCATTCATAATTAGAATAGAAATCTATAAGTTTAAATGTAGTGGGAAAAAAAGTGTGGAATTCTTTATTAAAAATAAAACCAGAAGGATAAAAGAGGTAGACGTCTTCTGCCGATGTTATATTCAAACAGAATGAAAAATAAACCACAAGGATAAAAGAGATAGACGTCTTCTGCCGATGTGATATTCAAACAGAATGATTATCTAATGATACTAATCGCTACAAAAATACATAATATCTGACACATTGTTTCTCTATTTTTCCTGGCAACAAAATCGCGCATCTTTTTCCAGACTTGGAGAGTCAAAGATGACTATTTCCAAAGATTGGTGAAATTCAGAAGATATGATTGCTACCGAACAAAACTAACAAGAAGTAATTTTTTGATTTTTTTTTTAACAATTTGGTACCAATTTCTTACAAGAATTTACCTGTACATAGTGCACGGAAATTTTCTGCACTCTTGGGAACAAGATCAGAGAAAAGCTGCAGGATCAAAAAGAATATATGAAATAATCATACACAAGCGAAGAAAATATGGTGTTAACTAACAATTGAACAGCACTAATAAAGCATTTTAACTTTTAAGTAAACAAAAAATATTTAGTAACACGGCATAAAGAAAAATTGTTCACTTGATAGTTGCTATACTAGTTCAACAAATTAAAACAAAACAGTACCTCAAAAACCATTCTTTCAAAGGGATCTCCATCAATTGATACATCCAAGAAAACAAAAGGATTCTTCTTGCTCATTTTCTCCGTCTTGCAGTACAAGTCAAGCTGGTTCTTCACCAATAATCTGACCAAGACATTTCAAACCAGAAATCATTATACTATATTATTTCAGCAAGAAAATAAATCAAATAGAAACAAAATATCTGGCACTAATAAAATGCCACCAAGCTTTCCAACAATGCAACAAGTTATACCAGATTTAAGAATACCCACCAAAATATACCGACTTGTCTACGTAATTGAATCCAAGGAAAGACAACTTTGGAATGCTTTCAGCTCCAGAGCAAAAGAAGCCAGACGACAAGGATACTTATGGAATATATTTCCAGTAGCTCTGCTACCTGAGACAAACTTTAAAAGGTTCCAAACAAGCAATGAACATAGTAAACTTCTAGTCTGCCATAAATTCCCCATGATACCTTCATAAATTATTCTTTGAGATCAAATTGAATTATTCTGAAGTACTTAGGTTGACTAGAGGAGTACATCATTATCCATTTCAAGGTAAAATTATCATCTTATTGTGGCTTGATCAACCATTTTCTAATACCTTAATCAAATTCTGGTACTATCTCTATCTTATTCTTGCAAATTACGAGAATTAATCCACATCTTTCATTACAGTGTCTACCTACATAAACCCCTCATATGTGCAAGGCTCAACTAATTATAAATAACTTGAAATGCACACGATTAATACCAAATATCATGCATTTCTAAGTCTTGAGCAAACTGAGAAGAAACCAATGAAAAAGCATGCCGCAAAGTTGTTTAAAATATCACCATTTTGATGTAATATTTTTGTAACCACGTCAATCATTAGGCAATGATTGTATCCCATCAGTGCACAAAGTTCATAGAACACTACATATCCATTAAAAAATTCCATAAACAATGTAGGGTTGTTAACTGAACTCCTCTTTATCTTAAGGTCAAATGCTCTGGTAAAGTAACATGAAGACTTTAAATTCGATAAAATCATGGATCTAAAAAAGAACTATTAAAAAATGCAATCACCACAAAAACTCAGCAAATCCACCAAGAAAAAAACGAAATAACCCACTTAGAAATCATTCAACTGTGCAAACTTAAAAACCCAGATCAGTAAATAAAAGCCACTCATAAATCAATTCTATCACTTAAGCATACTACCAACATTTCCAGGAATTACAGTCATATATTTATATGCATGAAAAAAAAACATACAGAACCAGCTACTAATTATTTCACCTCGTCTATATTTTAAAAGAAATCCACTTCAACATTTCAATTGTTGTTAGCTGACGCTAACCAAAACCACGAAAAATACCCTAAACCCTGGCAAATTTTATACAAAGGACTTAACTTTAGACTAGCGAAACCTGATCATTAAGATTCAAAAGTGATGTCAGTAAAACTGTATAACAGCACAAATCATAAATCCTGAAAGGAGAAAACTTGCGAGAAATCCAGAATGGCAGCTTGTAAAATCAAATGAACAATATACAAACATAAATATATATAAATATGATTTCATATGTATACACAAACCCTAACCCTAGGTTTACCTGATATAGAGATGATGCAGTCTACAGTGCTGCTCCTCCACAGAAATGTGTCGATTAGGGAGAGTGAGAGAGAAAACCTAGACTTATATGCGAATCTTAAGCAGCTTGTACTGGTTTTTATTTACTGATTTAACCCGGTGTTTGATATATAATGGCTTCAATTGTCCTTGATAAGTCAAATGACAGATATGCCCTTGTTAATGTGTTTGATGGATTTCTGTTTGGTCCATATAAAAAATGTTTTTTTTGTTTTTTTTATAGTAAATGAATTTCTAAGAATATCAGTTACAATATAGAATCACATATTCACAAGTCTCGGGTTATTAACGTTTGTTTCGCTAGCGTTTTGTGCATTTGAACTTTTGTGTCATTATGATGCATTACATTTAAGACTAAAAGTTGTATTTATAAATTAAATAAATTATATCTAAAATAAATTGTTTAAAGGAAAATAAAAATTTAACATGTGTTTAACTTTTAAATGTGTTGAGATCTAAAAGGAGTTAATAAATCTTTTAAAACTTTTTTACTTATTTAAAGAATGTTGTACACTCAAAATTTCGCTTTTCTTGAACTAAACTTGCAGGAGGGTAAAAGCGTAATTTTACTTCGAATACAATCCTGAGGGAGGGCATAAGCATCATTTCACTCCGAAGACAACCCCGTGAAGAAATCAAAGTGCAACGATGCCCAAACACGATGTGGTCCGAACGAGGATCGCAAAACTGAGAATGTGACCACAAGAAGTCACCACACGACAACTATTAGGACTGCAAACTATTCGAGACGAGCCAATTGATGACCCTCGGTGACTGGAAGATACCCTTCAGGTAATTGCATCATCTTCCTGGACTCCGATTCAATCAGACTCAACCTTATTTCGTAGTCTTCCACAAGGACTTTCTGGGATTTTTGGATACAGAGCTCAACTTTCACCGGACCAACACCGAAGGAACAAACTTCGAGGCGAGCACACGAGACCCAGCCGCAGGTCCCAACCCTTTATCCAGCAGTCCATTTGGGAAAAAAAATAGAGAGAGAAATTCATTCTAGAAAGAAACCCTCGGATTTTGCCTTCTTTCATCATATTTGAGTTGTTTAATCATCCATCTTGTAGAGCTTGAGTGTCTTGAGTGATATAGCTTTGATTCCAAGCCAAAAGAAGCTTGTTTATTTGCTCCCCAAGGTGAAACCACTCATTTTGGGTCATTTCCTTTGTAAATGTTATTCTAAATACTAGATTTATGTTATATATTGTTTGAATCTAGTTAGACTTGTTATTTTACATATATTTTGCGTAGTAGTTGGTAGATTTAGAGTTTTTACCGGTTATTTTGTGCATATATAGTTGGAAATCAAGTCCAAAGACTAGATCTAAGCCGGATCTAGCCCTTTGAACTGTTATAGAGCTTGAAGCTCTAACCTATATATGCTAGATTGGTTTCTATCCATTGTAGATCTAGTCGTTTTAATACTTTTGGTCAGTCCTGGTGACCCCGTAGAGCTCTAGATCTATATCTAGAGGTAAGGGGATCCTCATGGCTCGTGATAGGGATTTCAGCAGATGAAATCACCTAATATCGGGTTGAGGATATATTGTATATTTATATTTAAGGATATTAATGTGAGCCTAGGAATCCCGTGGTCGAGATCTAACAACCGGATCTCGACTAGATTCTCACAATGGACTTTTATTTACAATGTAATGTTTAAATAACACAAATCGTTGCACATGTAATTTTAGATCTTAAAATGAGTTCGAGGGGTTCGACCTAAGAAGTCAGATTTAAGATCCCGTGATAGTGAAAATTTATGATTGTGGGTGCTCGGATCTATCAAGATAACTTTCATGCCCGACGATGATCCGACCTTCTTTGGCGCTTTCTTTCATGCATTATCACCTAAAACGATTTTCAAATCAAAATCGCAAAGAGCTTGTATAAAAATTAGACCTGGCAAACGGGCGGGCCGGGCCATTTTTGGGCCGGGCCAAAACAGCCCGGCTTTTTATGGGCTGAAAAACTACGGCCCGTGGCCCAACCCGGGCCAAGTCGGGCCGGCCCGGGGGCTTTTGCCTTTTTTTTTTTTTTTGCAAAATTTATTTTACACAATCTTTTTATGTCATAATTTTGCAAAATTCAAGTTCCCTTAGCTTCATGAGTTAAGGATGTTTGTTAATGCTACAATCAAAACAAATCGAACTCTTTTTTTGGAACAAAAAAAAAAGGCAAATGGACTCTCTTTTTAGGAGCGGAGGGAGTAGGATTTAACATTTATAATTTTGTATGAATATGGATTATGCAAGTTGACTTTAAGATGAGAAAATTAGAACAATTCATGAATCTCTATGGTGTAAAATTCAACGGGTGCACCACAAAAAGACATTTTGCCATATTCATGAATCTCATCAAAATTATTATTTTTAATCTCTTATGGGTTCCAAATTTAAAATAAAGTTGTACGAGGAATTTAAAACATGCAAGTTTGCTTGAAAATTCATTGAATTCCAACAGAAAGCTCCACATCACATGCTCAATTTGTTAACATACATATATCAGACTGATTCGTTGTCAAATTAAGATTATTCTTACAATAAATCGCAAACGTCCATCCGATGATCTAATATATATATATATATATATATATATATATATGTGTGTGTGTGTGTGTGTGTGTGTGTGTGTGTGTGTGTGTGTGTGTGTATACTTAATAACCAAAAAACCCCTTGAACTCTACACTTTTTTTCAATATAACCCATGAGCTCTTTTTATTTCACAAAAAAACTTTGGAATTCTAATAATTGGGCAAAAAATGCTCTTAAAACTAGACCATGGTTAACTAAGGATGAGTTGTCATCACACATGGGACATGGCATATGATGTGTATAAAAAAAATATTTCAAACATTATTGTTTTGCTAACTTCTTTTTGATTATTTAAAAAAAATTATAAAAAGAAGTAGTTGTTGTAGCTCAGTTGGTTTAACTCTTATTTAATAAGTTGGAGGTCTTGTGTTCAATCCTCACAAGCATTATTGTTTAAAAAAAAAAAAAAAAACTCATGAATGGGCCACGGGCCGGGCCGGGCCACCCGCCGGCCGGGCCAAAATGGCCCAGCTTTACATGGGCTGAAATTATAAAGCCCATAGCCCGCTTTTTTCCCTGCCGGGCCGGCCCGCGGGCCCGGACTTCTTTTGCCAGATCTAATAAAAATAAAGCGTATCAGGGATAGATACTTAGGATCAATAAATGGAAGTATCAAAGGACCTCAATTCTTATTTGACGAAGGATATGAAAACTTTGTTTTCCAAAACATCACTTATATATATATATATATATATATATATATATATATATTTGTTCTAAAAATAAAATTTTATCTGAATCGAATCCTTTGTGCATAGGCCAAAGATGTACGTCACTACTTTCAGAATAACATCATAGACTTAAGAATAATAATCGAAAGTATCAAAGGATCTCGATTCCTATTTGACGAATGATTTGGAAACCTTGTTTTCTAAAATGACATTTCAATATGCTTTTGTTTAAAATGAACTTTTCTTTAAATCAAATCTTTCGTGCATAGGTCCAAAGAGGTACAGGACTACTTTCAAATAACTTAAAATAAGGCTTAGAATAAACCTTGAAATAAAAGCGCGCACACACATTTTATGCTTAAGAAATTAATAAGATGCAGTAACCGTGTTTTCACGAAAGTCGAGGGGTGCCTAACACCTTCCCCTCGCTTAAACAAACCCCCGAACTCTATGAATCTCGGGTTTCCAGACCAATGTTACGGAGTCACATATTGTGCCATATTGAAAAATCCTTCAAAATTCAGATGAGTTGGCACATCCTTTTAAACTCGTACCACCTGGCGACTGCTGTCTCATTCAGGCCCAATCATCGAAATTAATCTTTTAATCAATCTTTTCAAATTTGTCGGCATTCATGTTGGTCCTGTTTTCATAAAACCTCACCCTTTAAATAAATTAATCCACGTAACGAAACACAAAGGGTAGAAACAACTATATAAAGGAAACGGAATCCCCAGGCGTCGACAAATGTATTACTAAATAATTAATTAATCAATGTTAATTAAGCACAATGAAATATATATTAAAAAACCCTCTTAAAGATTATGAAATCACATCTTCAAATTTAGTTTTTGTGGTTGTAAGTCACCGACAAGTAAAGCATATAATGGACAAAAAGTAAATGGAGAAATTAAAAAACACAAGATATTTTAAGTGGTTCGGAGACTGAATAACTCATAGTCTACTCTTCATACCATGCTCTATGTGTTTTTTTAAACCATACAGTGCTTTGTCTAACCTGTAGATATAATTCAAATGAGTTGGATCGATGAAACCTGGGGGTTGTTCAACAGAGACTTTTTCTTGAAGCTCTCCATTAAGAAATGCACTCTTGACATCCATTTGAAAGACTTTGAACTTAATGTGATTTGCATAGGCTAGAAACATTATGATAGCCTCCAATCTAGCAACTGGAGCAAATGTCTCATCATAATTGATTCCTTCTTCTTGAGAATATCATTTGGCTACCAGTTTTGCTTTATTTCTTATTACTACCCCATCTTCATCCATTTTATTTCTGAAAACCCATTTAGTACCAACAAATGGATGATCTTTTGGTCTCTGAACTAACCTCAACACTTTGGTTCTTTCAAACTAATTCAGTTCCTCTTGCATAGCTTCAATCCACCTGGAGTCCTTCATGGCTTCTTGAATCTTCTTAGGCTCCATTTGAGAGAGAAAACTTGGAAATAAACATTTATTATGAGAGGTTGATCTTGTTCTGATTCTTGCATTTGGATCACCAATAATCAGATCTCGAGTGTGATCTCTAGCCCACCTTCTTCTAGGTGGAACCTTTGTCCTTGTGCCTTTTTGTCTGACTTCTTCAAGATTTGGTACATGATCATTAGCTTCATTTAGTCGTAGGGTATTCATGTCTAGAATTTTGTGCTCTACGAACTCTTGGTCTGGCACTATGATTGTAAGATCTGGCTCTACGGCTTCAACTTCAGTACTCTTAGGGTTGACTTGATCCTTGGTCGATGAGTTTGGCTTTACGACTTTATTAACAGAGGCTGCATTCCTTGGTTCTCTTGAGTTAGATTCATAGAAGGTTATATCGATAAACAGTTCGACGCCCAATGATTTTAGCTTGTTGAACACTCTATAGGCTTTGCTTTCATAGAGTATCCAAAAAATACTTCTTCATCTGACTTGGGTTGAAACTTCATTAAGTACTTCTTGCCGTTGTTGAGGATGTATCATGAGCAACCAAATGTATAGAAGTAACTGATATTGGCTTTCCTTCTTTCCACAATTCGTAGGGTGTTTTCTTGAGTGTAGAGTGAATAAGAGATATGTTCTGAGTATAACAGGCAATATTAATTGCTTCAGCCCATAAATATTCAGGAAGATCAGTTGTTGCAAGTAAAGTTCTTCCTGCTTCAATCAATGTTCTGTTTTTCCTCTCAGCTACTCCATTTTGTTGAGGAGTCCTTTGTGCTGAGAAATTATGATGAATACCATTATCTACACATAACTGATCCATCTCAGAATAGTCGAACTCTCTTTCGTGATCACTCCTTATTACCTTGATCTTTTCACCCTTCTCGTTCATGACAAACTTGAAGAATTTGATCAGCTGATTGCTAGTCTCATCCTTAGAACTCAGAAAGAATACCCAAATGAATCTGGTGTAGTCGTCCACTACGACTAATGAGTATCTTTTGCCTCTAAGAATTGCAGTTTGGATTAGCCCAAATAAATCCTAGGGGCTTCTCATTTGAGCTAATTACTTTGCTTTTGAAGGAGCTTCTTATTTGCTTTCCAAGCTGACAGCCCTTGCATGGTCTTTCTTTGACGAAACTTAGCTTAGGCAAACCTCTGACTAGATCATTGGATACAATTTTTGACATGTTTTGAAGTTGAGATGAGATAATCTTTTATGTCATAGCCAGCTTATATCTTCAGGTGCTTTTGCAAAGAAACAAGCTGCTTTTGTAAAGCTGAGCTCAGAAAGATCAACCACATAGACATTTCCTTTTCTTGATCTAGTAAGCTTCACATAATTGGATTCCAGGTCTCGAACTTGACACTTGTTGTTGAGAAAGGTGACATGATGTCCTTTGTCATACAGTTAACTGATGTTCAGCAGATTATGCTTCAATCCTTCAACATAGGCAACTTTACTAAACGAAACAGCTCCATTTCCAATTGAACCATAACCTTTGGTTTTTCCTGAGTTGTTGTCTCCTAAGACAACTACTGGTCCATCTTTTTCTTTGAAGTCTGACAATAGACTTTTTTTATCAGTCATATGCCTTGAACATCCACTATCAAGATACCAGATAGAATCAATGGAGTTAGATACTTCCACATGAAATTATTGTTCACTTTGGTACTCAGACTTGCTTGGGTCCCTCCTTGTTAGTGGTCTTCGGAACCCACATTTGCCTGACCTTTGGTCTACTATATACAGGATGATAATTCCTATAACACATAGCAAATGTATGACCAAATTTGTAACATGTATGACATTTAATGTTAGACATGTGTGAGTGTGTGTGTGGATATCTTATTATCTGAGCCCCATGTGGATGATACATTCTTCTTCCTGGATGAACCTCTCCTTATTTCCCTACTACTCTACGATTTTGCGAATTAGTAGAATAAAAACCAACTCTACGTTTAGTACCTGGTTGGTTCACAAGGTGAGTCTTTCCTAACTCTGCGATCCTTCGAGGTACATTCGTAGACTGTGGTTTACTCTTCAATTTAACAAAACCTAGACCAGTATGTGATATGTTGTTCTTTGGAACAACAATCTGATCCATGTGGATTGAATGCCTTGAAGTACTTGGCTCTGCAATATTTTTGGATTTCACAAATACAACGCTCTTATGAGAAGATGAAACATTAATAATGTTGGTCTCCTTGTACTTTTCCATACTTAGGCATGAAGATGACTCTCCAAAACCTAATCCTGACCTATCAGAGACAGATCTCTGACTGACTATCAGGGAATCCACAGACATAGAAGAATGATTTCACATTGAGATTGTCTTCTCCAGATCCTCTATCTTAGTGGTTAGAGTTAACTCTTTCTGTGCATTGATTTCACATTTTTCTCAACCTTGCATTCTCAGCTTCAAGATTGGCAAAAGTGGCAGCACTCAGTAGAGTAGTTTCCAACTCTACAAGAACTTTCACTTTTCCCTCAGAAGAGAATGGTCCTTTGAAAGAACCCTAAATCTTTTTATATATTGACGCAGATCTACAGTTATATCATGCAAAGCAGTTCTAAGCTCATCAATATCTATATCAGGAAAGTTAAAGTTAAATACCTCACTGATGTTAATTTCTCGACGATCAGTGGATTTGTTGATGACTTTCTTATTTGCTTCAATAGCCATCAGACAGAGATTTGCTTTTTGAGGCGCTTCATCATCACTGGACTCAGAGCTTGAATCATCCTTTGAATTATTTCATGATCTTTCAACTACAAAACCTTTGTCCTTCTTGTAATTCTTCTTGTGGCCCTTGTACTCCTTCTTTGAGTAGGACTTTTTCTTGTCTTTCCTGAAATCATCTAACAGATGTTTGGTACACTCTGCAATAAAATGATCAGGCTTCTTGCAGTTATAACAAAGGTCATTTTCTTGCTCTCTGCTACTGCTACCTTTGTTGTATTGATTCTTTGGTTTCTAGCTATTACTCTTACGCATGAACCTTCTTAGTCTTCTTGCAAGTACAACTACATATTCATCATCTTTTTCAGCATCATCCCCATCATCAAAGTCTTCACTTGTAGGATCTTTAAACACAGTTGTGTCTGAAACCTTCAGAGCGACTCATTTATCTTTTCTCTTGATTTCTGAAGTTGTCTCTGCTCGCTGATTAAGTTCCAACTCATAGGTCAGGAGATTACCATAGAGTTTTTGCACGGTCATTTCATTCTTTAATTCTCGAACAACAGTGGTTTTGACATCCCACTTGCTGGGAAGTGCTATCATAAACTTGATGTTAAGGTCTTTGTTTGGATAAACCTTTACATAAGCTTTTAGTGAATTGAGAAGAATGGTGAATCTTTAATAAGTGGCAGTTAGATTCTCTCTTGAGATGTGAGAGAACATCTCATATTGTTGGGTTAGGAAAGATTACTTATTCTCCCTAAGTTCTTTAGTTCTTTCGTGCATAATCAGCAAGGCTTCCCAGACTTCTTTTGCAGTTGTGCAGTTCACTATATTTTCGAACAATTCATCTTCCAGAGTCATGAACATAATGTTCTTAGCTCTTTTATCCAACTGCACAAGCTTTTTCTCATTATTTGTCCATTCAGTCTTTTGTTTTTCTACCATTTTGTTTGGATCATCAGATGTAGAAGCTAGCTTTATTGGGATGTATGGACCATTGATGATGACATCAAACAGATCTTCATCTATAGTATCCATATATACCTGTAGTCGAATTTTCCAGTTAAATTTTTTTTCCTTATTTAGAAGAGGTGGTTTATTCCTACCACTAAGCTCAAAACTGTTTTTAGTTTGTGTCATAAGATTAACTCAAAGTGTAAGCTTAATATATTCATGAGAACTTGCTCTGATACCACTTGTTGTTTTTCAAAGTCATAATGGAGATCTAAAAGCGGGGTTAAATAGATCTTTAAAAACTTTTGCCTATTTAAAGAGTCGTTACCAGATAGTTAATTTGATCAATTTTGTTTGGCACAACGGAATATTAGTTTAGAAAACTCCCCTTAAAGATTGAGCACAAAAACCAATTCTGATTTTGGTTTGATGAAACACAACCACTTGAAAAATATATAACAGTTATAGTAGATATGATAGTTATATGACTGAAAGTAAAAAACACAAGATATTTTGGTTTCGGAGACTGAATAACTCCTAATCCACTCTTTTACTCCACTGAGTAGGATATCCACTAAAAGATATAGGCCCAATAGACCATTTACAACTGAACCACTTAGTTTCCTTCGAATCACCGAGTCTCGACAATTTGGTCACACATACCAGGTTATTATTGATCTCTGAATCACTAAGTTTCCTTCGAGTCACTAAATCTTGGTAGTTCGGTCACGTAGACCGGGTCACTCTTGATGCCTGAATCACAACTTAATGTTGATTTGTTGAGGTGCTGCTAAGCTTTTCAATAACGTTTAATCTTCTCATGTACTTAGAAGCTTTGAACAAGTCGTTCAGAATCGTAGAGTAGAGTTTTGATTATTTCGACAAAGGTTTAAATTTGTGTTGTTTGATTCATACTTTGATCTGAATCCTCGTACGTCTTTTATAGTCCTCTGGAAATTGATCTGTTGGAGAGTTCCCATTGTAGCATTTAATGCTCTGTTCTGATTGTTCCTCTGATGTGGACTTCTAGACTAGCTTAGTAGGTTTACTTTTGACTCTGGACAGGTCACATCAGTCAGATGTCTCACCTACCACACGTTAGTGGTGTCACATCTTCTATATGTTGGTTTAGACTTGAATCTTCTGATCTGAATTTGAAGATGGTGAGAAGTTTCTTAGAATCTTCGGCTGGGAACCCTATGATGTTGTCAAACATAAGACCATTCTGACATGCTCTACGAATTTGGTCGATAGTAGAGTGAAGAAGTTCTACAGTGTTGCTCTATGACCAACTCTACGATACTCCGCCTTCTGCAGTATGAAATAATACTCCTTGATGCTTGGGTAGACATTGCAGACTTCTAAATACATTTGCATTTTTACGATGCCGAGGACAACTCTACAATCTTGTTGTCCATTTAAACATTTACTTAGCCTTGGCTGCTGCTCTACGATTGCTAGGTTAACTCTGCTAATACTTATCATCTATACAACGTGGCAGAGTAACATTACAATCGTTTAACAAGACTATGAGATCGATTTGATCCTATTACATACATTGAAACAACCCAAAAGATCAACCTAACTAGTTTGATCGTTCTAGTTCTCAGTCTTTGTACACACACACACACACACACACACACATATATATATATATATATATATTTAGATGTCGAATCTTACAAAACTTGAATTTGTTGCCCTTGATATATCGGGCAAGGATTAATTGTCATGAACTCTTGATATTGAGATTCATCTAGAGGCAAAGAACCTTGGAGATACAATTAAGGTTGGCAATAAAGCATCCCTACAGGATCGTGCACAATTAATGATTTTTATTCGCCATCATCTCCATGAAGAATTAAAATCTGAGTACCTTACAATAAAAGACCTACTTGTCTTATGGAATGATATAAAGGAAAGATATGAGAATCAAAAATCTGTAAACCTCCCAAAAACTCGTTATAAATTGTTGAACTTGAGGTTCCAAAATTTTAAAACTGTGAGTGAGTACAATTATGCACTTTTTAAAAATAATCTCACTATTAAAATAATGTGGGAAAAAATCATCGATAAAGACATGTTAGAGAAAACATTTACTACATTTCATGCCTCGAATATGCTCTTGCAACGGCAATATCGAGAGTGTAAGTTCACAAAATATTCTGAATTGATATCATGTCTTCTAGTAGCTGAACAAAATAATGAGCTTTTGCTGAAAAACTACCAATCTCGTCCGACCGATTCTACTACATTCCCTGAAGTGAATGAAACCTCATTTGATAAACATAGAGGAAATTATGTCCGTGGTCGTGGTCATGGGCGTGGAAGGAACAATCAATATAGAGAGGATCGTATTCATAATTCTTCAAAAGGGAATAACACACATTACCATTAGAAGAATCAAAATGGCAAGAGTTTACAAAATAAACCATCAAACGGACATGAAAATAAGTGTTATAGATGTGGAATGGAAGTTCATTGGTCACGTACTTGTCGTACTCCTAAACATTTGGTAGATTTGTATCAAGTCTTCATAAAAGAATATGAAAGATTTTTGTCTAGTGCAACAACTCATACGATCCTTAAAGATAAAAAAATATTTTCAAAATTTAAAATTATGCAAAACCAATGTCAATATCATATCACGTTCATCGAACTTAATTGAAGGCTTTGGAAGAGCGATTATAATGTTGTCAGGGCATAAAACTTTATATTGATGATGCTTAGTATTCTTCTAAATCAAGTAGAAATTTACTTAGCTTTAAGGATATACGTTATAATGGTTTTTATATTGAAACCAATAATGAAGGCAGTGAAGAATTTCTTTATATTATTTCAATAGTATCGGGCTAGAAGCTCATATTAGAAAAACTGTCTATTTTCTCTTATGGGTTATATTATACTACAATGAGAACAGTTGAAACAAATGTTGCAATACACCAGAAGTGTTCAGACCTAAAGGTTTTTATGTTTTGGCATTATCGTCTTGGTTATCCAGGATCAATAATGATGCGTCTAATTATTGAAAACTCTCACGAACATCCCATAAAGAACCAAAAGATTCTTTTATCCTACTGATTATCCATGTAGTGCATGTTCTCAAGATAAATTAATTACCAAACCATCATATTTAAATATTGTTGTTGAGTGTCAATCTTTCTTAGAAAGAATTCAGGGTGATATATGTGGACCAATACACCCGCCTTGTGGTTAATTCAAGTATTTTATGATTTTACTTGATGCATCAACGAGATGGTCACATGTATGTTTACTTTTTTACTAGAAATGTTGTATTTGTTAGGCTTCTTGATCAAATAATTAGGTTGCGAACACAATTTCTTGATTATCCAATTAGGAAAATACGTTTAGATAATGATGGTGAGTTCACATCTCAAGCTTTTTATAACTATTGCATGCCAATTTGAATTGATGTTGAACATTTTGTTGCCCATACACATACTCAGAATAGTTTAGCTGAATTACTTATCAAGAGACTTCAAATTATTACTCGACTTTTGCTTATGAAATCAAAATAACCAGTTTCTGCTTTGGGGCATGTTATTTTATATGTTGCATCATTAATTCGCATTAGACCAACTGCTTATCATAATTTCTCACCATTGCAAGTTTTACTTGACCAACAACCAAATATTTTTCACTTGCACACATTTGGTTGTGTTGTATATGTAACTATTGCACCCCCACAACACACTAAGATGGGTCCTCAACGTAAACTTGGAATTTATATGGGTTTTGATTCCCCATCTATCATTAGATATCTTGAACCTCTATTTGATGATATTTTTAAGGCACGTTTTGAGGATTGACATTTTAATGAAACAATTTTCCCACCATTAGGGGAGAAAATTCATTGCCTGAAGCATGGCGTGAGATTACTTAGAATGTTTCGACGTTATCTCGTCTTGATACTCGTACGAATCAATGTGAATTGGAAGTTCAAAGAATTATTCATTTGCAAGGAATTGCAAATCAATTATCGGATGTATTCACCGACAATAAGAACATAGTGAATTTTTACATTCCATCTGTTAATTCTCCAGCATGGATTGAAGTCTCTGTACGACAATCAATTAATACAGCAACAAATGAATCAAAGGCACACCTGAAGAGTGGAAGACCTATCGGTGTTAAAGATAAAATTCCACGAAAGAAAAGTATAAGAAAAACAAGTTGCAGTCTATAAAGAGGTTATACCCAGGAAACATATCACAAAAATAATTGATCTATCCAAAACTTATGAACAAAAATATCTTGAAAATAAACCTCTTGAAGAGTTATCCCCTGAAGAGGATCAGATACCTGAAAATAACGAGATCTCGATACATTATATACATACAGGAGAAATATGAGATAAAAATAAAATTGTTGTCGACAACATATTTTCATACAATGTTGCCCTTTATAGTACCAGAAGTAATGAATATGAACCACAAACCGTTGACGAATGTCAACGTAAAAATGATTGGAAAGACAAAATTTTGTATTGACCTGCAAATTGAACATCTTCCGAATGGAATTCTTATTCATCAATCAACATACACAATAAAAGTCCTGAAGCAATTTGATTTTGACATGTATAAAGCTCATCCTGTGAGCACTCCAATGGTGGATCGGTCACTTGATGTCAAGAAAGAACTGTTTCAACCACAAAAAGATGATGAAAAAATTATTGGTCCTGAAGTACCATATCTTAGTGCAATTGGTGTTTTGATGTATATTGAAAATTTCACATGACCTGATATATCATTTGCAGTTAACTTACTTGAAAGGTTTAGTTCTGCACCAACTCGAAAACATTAGAATGAAATTAAGAATATTTTACATTATCTACGTAGGATTACTGATTTGGGATTATTTTATCCAAATGGATCAAAACCACAGTTAATTAGATATGCTGATGCAGATTACCTTTCTGATCCACACAAAGGCCGATCACAAACATGATATTTATTTACTTATGGAAATATTGCTCTTTCACGGAGATCTGTTAAGCAAACAATTTATGTTACTTCCTCAAATCATGCAGAGATTCTCACAATTCATGAAACGAGTCGTGAGTGTGTTTGGTTGAGATTGATAATTCAACATATTCGTGAGAACTGTGGATTACCATCGATCATAAATAGTCCAACGATATTATACGAAGATAATGCCGCTTGTATCACTCAAAATAGGGGATGCTGAATCAAGGGTGATAGAACCAAGCATATTGCACTAAAATTCTTTTATAAACATTGGCTCCAGAAGAGTGACAATATTTATGTAAAGTAGATACAATCATGTGATAATTTTGCCGATATATTTACTAAGCCATTATCAACCGTAATTTTTAAAAGATGGCACACAACATTGGCATGCGTCGTCTTCAAGATACTTTTACCATGAACAATGGAAATTATATGTACTCATGAGGCGGAGTAATTTTTCTAAAAGATGTGTGTTGATTGTACTTTTTTTCATTCGCTAAGATTTTTTTCTACTGGGTTTTTCTTTGCAAGGTTTTAATGAGACAATCCTAAGACAGGATAAGTTATAAAAGGAAGTGGTCATCTAAGGGGAAGGGTTAGAAATAAAGTATTGGAATATGAAAAGGTTGGGAAATAAAAAGGTTATGTGTACCTATTAGGAGACTCTCTCTCCCCAAGAGGCCTATATATATATATATATATATCAGATAGATATCAAGTTGCAGATATTGGGATTAACTATTAAGTCCATGGTTGTTTGCATATTGGAAGTAGTAGCTCTTACATTTTGAGTGTTATGTGTAAATGACCACTTCAATATAGAAGTTTATCAATGCTTATTTTGTTTATGTATCTTTTAAGAACAATATATTGGATTTGAACATATAGTTGACATATATTCTTTTGTGTGGGTTCAAATACAGAGAGAATCAATATTAAAGCTTCCCTCAACTTTGTAAACATGAATACTACAATTAAACCTTTTATTAACTCTTAATCTGGAAGAATATCATAAGCTTCCTAGATTCAATAAGTGGTTTTCCAAACACTCAAATTTATCAGAAACTTTTTTTCACTACAAAGTACAGCAAAAAAGCAAGCAACTCATAAAAGCCCATGCATAAAAAGCATAGTCCCTCATAAGGCTTCTAAAACAGCTTCATATCATTTCAACATGCCCCCCTGCCTTAGTTTTTTTATCAGGAATTTCAAGATCATTGTAAGCCGAATACCTCGAATTCTCAAGCCTATCACCTTGTCCCCAAATAGCATAAGCCTCCTCCCCATGAGCAGCCTCATCTCCAATCTCCATATCTTCATCAGACATCCTTAAAGGGATAAATAGTTGAATGAAAAGACATATCAAACTTGTTATAACAACATTAACTACTGTCACAAATAGAATGCCAAGGAGTTGGATTCCAATTTGTCTGAATCCGGTATGTGCTTGTCCATTTTTGAAGCCATAAAATAGGCCAACATAGTTGCCATATTTTGCATAGAACAAGTTGCATAAGTAAGGTTCTGCAAATAGGCCAGTGAGAATTCCTCCGAGGCATCCTGCAATGGCGTGTGTGTGGAACACGGCCATTGTGTCGTCAACTTTTTGGAGAAGCTTGGATCGTTTGTGCACAACCATCATTGTGAACCAGGGGATTGAGCCTGAGCAAATTCCCATAATTATTGCTGCCCATCCTTGCACAACCCCTAAATTTTAAAAAGAAAGAAAGAAAAGAACGTACACTTTTGTTAGATGCTTTAATAGTTGCATTGTTAAGTGGATTTCTTACTGTCTTTCCGTTGTTTTTTCCATTTTGGCTTTCCACTTAAATATGTAAAGTTTGCGTCTTGTTTTATTTTTTCGTATTGAAATACATAGATATATGTATGAACAATTGAGTTATAGGTCAAATAGATGAGATGAACCTGAGGCTGAGGAAAGTGATGGCAAGCTGAGTTTGAACATCAATTATATGAACTTGACACCAAAACAAGCAAACCCGAAAAAATATAAAAGTAAAAATAAAAATTCTAAAGGTTTGAGCAAGTAGTACCAGCTGCAGGTGTGATGCAAACTAAACCAGTGATCATGCCTTGAACGGCGCCAATTACAGAAGCTTTCCTAAAGAATGCAACATCCAATATCATCCAAGTTAACAAGCTCGTTGCAGCGCAAACATGGGTGTTCAAAACAGCCAAGGAAGCATCAACACTCACGCTGTAGGGGTCTCCGCCATTGAAACCAGTCCAGCCCATCCAGAGCAGCCCTGCCCCTGCTAACATAAGTATGATGTTGTTTGGAGGAAATCTTTCCCTATCTGTGGTTAGCCTAGGACCAACCTGCACACAATGAGATAGATTGTTCAAGTTAGTTCCTTAATCACTTGCTATATAATAGGGAAAAATGTAATACCCTTCCCACATCAAAACATGTGGGTAGGACGAGCCAAGATGATCCAAGTTAATACTCTTGGGATAGTGACTTAGGACTTGATTCAAGCTGATGGTTGGTTTGGGTAAAGCTTTGCCTACTTACATAGTATTACTCAAATAAAAAGGGATCTTGATTCTAGGCAGTTTATTTAGGCAAGTTATACAAAATCTAAAAATCCAAGTATCTTTATATAAAATGAAACTTATTCCTATAGACTGTCCAGATGAACAACCCATTTGTAATTGTCTGGAATCTAGATCCAATAAAAAGGGATCCTGAAACATATATATTGAAAGGAGAAATTAAATGTTATGAGGAAAAGTTACTTTCATACCCAATATGCAGCTGTGAAACCAGCAACTCCAGAAGACAAATGAATCACATAACCACCAGAATAGTCAATAATCCCCATTGTTGTTAACCATCCATGAAGTGACCAAATGGAAAATGCCACAAATGTGTATGAAAATGTCAACCACAATGGCACAAACAGCATCCACGCATAAAAATTCATTCGTCCCAGCAACGCCCCAGCGATCAAAATCAAAGTAATCGCAGCAAAAACGAACTGAAAAAACACCATGGTTGCATTGGGAAAGGCCCCCGAAAATCCCTGACCAAGGAGGTACTCTTGTTCCAATGCAACGTTAATTTTTCCCCAGAAGGGAATAAGTTTGCCACCAAAAGATAGTCTGTATCCCCAACACACCCAACATACAAGAACACACGCAAAAGCGTATAGCGCCATGAATGCAGAATTCACAGCCCATTTCTTCTTGACAGCTCCTCCATACAGAATTATAAGGCCCGGAACGCTTTGCAGACCGACTAAAGTTGCTGCAATAAGCTGCCATGCATTATCAGCTTTACTCATCCATTCCGGACTTGCTTCATTTGGTAACAAGTTAGAAGGTAAGGGTGCATAAGTCATATTACTCATTTTTTGTGTGACAAAAAAAAAAGGGGAGATTTCTGGTGCCTAACTGATACAATATTGGTGAACTTATATAAATTCTTTATATTGTTGAGCTGATTTTCACTATGAGCTAGCTGTAAACTAAGCTAAATGTCATCTTTGTCATTGTTAATATAAAATATGATGTTTTTTTATACATAATTTTTTTCCTATTCTTTTGTTCATTCCTGTTGCATGGTTTAAGTTTTGGCGGGCATTACAATAGTACTCCAACAGATCAAATGACAATTTTTAGGCAGAAATCATTGGTACATCAATATAAAATATTCCTCATATTATGTTTTAATTTTCATAGAAATTGGCACCATATTGTTAACCTTTGGCATTTTGTGACATGTTATTAGTACCCCGATTTAAAATTAGAGACGCACTTTCCTTTTTAATCAGTCCCAAAATTGGAAATACATTTCTAGTTTTAGACTATAATGTGACATAATGTTCCTAGCTAACATGCCATTACTTTTAGGTTACTACTATGATGTTAGTGTCGCTGATAGTACGAAGTGTAATTAAATAAGTGTAAAAGTTTCGATAAATATATATTTGCTCTGACAATATAAATATTGCTCTGGTATTATCGACCGACTATTTTTATTTTACGTACATTGAATACCAACATGCCACTATTATTACATTTTAGCAAATCTTAGGGATATGTTGGGGAAAAAAAATTCCCTTAAAAGGTCCGCGTTTTGAAAATGTATATTTAATTTTGGAACCGAGCAAGGGAGTAGTTAGTAATGAACATCCAAACCTTTTAAAATGAACATAAATGTAGCACTTCTAAATTGCATAAAAAATGGAAATGGCAGTGTAGTAGGGTCACTTGTTCTGTATTAAGATTTTGAATCTAACTTTCATCTGAAATATCTAGATACTTGCAGTTAAGGTTGGAAGTAAATAAGGAAAAAACTTAGTCTTTTAGCTGTTTTTAGATGATAATACTTGTGTATGGCCGTATGACATTTTACATTTATTATAATTAAGATTCATAGCAGCTGATAAAAAATATGCATTTCATTAATTAACATTTAATATGGATTATCAGCAGCAAACTTTTTGTAATTTATTAGTAGAATCATTATAAAGCTAATATTTGGGATGATTTTAAAGCTATTGCCTGTAATCTATCCTTGTGGTAGCAGTGTTTGGACAAATCATATCATACATTTGAAAATTAAATCTCAGTTTGTATCAAGGTTTAGGGAATTATTGGTCAAGAATAACTGAATTAATAAGATATACAATGCCTCAAAAGATATATAATTGCAAATATTCTTGACTAATTCTATTTGCTGTGTTGGCTAAGCTTAAAGAATTGATTTACAATGTGTTCATTGTTCACTCATGGAGATTAAAAGGCAATTCTTTTTCCCAGTTTTAATTTGATCTAAACTTTTATTTTAGTTGCCCATTGTTTTTGTGATTTTTAGGTCCACACACACACCAGGAAAAAAAAGAGAAAAGGAAAAAAAAAGAAAAAAAAAGAAAGAGAAAAGTAAAGGGTTTGTTTCATTACTAGCGTTTGCAGGTTTTGTATTAATAGCTTTTGGTGTGTTTGGACTTCCAAATTTGGTGCGGCCTGTTTGAGATGGGAACTCCATACTAAACCTTAAAAAATAGTCATGCATCGGTTGCAAATACAATTTAACGTGAGTTACCATAAGTCTTACCCTCCCCCCTTAGATAACTAGCTTTTTAAGGTAGGTCAAAAAGACTAAGTTTTGTATCATTGGTACTTTCTTTGAGAGTCCATGCTTGCGGGTCAGCGTACGTACCGACATGTGGAAAGGGTTACCTAGAAGCCCGTTTAAAATATTGATAGGTGCAAAAAAAACTTATAACAAAAATGTTAAAGAGACTAACGTTTGTATCATTGAGCCCCAAAACGTTGCGTTTGTTAGTTAAATAAAACTAATGTTAAAGAGACTAAGTTTGTATCATTGACCCCCAAAACGTTGCGTTTGTAAGTTAAATAAAATTGTATTTGAAATAAATTACCTCTAAACAAACAAGATATTAGAAAGTAGAAACAAAAAAAAATACATTTGAGGCAAGTTACTTCTATACAAACAAACAAGATTTTAGAGTGTGTTTGAACTTCCGACATATAAACGCACAAAAATAGCTTGTCCTAAAAGGCTGTAACAGGCCCAAGTGAACTACTGCATTTATGGTTTCCTGAACTGAGACTGCACTATTATAATGGCCTTGCAAACTTCCCTATATGTATTTCCTAAGGGAGGCACAATTTCACGTGTGTTTTTGATATTTCCACACGTTTCTTTGTCACATGAATGTGAGACTCATTGTATGCTCATGTGTGAGAGAATCATGTGAAAATATCAAAAATCCACGTAGAAATATCAGATCCCATTTCCTAATCATCAGATTGAAGTAATTAATGAGTGTAATGAAAATCCTAATATGCAAGGTCCAATATCTGAGAGAAATACTTAAGTCAGATTCAAGTGCATGCTAGGCATTTTTCTAAAACTGTCTCTACTTCAGAAGGCAAATAATTAGAAGATCAAAAGAATAAATCATTTAAGTAGGCTATTACTAAGTTTATGCTGTTGGACAAGGAATCAATAAAGAAATGACAAAAGTCTTGGGATGTACTTATGTAAACTGACTGGGGCAGATCCAGAAAATTTTCTCAGGTCAGATTTTAACTAATTTTTTTGTTGAAGTTAAATAAAGAAACTTGAACTAATCATAATATTAACTAATCATAATAATGTTTACAAATTACAATAAATATTCATAATCTAAACTAAAAAAGAAATTTTAAATAAAAAATATTTAGATACAATTTAGAAGACAGAAGTAGAATGAATATACGTTTGTCTATACTTGTATTTAGAATATGAATGAATATTTTTTTTGCCCTCTCTAAGTTTAACTCTTTCATTAATCTGTCATTTTAAATTTATTCACTTACATATTTGCTCCTACCCCTATACCTATAAAAAAAAATCCAGCAGGAGCAGCTGTCTATGCTGCCCCCTTAATGGATCCGGCGATGTGACTGACTCTATTTGCCAAATGAAAAAACATGCCAATCTGAAATCCCTATGCAGCTAATATATTTTCCCTTTTTCTTTTTCTTTTTTTTTTAAATTTTTTTTTGAAGCATTAACTGTTAGTGAGTGTATGCTGATGTTGTGGTAACCTTAATAGGTCTCAAACAATTCTATATTCTTTTTCACCAAAAAAGAATGACCACTGCCCTTTGGAGTTTGGACTACATAAAACTTGGTGTTTGTTACCAAAAAAAAACTTGGTGTAGGTTATACCCACCAAAACTTAGCACCCTTAAAACTCAGGTTCAAAAAGTGAAAAGAAATACAAAAATAGGAGAATTTTATGGAATATAGTTTCATAGTTTATGGAAGTTATATAGTTCAGCATATTTTAACATAGAACAAATTCAGCCTTGACTTTTATTCCTAATTTCCCAGCCCATATGTTCCCACTCTGATACCCTAAAAAGGTACTCTCTCCTTTCCACACTATTTTTTCCTTAAAGAATTCATAGAATAAACTTCAAAATTGAGGAGAAATTATTTAATTTTGTATTTGTTGGATGTCATTTTATTGATAAATGTATCATTTAGTAATTTATGTTGCCCATTTTGGATGATCTTTTAAAGAAATCATCTAGTGTGTCACAATACATATTATGTATCAAGTTAACTGAAGTCATTTTTTCATATGACTTTTCTTATTCTACGATAATTCAAACTGCAGATCCACTAATCTGCTCAGAAACGATTGATTTTTGAGCCATTTGTTCTCCCATCTGGATTGGTCTTTGCCATCCACTCGAGTAAGTTTAAACTATTTAAAAACGGTTAGTATTAAGTACAATATTATTTGAACTAACATAAATTTATATATTATTTTTAGTTTTTAGAATTCTCTAAATTAATTGAGTAATATTCCAGGCTTACAGGAACACAGGCCACAACTTATTATTCATTTCCTCTCTGTTTTACCTTTTATTTATCTCTGTATCTTTTAGGGTTTAACAATTTGAGCTTTTCAGTTATAGAGGTCAGGAAGGGTTTAATAGTTCCACAGTGAACCCCTCATTCAAACTGAAAATCATCTTTTGTGCCCAATTTACCCCTATCTGCAACAACACCCCCATTCCTCTCTGTCCCACCTTCTGCACTTCATCTTCTCTTTCTAACCTCCACAACTATCTCAGTCTAACCCAATTTCACCTACTCAAGTAGAAATTAAGTAATCTTTCATCCGATGAAAGAAAGACCCACAAATTTGAACTACATACCCTGAAATTATCTAATTATTTAGCAAAAAAAGAAAAAAAAAGAAATTATATAATCCAATCCATCATCTCCTCCCTCCATCAAAACTCCCCTGTAACTGCATCTAATTCAAATTTGATAATTCTTTTTTCTAATTTCACTTTTCTCTATTAAATTACTCAAATAGAAGTTACAGCGGTAAGTCAGGGTTCTTCCACCACCGCTAGTGGTGGTCTGCGACTGCGAGGGCTCATCATCATCGTACCCAAACAAAAATCCCTGAGCATTGTACTTGGGATCCGAAATTTTTGTGGGCATCTTCTTATAGTGGTTTTATGATGTTCTTATCATGTTAGATCTATTGAAAGACGAGGGATTGTGGTGTAAAGATTAGTCACTTGCAGACAGCGGAGCTCAATTAGGTATTGCAACAAAAAGGGCAAAATGGACACAAATAAATTACTTTTAATTAAGATGTAGGGTTCACTGCGGAAATATCAATCTATCTTGCGGAAATATCAATCCCCCATTTCTATCTGTGTTTCTCTCCAACGAGTAACTCAACATCCGAGTTCGAACCCAGTAATGTCAAGAAAAAGTGTCACCATCAATCTCAAGACTTTATCTAAGGTATGTAAATCACGCAATTCTTTGGATTATATCCTAAAAAACCTAACTACTGCTGCTGAAAATAGTTAAAAAACCCAAATGGATTTGATGGAGAAATCTGTGTAGAATATCATCAACAAGACCCTAATGGGTGTTACAACCCTGCTAATTATTATAATGATAATAATGTAGAGTTCAAGCATAATTCAAGGGGAAATTTGGGGGAAATTTACAAAATCCAGATGGTAATTCTAGAGGAAATTTATCAAAACCCTAGTAGGGTTTATGGACTAAAACATTTAGTTGAGTTTCAGCAGAACCTAGTAGGACAAAGTGGGGATAATTTTAGATATCCAGAAAGCCCTAGAAATGAAGTGGGGAAAGATGGGAGTTTTTCGAGAGGAAGTGGTAGAACTGAATTTCAGCAGAACCCAGTTGGTGAAAATTGGAAATTTTTGAGTGGGTGTAACAGAGAATGCCCTGGAAATGAATTTCAGCACAATGTAGGTGGGCGAAATAGAAGCTTTAATGGTAGTTATGGAGAGAATGATGGGGAGTTGTGGCCAAACCCAAGCGGACTTAATAAGGAAAGTTTAAAGGATTCACATTAAAGTTCAAATGCGGTATTTGGAGGAAATCTGACTATACAAAATGGGTTTTATGGACAGGGATCATTAGAGGCTAATGGGAGTTATGGACAAAGCACTGTGCAATCTCAGCAGAGCTCGGGTGACTATAACACGGGAAATACAAGAAACTTTGGGGCTTCTCAGCACAGCTCTTACAACTCTTACATAGGCAGTAGTAAACATGTAGCGGGTAGTTATTATGGGGGAAATGCTGGAAATTACCCGCACAACGCTAGTGGCTGTTATGGAGATATTGCTGGGGGTCCTAGTGGTATCCAAGGGAAAACATTGGAGAGTATATGCATAATCCAAGTGTCAGTCGGACTAATGATGGACCAACTCATCAAATTCCAGAGGTGTAACTCGTAATTCCACAACTGATAATGAGTTTGTTAGACCTGCTGATGGCAATCAATTGATTGGCTCTGTAGAGGAGCTGGATGGCTTTTGCAAGGAAGGAAAGCTGAAGGAAGCTGTGGAAGTTTTAGGTTTGTTGGAGCAAAAGCAAATCCCTGTAGATATGCCTCAATATTCAAAGCTGATGAAGGTGTGAATGAAGGTGTGTGGGGAAGCTAAAGCTCTAGAAGAGGTGACGTATGTGCATGACCATCTCATGAGATCTGTATCCCCTATTGAAGTTAGCAGTTACAACAAATTCTGGAGATGTATTGTAACTGCGGATCCATGGCCATGGGCGATACATATGCTGTGTTTAATAAAATGCCACAGCCCAATCTGACATCTTGGGACACCATGATAACTTTTCTTGATAAGAATGGTCTTGGTGAGGAAGAAATTGAATTGTTTACCCGATTCAAAGAATTAGGATTGCGACCCGATGTCCAAATGTTCTTCAGTATCTTATCTGCATGAAGTTTCTTGGGCGACACCAGCGAGGGAATGTTGCACTTCGAATGAATGACAAAAAATTATGGCATTGTTCTGTCCATGGAGCATTATGGCAGCGTAGTGGACATGATGGGAAGCACGGTATTTGGATGAAGCTTTGGAGTTCATTGAAAAGATGCCAGTTGAACCAAGTATTGAGGTTTGGGAAACTTTAATGAACTTTTGTAGAGTTCATGGGAACATGGAACTTAGGGGACCATTGTGCTAAGCTTGTTGAGCTCCTAGATTCGTCTAGCTTGCACGAGCAATGAAAGGCGGGCCTTGTACCAGTGAAAGCTTCAGATATTGAAAAAGAGAAAGAGAAGAAGAAATTGGTAAGTCATAATCTTCTAGAGGTTAGGAGTAGGGTCCGCGAATATAGGGCATGCTATATGTCTTGTTGGTTATTGGATCCAAATCGATGCGCCAATAGAGCGAACAATCCGGTGAATGACATGGTTCATTTATAACTTGGGAGTTATATATATATATATATATATATATATATATTAATTCTTGTTTAATACATATGTAAGTTACACTCTCGATGTTAGATATAAAAGGAGATTAATGCTGATCTTTAGAGAGGTACAAGACAACACAAAATAAGATAAAAAAGTATTTTTCTATAAACCATTAGAGGTCTTTTGAATATTTGAAAGATTTGTAGCTACTCGAACTGTGAAAGATATATTTGGTACTCGTACTAACGTAGTCCAAATTATCGTTGAGATCATTGTTCATAGAACTCGTGATTTTAGCCGTTCGTTGTTATAGACATACGTTTGAAGAAATAACTAGAAACTATAAGTTTTTCGGTTCATATCCGCTGTATGTATGCTCTATATTATTACATTGGTATCAGAGCTATCTTGTGCTAGAATTCGTGCTATATATGCTATCCATGATGTCATGCATATGTTTTTATGTTTTTGCTACAAAAAGAAAGCTTAAATAGCATGATAATGGTAGAACATGTTAGAGATATTATTTGAGCATGAAATATCAATATGTTCTAACTTAAATTATAATAATATAGCCTGCAAAATTTCGTTCAAATTGGTTTTGTATTTTGAAAGATATTTTAAATCCTAGTGATTTATAAATGTTTTTTAAAATTCAAAATTATTTTTCCTCGAAGTTCGTATCAAATTTTTGATCTCATGGTTGCATAGAATTTTTTGATATGATTTCGTAAATATATCATTAGCATTTTTTTGACTTTAAAACGAATAAGTTATGTCCGTTTTAAAAAAGGGTATCAAACTGTAATTTTCCACCTGAAAATCCTAGCTCGAGGTTGAAGATAATGACGTGGCAGACATGTCAGCGCTACGTGGCCATTATCCTAACACATGTCACACGTGGCAGTTGACAGAGTCACAAGGTGCCACGTGGCCTAATCCCATTGTGCCACGTTTTAAGTCAACAGTCAAGGGACTGCCACGTAGCCCAGTCAAGGGACTGCCACGTAGCCCAGTCAGTGGTTGCCACGTCAGCGCCACATGGCGAATTTGGATTGGTCAGGGTCTTGACACGTGTTAGTGACTAACCAATCACAGGCTGCCACGTCAGCATAGGTGCCACATCAGCAACCTGGCTGGAGCGTTCGTGCCATGCGCGTCTGAGCAGCGTAGGCCACGCACAGCAGTAGTGCGTGCAGCCCACGGGCCGCCTTCCCAATTTTTCCTAGCAATGAAATTTTGACAGTAATTTTTTTTTATTTCTAGATTTATGGTATATTAAAATTAATTTTTGGATATACTTGGAATTTTCAGAAATTGAAATTGTGGTTAAAAATTGCTTAAAAAATGTTTTAAAAATATTGGAAAGTTGGTTTCCTGTCCAAATTTTTTCTAGAGATACCAGAAACCTATTTTTCATTTATCCACCAAGCGTGTTGAAAAATGATTATTTTTAGTGGTCTAAGATATTTTCTTGTCAAATTATGCACTGGTTAATTAATTATTATAAATTGTGTATTATTCAAAAATTTTAGAAAATTTTCATAATGTTAATAACCTGTTAATAAATTGTATAATTTTTTTGGTAGCTATACTATGTGTTTGACATGGTGTTGCATATTATTTGGAATAAAATGAGTAATTATGAAAGCACAATTTATTTTTTATAAATTGTATATTGTTCAAAAAATTTTAGAAAAATATCAGAATGTTATTTATGAATAAATTATATGTTTAAGATTTTTTGGTAGCAATATAAGGTTTTTGGTATATTATTGTATATTATGTGGTATAATATCATGTTTTATTTAACCTGTTTAAATATTTAGACTATTTAATATGCAATACTTTTTATCTATTCTTTAGTATGCATATAAATGATTATTTATAATGCCATGAACACTTATATATGCTTGTATTTAGTAGGGAGAAATTTAAGAAGTTTTTAAATTCTATGCATTCTATTTGCACTAAATAAATAATAATTAAATAATTGAATATACACACAAACTGTGATTTTCAAGCTTAGCAAAGTTTCTCTTTAGTGTTTATACTTGATTATTTTAGTAAGCTTATGTTATGTGGCAAATATAAAGTTAATACTATGGTGAACTCTTAATTGTCTAATAATGTTCTCTCAATTGTTAGATGGCTTCAAAACAAATTATTGTTGATCTTACTTAATAAGGGCAACAAGTTCGATGGGTATAATTATGATGTATGGCATCGTAAGGTCCAGATGGTACTTGAGGAGTTAGAAGTGGAAGAGACTCTAAGTACTAAAGAATTTAAACCGACTGGTGATAATGCTGAAAATATTGAAAAGCTAGATGCCTTTGAAAATTGGCGCAAGAAAGATAGAATTGCTCGCATTACTCTCTTGAGCAGTATGAACAATGAGTTCTTGTTTGAATACGAAGAATTCTCCACTGCTTATGAGATATGGGAAGCTCTCAAAACAAAATTCGGAGGCACCTCACTAACTAGGTTGTGCGGCTTAACTATCAGGTTTGACGGTTATAAGAAGGAAACTAATCATTCAATGAAGAAACATCTTTGAATAATGTCAAACATGATTAGAGAGTTGAAGGTTGCAGGAAATGTGTAACAACTCTGGTCAAATCCTGAGTTCAGAACAAATCTCGGGTCAAATCCAAGTTCGAATCGAATCAAATCCATAAAAATAAGGTCTTAAACCACTAGCCCAATAGTATCTTCTTGGGTCATCTTAGCCCACCACAGGCTCACCCAAAAGATCATGACTTGAAGGTATTATTGATAGTAATTTATTTTCTTATATGCAGACAAATTTTCCCCCTATCTTTCGATGTGGGACTAGGGTGTTACAAACTCCCCCACTTAAATTTTAGACGTCCCCATCAGAACCAATCACACACATGGTCCACAGATTTTTGCCTCTCTAGCCATTGTGGGATAATACCAGCTGGCTTCGTCTCCCACCTCCGGACCTCCATCTCACCATTGTGGGATAATTATACCACCTAACCTTTGTGTCCCCACCTCCGGTAACCCGATCGGATGATCCGACTCGAGCTTTCGAGAGTCGACTTTGATACCACATGTAACAACCCATGTCAAATCCCGAGTCCGAACAAATTTCGGGTCAAATCCCAAGTTCCTAATCGAATCAAATCCATCAAAATAAGGCCTTAAACCACTGACCCAATAGGATCTTCTTGGGATCATCTTATCCCACCACAGGCTCACCCAAAAGGTCACGACTTGAATGTACTATTGGTAGTAACTTATTTCCTTATATGTAGATAATTTTTTTCCTATCTTTCGATTTGGGACTGAGGTGTTACACAATGACTTATCAAATGAGCAACAGATATTAGTTGTGGTATGCTCACAATTGGGAACATATGCTGGTTAACATGACCCATAACCCAAATATAAAATTTTTGAAGATATTCGGCTGTCACTTGGAGCTTGAGGCAGGAGCGCTTAGAAGCTGCTAAGCTATCCAAGGCATATGTTGCTGAGTCTAGTTTTCGCAAGGGAAAACCTAGGCGAAGAACTAATGGAAAGAAGGCTGCTGCTGCTGCAATCTCCTGTTCCTGCGTCCTAAGAAGGCATCAAATGTAGGTGTCAAGAGGAAAAGAGAAAAAAGAGCTGGCAAGAAGGACAAGGCTAAGATGACCTACTAAAATTGTGGCAAAATGGGGCACTTCGCTCGTGAATGCACCGAGACGAAGAAGGTAATTTCTAGTTTTGATCAAACTATGTGCAATGTTTCTTCTAGTACTTTTATTACTCAATCTCTCCATTTGTGGATTATAGATTCTGTTGGTTGATTTCGCAATCAATGAATACGTGCAAGTATACACGGTTTACAAGTAATAAAGTGATAAGAAAAGTATCGTTCCCATGAGAAACTATTTAATAAAAAGTACCAAATACTAACTCGTAACCAAATTAATTTTATTTAAACAAATGATTTAGGATTGTGAATTAAAATAATTAATAAAACTACTATTAAATACCACTAGATTAAAATCAGGTTATCGAGAATTAAGATCACAACTTCACTTATCGCTCACTTATATCAATACACTTCTTATTAATTATGCTCACTATTATATACTATTAATCAGGAACTGGTAGCTGTCGTCTAGCGCTATAAAATTTACCTTACTTCTATTCCACTAACTCAAGAATTAGTATAGTAATAAGCAAGGATCGCTCCCACATAGAATATTATGTTTTATATTTATCCAAGTATTTCCAATGAATTGGGATTTTTTAGTTTGAACAGTTTAATTAACAAAAGTGAATTAACAAGAATTATCAATAAGTAAAAAGCTTCAATTCTTCAGTTTAGTATCCCCTTTTCACAATTATGGATTAACCAAGTGTTTACACTATTTACCTTTCAATCAGATTAATAACCCTAGATAACAGCGATCGCAAATTACCCGAAACTTTCCTAAGTGTAAATCTAATGCGACGATCGCCAACAAAAAATCCTAACTATCATACAACCTAGAGCTATCAGTCTAGATTTAATATGACAGAAGCATGAAGAATGAGAATTAGGTTATTCCAAGCAATAATTACATAATCAGGAATTATTTAACTTGTCTTCTGAAAACCTTAACAATATTCAAAAGCTTGACCATAATCAAATATCATTATTTGCTACTTATGATTAGGCATACATCGTTTGCTTAATATATATCTTAATCTAGCAGATGATATCAATTTACTAATTTAATCTTGCAGAAATCAAATTAGTTAATTGAATAACATACAAGAGAATTTATGTAGATAATCAGAATAAATCTCAATATGAAAGAATAAATATAATAAACTTGATCAAACCATAAGGTTCAACATTCCTTCAGAATTGAATAAGTAAATTAGCCTGACATGCCTTGAATCTTCAAAACTAGGGTTTGAGTAGCCTCCAAGAATTCCAAGAAAAAAGATCCCCCAAAACTAAGTAAAATCACTAACATTTATAGTCTATCAAAACCCTAGAATAATTAGGCAAGTCCCCAATCCTTTTTCTTATCAACTTTGCATTTTAAAGTAACTAAATCTGGTCAAATCGTTAGTCACATGCGGTCCGCGTGTGGACCTTCACTACAGTCGCGCGGTCAGTGCTTGGGATGCAGGAACTTGCTCTCGATCTCGCGCGGTCAGCGCTTGATTCCTTCTCTCCGCAGCGCGGTCAGCGCTTGGTTTGCAGAATCCAGCTTCGCCCACGCGCACTCAGTGCTTTGGTTACTACTGTTAAGGGCGCGATCAGCTCCTCTCCATCAAATTTGTCCACATTTCATTCTTTTTCACTCGAATCCACTCTAAACCCTCATACTTGCACTATAAACACAAAACACCAAAAGTAATACGAACAAAACTTAAAAACTTACAATATGACAAGCTATATGAGATTAAATCATAGGTTTTCAACCTACTCATCAAATTCCCCCAAACTTGAACCATTGCTTGTCCTCAAGCAAACACAATGCTACTAATACTAAAACTACGATGAATGTAACTACAGAGATCGAACAATAACCATGGTAATTAGATGAATCACATGCCTCAGAGATCAACAACTATTATGACATCAATATCACATCATATACTACCTTAACTTGTCACATCCTCACCTCATAAACATAATATTGCATGTTTCTGTGTGTGTGTGTCCAACATGACTCCAACAATAACAATGAGCAACACAGATAAATTTATATGCATGCAAATCATCCAAAACTAGACTTGTACTTCAATCATAGCATACACATAGATACGAGAGAAATCAACATTTCGAACCATGCTCTTTATACCAAGTGAGTGCATTTTAATGCTCCATCTCACTAATTACTTCTTAAGTTTGACTTGTGCAATGCTCAATTTTCTTAGGCTTTTCAATGCTACCCGTGTAACAGACTTTCGGCCAACGACTCCCAAACCCGAAGGCTTTAGGGCGCTAGGTGTTAAGACATCCCCTAGGGTTTACTTGTCTGAGTAACAATGGCCACGAAATTGATCTAAGTCAGTTTTTTATTCCCGAACTATATATATTTTTTTGATCTTATTTTTTTTTCTTTTGAGCCACAATTCCCCCAAACTTATGTGTACGCCACTGTTTAATTTTAATAGGTGATCAAATGAATACATGCCCATGTCTTATCTTGCATCTATCTCCTCGTTATTATTGAAAATCAGTTGGCGTGCTTGATTTTAGAAAACATAAAACTCATGTTATGAAGTTCCTATGATCAAAATTAGTCAACACATGATAATCAACTTAGGCATGCAAGTCATAAATCAAATTCCTCATTGGCTTTCATCACACTATCAAGGCTTAATTGCTCAATCTCTATCCAAACTAACACAATTCCTATATGAATGCAAAATTATATTTATATATATATATATATGCAGATAAAAAAAATACTATAATGACACTAGATTATATGCACCCTAAAAATGATATTAAACTTTAAATTACCCCCCAAACTTATTACTAGTAATGTCCTCATTACGTGAAAAGAAAGAAATATAAACACGAGGACTTCCCTGCGAGACGAGTCAATGCTCGTCGTGAGGACCTTCATCATCTGAAAGAGGGTAAGCAGGTAGGACAAGAGGACTTGGAAGCTGGACTGGTTCATTGGGATTGCAACTGGAGAAGGCATCCACCAACGCAGTGAATGCGCCAATGTTGTAGGCATGCATTGAGTCTTGGCGTTGAGCAAGTCGGAGCATCTGCTTTTGACTCCTTGATGTAGACTATCGTAGATGGTCTTGCGTCAGCATCATCTGTGGCTAGCGGTGGTGAGGGCGGTGTTGAAGCTGGTATCATGATGTAGCCCTCGCCCCGAGGATGTGATATTATGCCTGACCATTCTCTGTAGGTGATGATTATCTTGTGATTAATGGCCCCCGTGGGCAGCTGAACAGGCTCCGATGCATCTCACTGCACTCTGGCCTTTCGGCATAAGTCGGTGATCAGAAATCTGTGTAATAGGCTGTCCTGTTGTGCCGCCGCGCAATGCCCTATCAATTGACTGTTGGTTACACATGCCGACATCTACTATGAGAGATTTCCACTACATTTCAGCCTTTCATACCAATGATGTACGATCCCGTAGAGGAGGCGTGCCCTTTCTATTGTGACATCAGACTGATGGCGTGTAAGCATTAGCCTAGCACAAATGAAGGCGTACCATGCTTTGCCATATTTGCTTAACTTCGAATGTGGAAATGTGACTTTAATGTCCGTCCCAGGCTTGGTTACCCACTGTGTACCGGGCTTGCATAGGCAAGTAATAATCTCATCCAAGCTTGGGAGGTTGTCTTCATAGTGGTCCCCCATTGGTGTTTCCAACCCAAAATGCTCATTTATCACTGTGTGGTGGAATGAAACTGATTTGCCCCTAACTTACACCACCTGCCCTTTATGCTCTATGGCGTTGGCATAGAACTCCTTTACAATATTTAGAACTGCGGGTCGTGGTTGTTCCACCAGCTGAAACCATTGCCTTTCCATGATCATCAGAGCCATATCACCATCCAAGTTAGCATCGGGTGTCAACCCCTGTTCCGGAACAAGCGTCTTTTTGGCAAGCACGACATTGTAACGAGTCGCAGCCGCCTCGCTCATAAACTTTGATGGGTCAAACATTGACCGAGCACCAGGCGATGACGTTCTAGGTCGTTTTGATGTCATGATTGGAAATTTGCACACAATTTTTGACTGGGACAATTTGTCGAGCACTTGCCGTGCACCCTTCTTTTTCCCCCAAACCTAACTTCCTTGCTATCACAATCTAATCCACAAATTAGCAATAAAAGTCTTGGGTCTTCAGTAACACAAGGTTGTTAGAGTTTATGCCCTAAAGGCTAATTCTTTGATGTAATTGCTTAAACATTTTTGATATTATATTTGATTGAATAAATGAATTATTTTATTATGGTTTTATTTACTGCGTTATATAAATGTTAACATAATAAAAGTCCTTAGAATAGTGATACAAATTATATGGCTTCAAGTATGTGACTTGAACATGAGATCCTATAATTACAATTAGTATCATTACTCTTAAATGTCCCTAGTCGAGTGTCATTGTTAATGGGACAACAATGATACATTGAGACTAGTATGTGGATTGACTGATGGCCAAATCTCATTGGTCATAAATATATGAGATATTGAGTCAATGCATATGTACATATTAGAGAACAATGTACTGGACAGACCCACCATGAGAATTCTACGTGGAGCATTATGCAAAGTGTCATAAGCAATTCTCATAGTGACAATGATGTAATGATCCTCCGACCTGAAATCACTATATTACTACACGAGAATTTATGTACTTTGATATCTTCAAAGGCCACCTTTAATAGGGTGGACGATAAAGGTGATTATTGGATACATTATGAATCGTGTGAGGAATATGAGTGATCTAGATAGAATTTAACCCTCCTATATATTAGGGGTGATATCCATAGGCCTCTTGATTGAGTAGGACTATGAAATGCATGACCATGCTAAAATAGTGATTTGTTTCATATAGTCTACTCATCGATCAAGAAAACTCAGATTAAATTATGAAGAGGATGACACATTCCATGCCTCGAGTTTAATCTAGGATGTCAAGGTTAAAAGGATTAAATTACATTGAAACATTGGTCACGAAAAGGTTGTATCGAATCACCGATCTTATTATTATTAGGGTAGCAGTGATGCATTACTAGATGCCGCTCACTGTTTATAATTTTATAATATGATTTTAAAATTATTGCCAACATAATAATAACCTATAGGGTCACACACTTAGAACGTAATTAAAAGGGAATTAATTTAAATTGTATGGATTTAAATATATCAATATGATTGATAGTATTTAAATTAATAGGATAATTTGTATATATATATATGTATATTAATTAAGTAAGACTTAATTAAGATAATATATATATATATATAAAAAAAAAATTTGGATTTTATTTTTCTAATTGGATTAGGTTTTGGTTAATTCCTTTAACTGCTATATATATGATATATCAGCCGTTTAGGGTATTATCGATATCAAAACCCTAGCCGCTCTTAGAGAGAGACTAAAGAGAAAATTTTGAAAGTTCAGATCCTTGGCGGCTAGTACCGCAGCTTTCCTTGCTGTAGATCGTGTGACGATTCTCGGGACGTTCGTGTGGATACCGTAGAGGCGCAATTCCGTTGGATTGCGTTGAGGATTCGAAGTAGTTCCAGAATCTCCATCGTCTCCGTTCAGGCTTGAATAATCGGTAAAACAAATCTTAACCTCTGAATTAATATGTTTTTCGCATGGATCCTGTTTTAGGGTTTCGAAATTTTTTTAATTTCCGCTGCGTTTATGTGCCGAAAACCCTACAAAGGTATCCCAATCACAATTATAACAAGAAAAACTAACAAAATTAATTATGAGATAAATTTCACTAAGTAAGAACAAATCAATTTGTTACCTTTGGATACTTTGAATCCTTGTTGGTGATACTTACCCTTTGTGAAGATGAGATGGATAGGAAGAGTGTATGTTGATATGAATTATAGAGGATTTTGGTTTGTAATCAACGATTTTAGGAGAGAGAAAAAGATGTTGATTTGGTGTTTGGCGTGAATGGGTGTTGTGTTTGTAGAGATTAAGGAGGAGAGAAAGTGGATATTTAGGATAGAAATAGAATAGGAGAAGGGGATTAGGAAGTTGAAGGAGAAACGGAAAGGGGCAAGTGGTTTATTGGTGCACGAACTCGATCAAAATTCTAACTTAAGTTGAATCTGCCGTGTCGCGCGTTCAGCGCTCGCATAGACGCGCTCAGCGCGTGCTTGATTCAAAAACTGAGAATTTTTTGCATGCTCTGGGCGGACAGCGCTTGTAGAAGCGCGGTCAGCGCTCCCCTGGCCGAATTGAGTGATTTTTTTTCTGCATGCTCGGCGCGGATCAGTGTCTATGAAGCGCGCTCAGCGCTTTCTGGAACAAACCAGCCAATTCTTGCTGCATACTCCGCGCTCTCAGCGCCTTACGAAGCGCGGTCCGCGCCTCACTAGAACGTGTTCCTTTTCTTTACTTCTATTTTCCTGCACAATTATAGAGCACCTATCAGAATCCTAAGACGCTAAATATTAGCGAACTAATTAAAATAATACGAATTACACAAATCTTATATAAAAATTATGGGTTGCCTTCCCACACAGCTGCCCTTGTTTAACGTCGTTAGCTCGACTGGACTACATTCAATTATCCGTAAATCGGCTCCATTAGCGTCAATGTCTCAACCTCCTTCAACTTGACTGTTATCCAGAAATGGCTTCAACCTATAGCCGTTCACCTTGAATACATTTTCTGTCTTTGGATTTTGGATATCTACTGCACCATGAGGAAATACATTAGTGACTACGAACGGGCCTCTCCCAACGAGAACGCAACTTACCTGGAAATAATTTTAATCGTGAATTAAAAAGTAGAACTTTTTGTCCCACAGTGAAATTCTTTCTCAAAATTTGCTTATCATGGAAAGCTTTTGTCTTCGTCTTGTACAATTTAGAACTCTCATATGCTTCAGTACGCAACTCCTCGAGTTCTTGTAACTGTAACTTTCTATTGACTGCCAGCTTGATCCATGTTCATATTACACTAGTTTGATCACCTAGAAAGCTTTATGCTCTAGCTCCACCGGTAGGTGGCATGCTTTCCTGAACACCAGCCTATAAGGCGACATACCAATCGAAGTTTTGTATGCCGTCCTATAAGTCCATAGTGCATCATCTAATCTAAGACTCCAATCTTTCCTGTTCGGGTTGACTACTTTCTCCAAAATGGATTTGATCTCTCGGTTGGATACCTCTGCTTGGCCATTGCTTTGCGGATGATAGGATGTAGATACCCTGTGAAGAACGTTGTACTTCTTCAACAAGGCTATCACCCTATTACAGAAATGAGTTCCGTGATCACTGATAATGGCCCGTGGTGCTCCAAACCTGACAAATATGTTAGTCCTGATAAAATCTGTAACAACTTTAGAATCGTCAGTCCTGGTGGCTTTAGCTTCCACCCATTTTGAAACATAATCAACTGCCAATAAGATGTAAATATTTCCAAAAGAAACATGAAAAGGTCCCATGAAATCAATACCCCAAACATCAAAGATTTCAACAATTAGAATAGGGTTTTGTGGCATTTGATTTCTATGAGATATATTACTAGTTCTTTGACAATTTTCACATGATTTACAAAATAAATAAGATTCTTTGAAAATTGAGGGCCAAAAGAAACCACTCTCTAACACCTTATGTGATGTTCTCTTAGGTCCAAAATGACCTCCACAAGCATAGGAATGACATAAAGCTAGAATAGATTGGAACTCATTATTAGGTACAAAACGTCTAACTATCTGATCAGCTCAAAATTTTCACGAGTATGGGTCATCCCACACATAATGTTTTGCATCACTCCTAAGCTTTTCTTTCTGGGATTTTGAAAACTCACTCGGTAAATACGCACTCACCAAATAATTCACAATGTCGGCATACCAGGGAGTTGTATTGCCAATGGAGAGTAGATGCTCATCCGAAAACATGTCTTGTAATGGTAGTGCTTCATTCTCCTTAAGAATTCGGCTCAAGTGATCCGCTACCAAGTTGTATGCACCCTTTTTATCTTTAATTTCCAAGTTGAATTCTTGCAGTAGCAAGATCCACCTTATGATTCAAGGTTTGGACTCCTTCTTAGTAAACAAGTACCTGCGAGCAGCATGGTCAGAATAAACTATCACTTTAGTACCAAGTAAGTATGATCTAAACTTATCTAAAGCAAATATAACAGATAAAAGTTCTTTTTTAGTTGTGGAATAGTTTATCTGAGCCACATTCAATGTTCTAGAAGCATAGTAGATGACATTGACAGCTTTGTCAATCTTTTGGCCCAAGACGGCTCCGACAGCATAGTTGCTTGCATCACACATTATCTCGAACGAGAACTTCTAATTTGGTGGTTGAATGATAGGGGCTGACGTCAACAATTTCTTCAAGGTATCAAAAGCCACCTTGCATTCCTCATGAAACTGGAATTCCTCATCTTTCTGAAGCAGCTTGCATAAAGGCAATGCTATCTTGGCGAAATCTTTGATAAACCTGCGATAAAATCCTGCATGTCCAAGAAAAAAGCGTATCTCCTGTACACTGACGGGGTAAGGCAATGCAGATATAATATCAATTTTAGCTTTATCGACTTCTAAACCATTAACTGATATTACATGACCAAGTACAATTCCTTGTTCTACCATAAAATGACATTTTCCCAATTTAGTACAAGGTTAGTTTCCAAACATCTATCCAATACACGTGTCAATATATCTAGGTAGACATCTAATGAATCACCATGTACTGTGAAATCATCCATAAAGACCTCAATGTATTCTTCTAAAAGATCGAAGAAAAAACTCACCATGCATCTTTGAAAAGTACCTGGGGCATTGCAAAGTCCAAAGGACATCCGCCGGTAGGCAAAAGTTCCAAAGGGACATGTAAATGTGGTCTTTTCCTGGTCTTTGGGTGCAATCACAATCTGGTTATAACCTGAAAAACCATCTAGAAAGCAATAATAAGTATGCCTAGCTAATCGTTCTAACATTTGATCAATAAAAGGAAGGGGAAAGTGATCTTTTCTAATTACAACATTTCACCTCCTATAGTCGATACACACCCTCCAACCTGTTTGCATTCATGTGGGCACTAACTCATTATTGTCATTCTTGACAACCGTGATTCTGAATTTCTTAGGAACTACCAGCACTAGACTTACCCATTGACTGTCGGAGATAGGGTAGATGATTACTGCATCAAACAATTTAATTACCTCTTTCTTCACTACCTCCATCATCGGTGTGTTCAACTGTCTTTGTGCATTTCTCGTAGGTTTAGCTCCTTCTTCTAGCAAAATCCGATACATGCACGTCGTGGGACTAATACCTTTGATGTATGCTATTGTCCAACCAAACACTGTGATGTGGTCCCTAAGGACTCTCAACAATTTTTCTTCCTGCACTTTGGTTAGATTACTAGCAATTATCACAGGCAAAGTTTCATTAGTCCCTGAATATGCATATTTCAAGTGTGCAGGTAATTGTTTCATTTCAAGTGTTGGAGCTTGCTCAACAGGTGGTAATAGTTTTTGGTGAGACACAGGTAATTGGATTAACTGAACTGCATGCTTATCTGAGAGTTTAGGCAATGACTGTAGTGCAGCCACAGTTTCCTTCAATTATTGACTGTGCTCAAGTTCATACTTCCCATCCATGTCCAAACTGCTGGAAATAACAACCTCCAAACTAGTCTCTATGAATTTGTTCAAAAGTTTCCTGCACTAAAGAGTCACACACATCAATTGCAAAAACTTGACAAATATCACTAGGGTACCTCATGGCATCATAGATGTTAAATTGGATCTTCTCGCCATCAAACTCCATTGTCAAGGTCCCATTGTGCACATCGATTATAGTTCTCGCTATTTTTAGGAAGGGTCTGCCTAGCAAGATGTGTGATGGGTTTGGTGATGTATCATCTTCCATATCCACTATGTAAAAATCTGCAGGAAAGATTAGTTCGTTCACTTGCACCAAGACATCTTCAACTACCCCTCGAGGGTAGGTGTTAGTACGATCAGCCAATTGAATAATTACACTAGTATTTTTCAAAGGTCCTAGATTCAGAGACTTATAAACAGATAATGGCATCACATTAATTGAAGCACCTAAATCTAGTATGGCCTTCTCAAATCTAGTGTTTCCTATCTTGCATGGGATCGTGAACATGCCTGGATCTTTACATTTAGGGGGCATTTTTCTTTGAAGAACAGCTGATACATTCTCCCCAACTGTGACCTTCTCCTCATTTTCCAATTTACATTTATTAATGCACATTTTTTTTAAAAATTTCGCATACTGTGGCACTTGTTTAATTGCATCAAGTAATGGAATATTCATTTCCACTTTCCTAAAAGTTTTCAGATTTTCTTTTTCCTATTCATCTTTCTTTGAATTTCTAGAATTTTTGTGAGGAAAAGAAAGAGGAATATCTTTAAGTTGACAAGGAGGGTTAGGATGTACCTTAGATTTTTCCAGTTCCTCCTTAGTTTGCTCTTTCTCAAACTCAACTGTAGCTGTGGGTGTATCCATCTGTTTTCCGCTCCGCAGGGTTATAGCACTGGCATTCTTCTTAGTATTCACAACAGTTTGCGATGGATGCTTCCCTGAACCTTGAGAGTCTAACCGTCCCACAATAGTAGCTAATTGGCTCATTTGACTCTCCAAACTATGGATGGAAGATTTCGTCTCTTGTTAAAACTGTTGTGTCTGTGTCATAAACGCCTTGAACATGTCCTCCAAGGATGTTCAAGGATTGGACAGTGATGCTGGTCTGGGTTGGTACTGTGGCTGATTTGGCTGAAATAGCTGTTTAGTTGGGTAAAACCCTTGTGCCTGAGGCCTAGTACTCCCATAACTCAAGTTAGGATGATCCCTCCATCCTGGATTGTAAGTATTGGAAAAAGGATCATATTTCCTCTGCGGCTGTGCCTGGTAATTTCCCACTGCATTAGCTTGCTGAGCATTCTCTTCCTCTTGTAATGTCGAGCATACATCTGTAGGGTGCCCTGCCATTAAACATATTTGAATAAGCTTGTGCAACCGGCAAGTTACCTGTTGCTAATTGTTTCACCACAGCAGTTAGGTCAGAAATCTATTGCTCTATATTACTTGTGCTTACCTCACTTACCCTTTGTGCTGGATGATCATTCTGTGTTCCTTATTGTTGTGCATTGGCGGCCATATTTGCAATCAAATTCTTTGCAGCCTCTGGTGTTTTATCCACTAATGTTCCTCCACTAGAAACGTCGATCATACTCCTATCCATCGGTACCAGTCCCTCATAAAAGTATATGATAAGGTGTTGATCGTCAAACTGGTGGGGTGGACAGCTAGTGCAAAGCTTTTTGAATCTCTCCCAGTATTCATACAGCATTTCGTCGCTGAATTGTCGGACTCCGCAAATTTTCTTCCTTATGTTGGCTACTCTTGAAGCAGAAAAGTACTTCTCCAAAAATAGCCTTTTCATGTCATTCCATGATTGTATTGATCCCGAGGGGAGATAATATAACCAATCTTTTGCTAAATCCCCCAGTGAGAATGGGAAAGCTCTCAGCTTTATTTGTTCCTCCGTAATATTGTGTGGCTTCATGGTTGAGCACACAACATGAAATTCCTTCAAATGCTTGTAAGGATCTTCACCTGTAAGACCACGAAAAGTAGGTAAAAGGTGAATTAGTCCATATTTTAATTCAAATGCAGCATTTAAAGCAGGGTATTCAATGCACAGGGGTTGTTGAGTGAGATTAGGAGTTGATAACTCCTTTAAAGTCCTGTTATTTGGCACCGCCATCTTCTCAGTTTGATTCGCTTGAAGATTGGTTCGAAAGTAGTGTGAGTGCGATGTTGAGGCCTGGTGATAGAGCTTCGTCGCAATCTGCAAGTGGACCTTGGGTTTTCCGAGCTTCCTTCCTAAGCCTTCGTGCGGTTCTCTCTATTTCTAGATCAAATTTCAATTCAAGAGAGTGAGAGGATAGAAGCATAAAAAAAATATAAAAACGAAAACTAATCGAATAAATAAAAATAAATAACATTCCCCGGCAACGACGCCAAAATTTGGTAGCTGCCGTCTAGCACTACAAAATTTATCTTACTTCTATTCCACTAACTTAAGAATTAGTATAGTAATAAGTAAGGATCGATCCCACAGAGAGTATTAAGTTTTATATTTATCCAAGTATTTCCAATGAATTGGGGGTTTTTAGTTTAAATAGTTTAATTAACGAAAGTGAATTAACAAGAATTATCAGTGAGTAAAAAGCTTCAATTCTTCAGTTCAGTATCCCCTTTTCACAATTATGGATTAACCAAGTGTGTACACTATTTACCTTTCAAAGAGATTAATAACCCTAGATAACCGCGATCTCAAATTACCCGAAACTCTCCTTAAGTGTAAATCTAATGCGACGATCGCCAACAAAAGATCCTAACTATCATACAACCTAGAACTATCAGTCTAGATTTAATATGACAGAAGCATGAAGAATGAGAATTAGGTTATTCCAAGCAATAATTACATAATCAGAAATTATTTAACTTGTCTTCTTAAAATCTTAACAATATTCAAAAGGCTTAACCACAATCAAATATCATTGATTGCTACTTAAGATTAGACATACATCATTTACTTAATATATATCTTAATCTAGCAGATGATATTAATTTACTAATTTAATCCTGTAGAAATCAAATTAGTCAATTGAATAACAGACAAGAGAATTTATGTAGATAATCAGAATAAATCTCAATATGAAAGAATAAATAGAATAAACTTGATCAAACCATTAATTGATAATAAGGTTCAACATCCCTTCAGAATTGAATAAGTAAATTAGCCTGACATGCCTTGAATCTTCAAAACTAGGGTTTGAGTAGTCTCCAAGAATTCCAAGATAAAAGATCCCCTAAAACTAAGTAAAATCACTAACATTTATAGTCTATCAAAATCCTAGTATAATTAGGTAAGTCCCCAATCCTTTTTCTAATCAACTTTGTATTTAAAAGTAACTAAATCTGGTCAAATCGTCAGTCACGTTCGGTCCGCGCAGTGGACCTTCACTACAATCGTGCGGTCAGCGCTTGGGATGCAGGAACTTGCTCTCGATCTCGCGTGGTTAGCGCTTGATTCCTTCTCTCCGTAGCGCGGTCAGCGCTAAGCTTGTAGAATCTAGCTTCGCCCACGCGCGCTCAGCGCTTTGGTTACTACTGTCAAGGGCGTGGTCAGCGCCTCTCAATCAGATTTGTTAACATTTCATTCTTTTTCACTCGAATCCACTCTAACCCTCACACCTGCACCATAAACACAAAACATCAAAAGTAATACGAACAAAACTTAAAAACTTACAATATGACAAGCTAAATCAGATTAAATCATAGGTTTTCAACCTACTCATCAGGAACTCATAATATTTATAACCACCTTTCGATGCATCATAAACATATTAATCCAATTCCACATTTGATAGAATTAAATCAAACACCCTAATAACTAATTCACTATATTCCTAATGTGAATTACAATTAAAAAAATATTTAAAGCACAAGTTCCTTATCAGATTACATACGGCGCAAAGGTATATCCATATCCTAAACATAAATCATGAATTCCATCACCATGCAGAAAATACAATCACATGCTATTATGATCATATCTAAATCTACATTTCATCTCCCGAATTCGTATAAATTATCACAGTAATTGTTAATTAGACAATTAAATAATTATTACAAATCATAATAGACAATCCCTAGAATAGATCTCAATAATTAATAGAGAAGCATACTAAAACAAGCTACACAATAAGAACCGTTGCAATCTTAAACAAGAGATTTAGTTCATTGTTATTGAATTAAAGTCGAGAATCCACAATTGAATAAATATTAAAATATAAAAATAGAAGTAGATGAAAGAATAAAATCTGTTGTTTGCAAATCTGATACTCCCCTCTTGCTCTTGCTCTCGATCTTTAATGATCTCCAAGTTGCTTCAATCTCCAAATATAATCTAAACTAGGGTTTTTCCTAATCTAAATAATTCTAATCTCTATTCTCTATATCTCATTCTATCAAAAGTCTCCTCCCTTTTATAGCCTAGAAGTCCCCCTTCAAGTCCACTTTGCTTTGAATCCAAATTGGAATAGAAATTGGCTTCTTTCTCCCAGCTATGCAACAAACTTGGCCAACTCTGCCTGATGCCCAGCACCCTGACGCTGGTTTTGTACTATGATGTAGCGCCCCGATGCCGGAGGATTTCTAATAATTACAAAATTGTCATTAATGATGCCAAAAGCCCTGTTTTGCCCCTGCTTTGCCCTAACCTGCAAAATAACAACTAAACAAGTAAAAATATCCTAAAATACTCAAAAAATAACAATATATCAAGTCTAAAAATACTTAATTCACAGGTATATTACCCACTCATAAAATACCCCCAAACTTAGACAATTGTTTATCCTCAAGCAATATAAATAACTAAAACAAAATGAATGTAACTAAGTAACTACATGAATTATTAACTCACGCATGAATTCAAAAAAAATATCCCACATTAGCCTCAAAGTTCCGTAAGCAATACTCTAATGAATGTTCAAAATCAATCCAAAGTTAAAAACTCAAGAATGCCACCAACTTACTTCATTTTTAACGTCAATTCACTTATAACTTAGCCGAACTTATGAATCATAAATCTCAAAGACAGATAAATCCAGATATAAGAAATTTATTACCTCTCTACAACTTAGATACCATGTACTTCAAAAATCTCTTATTATACATTTTTAGACTCGACCGGTGCAATGCTTAGTTTTCTTAGGCTTTTCAATGCTACCCATGTATCGAGCATTCGACCACTACGGATCAAATAACCCAAGTAGCAAAGGCCACAAAAACTAAGCTAGCTAAGTGGTTATTTATATTTATTTATTTTGACTTTGTGCAATGTTAATCTTTATTAGGCTTTTAAAGTTACCCATGTAACGAACTTTCGACCAATGACTTCCCAAACCAGACGATTTTAGGGCGCTGAGTGTAGAGACACTCCTAAGGGTTTACTTGTCCGAGTAACAGAGGCCACAAAGACAACTAGTTAAAAATTGTATTCTTTTTTCTTCTTCCAGTTTTCTATATATATTTTTAGTTTTTTTTGAAGATAGAAAATTTCCAAAATACTAAGTAAACTAAGCCATAGAGGTCGATTTATTATCCATTCTCTATCTCAGATTCCATCAGTTCAAACTGACTCAAAATTAAACCAACATAATGAATTTTGTGTAGTTAAATTCAGGTTTTTTTCAACAAAGCAAGCTAACAATATCCACAAGCCAACTTCGTTATCATTATCCCATTCATTCAAGTTATTACTTAATTCACAATTTTTTTTATCATAGGTCAACACAACGATTCATATCTCATCATGATTGAGTTATCCTAAATGCAATCCTAAATTAATGCAATGTATGAAATACCAAACCATGCAAAACTAACAATAAACAAAACTAAATGTAACTAGATGCAAACACAGCCTAAATGAATAAATATTCTATTATGCAAACTACTATGCACATGCGACAAATAAAGAACTTAGAAACTGAGGACATCCTTGATTCGGTCAATTGGTGTGCTTGACCTCCTCTTTGCTAAATTCTCCATGGTCTGAGGGGGAAACACAGGCAATGTGGCGCCATAGGAAACTTTCTCATGGTGTGCTTTATATTACTGTTAGAGCCCAATTTTTGTCTTTTTTCTTTTTTTTCTCTTTTTTACCTGATACACAGCGCCGGGGCGCTGAGATTTATACTTGAAGGAGCGCTGAGGTGCTACAAGTCAGTATGCTCGGATGTGTCTTAGCGTCGGGGCGCTGTGTCCTTGTGTTTCTCCAGCGCCGGGGCGCTGGGTCCTTGTCCTGCCCAATTTTAAAATTTTCTTGCCTTTCATTCTTCCACCATTTTATTTTTGCATTGAAGCTCAACTTGGAGACACCTGTAGAGATGTATTGAAAAATCAATAAAAATTCTAAGAACTTTGAACTAATCTATCCTAAGAATAATTTAAAATTAACTAAATTTGAAATAAAAACTTTGTGCTGCCTCCCAATAGCACTAGGTTTATAGTCGTCAGCCCGAATTTCTTGCATTTCTTCTACCCAATTCCCCTTTGAAAATTTAGGAATCCTCCATCCATCAGTAGCAATGTATCTTTTGAGAGATTCCCAACTGAAAAGGCAATTGATTCAAAGTCACCTAGCACGCTTTTTTAGATAGAATCCCTTTTAAGAACTTTAAGCAACTAGGCTTTTGCCCAATTGTGGCTGTGAATGGATTGTGGCATTTAAGAGTGTCAAACACAATTAACTCTTCTTCTATCTTTTCCTTCTCATCCCACTATGGCTCCAAAATTGTACTAACTCTCATGTCACATAGAGCTTTACCGACGACATGACTATCAATTGGGCATGGTCTTGCAAAACTGCTCGGATCCTTGAACTTTGGTGGAGAACGCACTTAGGACCAAGGTTCTCAGAATCGAACCGTTCATAGAACCAGAAAAGGTACCGGATGGATGGATCATTGGTCCAACCAGTGGTCGAATCGTTATTGACCAAGTGACGTCATTAATATATAAAAATATATATTATTAGTAATTAATAAAATTTTTAAAAATCTCATTTTTGCATGAATTAAAACAAAATAAAGATGAGTTACAATATTAATAAAAGCGGTCAATTTTGATATTAAATTTTTTTAGTAAAAAAATAATAATTAAAAATCAGGGTTAACTGGGTCAAGTAAACGGGTTTATCGGTTGGACCACCAGTTGGACCAGTGGTCAACGGTCCAACCCGGGTTTTGACTAAAATCGGGTCACTGGCCAAACCGGAACGGAAGGTGGGACCGATTTCGGTATTTACCGGTTCGACCGCCAGGTCCGGGTTTTAAAATATTTCTTGGGACACTATCAAAATCAGGCTCATTTTCGTTGGAACTCACAGTTAGATCTTCGCCGACCTCCTTTTCCTGGTCCCCAACTGTCTCCTTTCTTTCAATATCTACATCATTTGGCACATCCAGTTGCAGATTTGGTTCGGGCTCTCCATCAGTCTCGGAATCCATGTTATAGGGTCGAAGTGTTTTGAGGACAAATGTTCGAGGCATTGAATAGCTGTTCCATCTGGTTTTCAAAATTTTGACTCGATATCTCCTGACTTATCCTCCTCTCCTCATTTGAAGCTATGAACTTGGATAAAATTTCCTCCAAATTTGGATTTTCTTCCTGTTGCTAGTGGAGGTGGACACGAGAACCCCGGTGGGTATGTTGGACTTGGAACATAAAATTGATCTTGATACGTATGACTCCATGACAAATCTGGGTTACCTCCAATCCTGATGATAGTTGTTGGGATAAGCATAATTATTGGGGTAATCACCGATATACTGTACCGGCTCGAAACTGATGGCACATTGATGACTCGGATGATTTCCAGCACGATAATCGAAAGTAACCGCCACACTTTGACGATGTTGTGCTGCAAAAGCGTCCAACCTCCTTGATAGTTTGTCTATTTGTGCTGACAATGCAGAAAGTATCGCGAGTCCATCAATCTTCGCTCCCCTTGGTTGAGTCATTCTCGTATATGACCATTGATAATTAAATTCAGCCATGGTACCTGAAAAGAGAGTAAAATAATAAGAGAATTAAATAAAAAAATGTCTAAATTAAAACTAATTTGATTGAAATTAATATTTGCAAAAATTATTAAACTAACTCCCTGTTAGTTTATAACTTTTGTGTTTTTTAATAATGACAATATATTTTATGAAATATTCTCAGCTTACTTGTGCGTAATAATAAATTACATGGTTTTAGGGGGAGTCATATATTTAGGGGGAGTTATATTTTACCATCAGTAAAAAGGGGGAGATTGTTGGTTTATATGTTTAAGTTTTAATGATGATATTATGTTTTGTATGGAATAAATATGTTGCATGAAAATAATATATTTTGCATGAGAATTATATTATGGGCATGTGAATAATATTATTTGGTTGTATATGTAAGCATAATTTAATGGCCAGGATTGAATATATTGGGCTGATTATAGATCATTATAAAAATAAGAAATTAGTTGGCTAGCATATTTTATGCTGAAAATCTGTCTCTCAATATACTCGGTTAACCAAGCTATTAATTGGAGTATATTAAGGGAGTTGGTTATGCTGAACAGATTATTTGAATTTGAATTAATATCCTTTAAGAAATATGCTATAAAAGACTTCTATCATATCTTTTCATATCTCCTTAAATTAAGTCTTTTTCAAAATTGTCATATCTTTGACTTCTGAATTTTAGGAGATTATTATAGCAGTTACTCTCATTTGATATTGTTGAAAATTCTAACTCTTTCAATCATTTGAGGATTTCATGGTTTCAGTAATCACTTAGCCGTTGGACATTGACATATATATTCGTTCTACTCGGCTGTTAAAGTTACGACTTGGAAACAGCTTCAATCGATCTTATATTGTTTATCCAATAGCTTTTCTAAGTTTTTCCAGCGATATATTTGTACTGTTCTTAAATTATTTAGTGCTGGAACATTGATATTTAGTGTAAACAAAATCCTTATTCTGAGTGTAAGCCGTGTGTGGCCTGGTCTATCTCGTAGTAGATAGGATCTGTTCAAAGGAAGCTTTCAAGGTTGCAGAGATGCAAAGGTCTCAGTGGTGAGAAAGGTTGCAGTGGTGCAAAGGGGGCAGAGGTATCCATCATAGTAGAAAGCTTATTTGAATAGGGAGTCTTTTTATTGTATTTAATTGAATATTAAGTTTAATAAAAAGAGTCCCCAATACCTTTTAGTATTGGACGTGGATGTAGGCCGCTAGACTAGAGGTTTAAGTGCTGAACCACGTATACACTTTGGTGTGATTTTTACTTCTGTTTATCTCTTTAACTGGCATTCACGTTCTGCACATTTCTGTTCATCGCTGCTTGAAGTTATACTAATCCAGACAGGGTATCCTGTCTGATATTAACTGTGTAAGAACATATACTAAAACCTGTCTGTTTTGAACGAATTCTGCAGCTTTTAAAAAAGCTGTCACTGTTTATCCATTGCACCTATTCACCCCTCTCTAGGTGTGCTTATTTACAGAATTACACTCCCCTAGCAAAGACGCCAAAAATTTATTGGTCGATTTCACAATCAATGAATACGTGCAAGTATACACGGCCAACAAGTAATAAAGTGATAAGAAAAGTATCATTCACACGAGAAATTATTTAATAAAAAGTACCAAATACTAACTCGTAACCAACTTAATTTTATTTAAACAAATGATTTAGGATTATGAATTAAAATAATTAATAAAACTACTATTAAATACCACTAGATTAAAATCAGGTTATGAAGAATTAAGATCACAACTTCACTTATCGCTCACTTATATCAATACACTTCTTATTAATTATGATCATTATTCTACACTATTAATCAGGAACTCATTAGTATTTATAACCACCTTTCGATGCATCACAATCATATTAATCCAATTCCACATTTGATAGAATTAAATCAAACACCCTAGTTAACTAATTCACTATATTCTTATGTGAATTACAATTAAAAAGGATTTAAAGCACAAGTTCTCTATCAGATTACATACAGCGCAAAAGTATATCCCTATCCTAAACACAAATAATGAATTTCATCACCATGCAGAAAATACAATCACATGCTATTATGATCAGATTTAAACCTATATTTCATCTCCTGAATTCGTATAAATTATCACAGTAATTTTTAATTAGATAAATAATTATGCACAAATCAAAATAGACAATCCCTAGAATAGATCACAATAATTAATAGAGAAGCATACTAAAACAAGCTACACAATAAGATCCGTTGCAATCTTATACAAGATATTTAGTTTATTGTTATTGAATTAAAGTCTAGAATCCATAATTGAATAAACATTAAAAGATAAAATAGAAGTAGAGGAAAGAATAAAATTTGTTGTCTACAAATCTGATGCTCCCCTCTTGCACCTGCTCTCGATCTTCAATGATCTCCAAGTTATTTTAATCTCCAAATATAATCTAAATTAGGATTTTTCCTAATCTAAATAAATCTAATCTCTATCTCTATATCTCTTTCTATTAAAAGTCTCCTCCATTTTATAGCCAGAAATCCCCCTTAAGTCCACTTTGCTTTGAATCCAAATTGGAATAGAAATTGGCTTTTTCTTCTATCTATGCAACAAACTCGGCCAACTCTGCCTGAATGCCCAGCGCCCCAGGTGCTGGGTTTGTACTATGATGTAGCTCCCTGGCACTGGAGGATTTCCAATAATTATAAAATTGCCATTAATGATGCCAAAAGCCTTGTTTTGCCCCTGCTTTTGCCCTAACCTTCAAAATAACAACTAATCAAGTAAAAATATCCTAATACTCAAAAACTAACATTATATCAAGTCTAAAAATACTTAATTCACAGGTATATTACCCACTCATCAGATTCCGGAGCAACGAACCACATAGCCAGAGATCGAGCTGGGTTCGTGGAGTATCGCCGTATTCGGCTGACAGAAAAGTATACATGAGGAATTAATCTAGTGTGGACGTGCTAGAATTGACATTTACAAACTAGAGATGTGAGGATGCTCAACATTAATTCTGCATGATGTACTTTATGTGTCGGACTGTCCTGTAGAATTTATTTTCTATTCTTGTTATTTTAAGATTTTTTTCTATGGTTTTTGAGGGAGAACAAGTTATTATCTCTCATGGGACAAATGTTTGTGGATTTGGTTTTATAAATAATGGTTTAATTATTTTGGATATTATTAATTCTAGTTATAATAATTTATATTTTTATCTTACTTCTGTTGTGAGTGAACATAGTAGTTTAATTCAATGGCATGCTAGATTAGGCCATATTGGACAAGACATGATGACTAAGTTAGCTTAAGAAGGTCTTTTAGGCCCATTCGCTAAGGTCAACTTGCCTACTTGTGAACACTGCTTAGCAGGTAAATTAAAAGGAAACCATTTAGGTAAAGCCACAAGGGCAAATACACCATTAATTGCAGCTTATTCATTCGGATATATGTGGCCTAATGAATGTGAAGGATAGACGTGGTCATTCTTGTGTCCTTACTATGATAGATGAGTCCACGCGCTTCGGACACACGTTCTTAATCTCTTATAAGTCAGAAACACTTGATTGCTTTAGACGTTATTTTATTGACATTGAGAATCAATTGGAGAAAAATGTTAAAGCAGTCCGAACTGACCGAGGCCGCGAATATCTATCCGATCAGTTTAAAGAACTGTGTGAGGAAAAAGGAATCATTAGGCAACTGATAATTCCTAGTACTCGACAATAAAATGGTGTGACAGAAAGAAGAAATCGGATATTACTTGACACGATAAGATCTATGATGGCGCAAACTAATTTGCTTATCTCTTTTTAGGGAGATGCATTTTTAACTGCGACACATATACTGTAACGATTGAGAATTTTGTATTTAATTTAAAATATTTATTGAGTCAAATAAATATTTTAGTTGATTTATTTGTTGAGTTAAAAAAATTGATGGAATGATTGTGGATTAATTTGATTAAATGTGATATATTAATTAAATTAATGTTTAATAATTTTATAGCTTAAAGTTTTAATTTAATAAGATAATTAAATTAAATGAATTGTTAAATAATTACAATGTTGTGTAATGGTGGAGTTCTAAGTTAGTTTAATAATTAAATTAAAGATTTATTAATTTGTTAAATGAAGTTATAATTTATAATGGAAATTGTATTAAGGTTTAATTGAGTTAATGTTATTATATTTTAATTAAGGAGTGTGACATATGAGCTATATAATAAGGGGTTTATTTAATAAATTAAAATAAGTCATTTGAGATTAGCCAAACATATATGGCCTTGTCTCTCTTAGTGTTTGTAACAGCTGAACTCTTTGTTTTCTTACATGATGGCTTAAGTACGCATAATAATTTTTGTCAGTTTAGTTTTTTACGTGTTTATTTTCCTAAGTCTAAAGTAAACAAAGAGTAGAGTTTGTAAGAATAGAGAGAAAACAGAGAAGAGAGAGCCTTTGTGAGAGAAGAGAAATTCTTTGTAAATTGGAGAAAGTTGAGAATCAAAGAAGGAGGAAGCAAGAGGATTACTCAAGTATACCTTAACATCTAGCTAATCTAAAGTAAGTAAATTCTTTCTAAAGTTCTAGTTCTTGTCTTCTTTCAAAATTAGTTCCCTATAAATTGGATTTAAAGATGGGTTTCTTAAGAAATTGATTATATATGGTTATGAGTATATATATTATGTGGTATGGTGTTTATAAACGATTTTGGGTTGAATTAATCCATGAAAGCATGTTTAGAGTGAAGATTTGAGTTTACAGTTATATATCTATGGATATGCCTTATTTGAGACTAAAATAGATGTTTAATTGGTATAACAATCTGTAAATTGATGATTATTATTGTTAGTATGTTGAAATACGAAAACAGTGCATGTTTAATAAACTGATTTAGATGAGAAACGAACTCGTAGTAATTGATTACGCTAAACATGTCGAAATATGAAGAAGTGCCATGAACCTTGATTTTGAGTCTCTAAAATTGGTAGTTTAATGTTTTATTGTTGTTGTAATGGTTATATTCATGTTAGGTATTGATTATATGAAGTTTATAACTTCTGGGTAAGATTAAATTGTTGTATGGACGAAAAATTAGGAGTTTTTGGGTTGTGTTCTGCTGAATCGAGAACTGCAGATTTTGTGACTGTGGCGCAGTGCTGCAGCGCCTATAGAAAGGCATGTCTGCAGGCCGTAGCGCTGTTACCTGTGTTAAACACAGCGCCGCAGCGTCGATTCTCAACCCAATTAGAGGCGCTGCTGCGCCTGCTAGCAGATTGACCCAAATTTGAGATTTTAATTGTATAACTTCTTGGAATGCGTATGTAACGTTAATGAAAGATTGTAAAGGGATGCTAAACTTATAATTAGATGTTATAATAGATTGTTAACGAGTGTATGATGATTTTAATAAGTGGTATATGAACTTAAGTTCGTTGTCCGTAAGGTTCGGTAATATGTTTATGGGTTAAGTTTTGAGCTATTAGAAAATTTATATGCATGTATGGCTAGGATAGTCAGAATGTGAATTGAGGTGTTGAAGTTAATAAAAACAAGAATTAAACTAACTAAGCTAATGTGGCTATAACTAATGGATGTTATGATTCCAATGGTATATGTAGGACATTTGGTGTTCGTGTAACTGTAATTTTTTAGCTTACACACGAGACAAGTTTCTTATCCTTAACTTATTATTATTACACAAATTCTCTAACCCTAATCTTTTATTGAGCGAGTTTCTTAACTATTGTTTCTCGTTGTTCAAAGCTTAAGTTGTTCAAGTTCATTATTCCAAATGAGACTTTCTAATTCTTTTGGAAGTAATACTTTGGGTATACAATGTTTATTCAATTGTATATTATTGTTGTTCAATCTTTGATTTTAAATATCATTGTTCAATCTTACATCGTTGTATCGAACCCTTAAATGTAGTGAACCCTTATTGATTCGACTAGTCCAAAGTTGATGAGCGTTCTAAAATTCTAGAACTATTATTGAAGCTAATCCAAACCAAACTTCCTTTGGTGTGGACTCTTATGTCAAAGCTGAGATGAACAACCCTATTATAGTGGATTATATTACGCGATAGCGTTAAGATGTTTGTGCACAATACATGTTATGAAGGGCTGATCCCCGTAAGTACGAGAAGAAATGTCCATATAGTCTTATGACTGTTAAAGGTTCAAGTAGAGATACTTAATAACTTAGGACATAACATAGTCTTTTGACCCTCAGAAGTACTTTTGATCTTGTTTTCTAATCTTGATTCAAAAGTCGAGCTTCCTATTATTCAGTATCCATTAATATTCTCATGTTATATTGTTACTGTCATACTTTTGAGCATTTACTTTCGCTCACTCTTGCATATAAACATTACAGCTAAAGTGTAAAAGTCTGACGAACCATCCACTAGCAAGGGTAAAGGAAAGATGAACAAGTGGTAAAGACTTGTTTAGTTTTATTTAATGATGTTATGTAACGAGACTTAAATATTAAATGTTTTGATTCCGCATTGATGTTTTAAAGGTTAGATAAGCTGTGATTTATTTGTTGAGATTATGTAACCCTTTAATGGGGAGGATTATTATTTAAGTTTATATTATTATCCTTTATTATGGGTAGTTAGATGTGATTGTTTTGGACAATGAACACCAAATTCTGTAGGAATGAAGCATCCGGATTTGGGGGTGTCACAAGTTGGTATCAAAGCCTTAGGTTATGAACCTTAGGTGGGGGAAACCTTAGGAAATAGCCTTATAGGAGTTGAAAACATAGTGGTGATAAGCTCTTATCGAGTTCTAAGGTGGAATGGATTAAGGAATTCATTGAAGATAAATATTAAAAGACTTTATGTGCTTATGTGTTAATAAACCTATGTGCTCGCGAGTAAGTACTGACTAGTGATTAAAACTTAAAACTTTTTTTTTGGGATGACTAATGTTGGAGGATCCAGTCAGGCTAGGGAGGAGGAACCTCAAGTGCCTAGAGATGAGGAGGCTCGAGACATCCACACTGTCTGAGAGCAGTTGATACAGAGAGAGCTTCTTCGTTGATCACAGTTGTGGGTCAGGAGCATGAGCCTGAGTTTGATCCAGATGAAGACTCTGTGGAGATAGAGGTAGAGGCTGAGGATCCTGAAGAGTTTCCACCTAACTCTATTTAAGATGAGATGTATGATGAGTTGTATAATCATAACCTGGAGTTACAAGATAGGGTTTAGGAGTTGGAGGAGCTAACAGATTTATGTTAGACCACTATAGAGCAGAAGGATGACACGATCCAAGACCTTGATGAGCGTCTTAAAAGTGTGGAACAGACGCTAACTCAGAAAGAGAATCACAAGGATCAATTATTGGCTGAGGTTGAGAAGATGAAGGGTGACCTGAGAGAGGAGACAGCTAAGCGCGCGAGAGCTGAAGACGTTTGGTTGAAGGCTTCTCAGCATGCAGACCGTGTTGAAGACGTGGGTCGGGCAAATAAGGCTAAGATGGATGAGATGGACTACGTTTTTCATACAGCGATTGATAGGGCCCAAGATCGAATCTTCTACTATCCAGTTCAGTTTGAAGACTTACCGTGGTACATGATGGATCCTAGAATGATGTTCCGTATCATGGAGGAATAGCGCAGAGAAGTTGTGCAACGTCTTAGTAGGTCATGATAGGAAGAATAATAAGTTATGTGAATATCTATGAAAGTAAATAAGATGTAAATCCCACATTTTGATATGAATAATGGGATATGATGATTTAGTCCTGAAGTTTTCTTTTATCTCAGGACAGTTGATGTAAATAGCAGTGATGCTATTCTTTTCTATGTTTAGAAACCATGACTTAATAAAATACCAAAGTTTATTGAAGATGTTATGTGTTAAGTGTTAATCTTAAAATGTTTAAGAAATTTGGGTGATGATCTAATAAGCGTATATTTTAAACAGAAAATGCCGCTAAGAAGACGTCAACCACTTCAACCACCACCCCTGAGGGATCCACTAACAACAACAATGAAGCCAACGCTAATCCGGTTCAGCAGTTGGTGAACCTGTTAGCAGGAGCTTTTGCAAATCAGCCACAAGCTCAAGTTAAGACTTTCAAAGACTTCAAAGTTGTGGGACCACCAGAGTTTCAAGGGTCCATGATTCCAGTGGAAGCCCAGACCTGGATTATGGAAATGGAGAAGGTTTTTGACGTTGCTAGGGTCAACGATGATCATAAAACTGACTTTGCAACGTTCATGCTGAAGTCGAAAGCCAGCTACTGGTGGCAGGCAAATAAGTTCCGAGGGGGACAGGGAATCATATCTTGGGATAGATTTAAGGAGATTTTTTTCAAGCCATATTTCCATAAAAGCTTCGCAAAACCAGATGGAGGTTCAATTTCTAGAGTTGAAGCAAGGTACCATGTCTGTGCTGGAGTATGTCGCAAAGTTCAATGAGTTGGCGAGGTTTGCACCATATCAAGTCAATACGGATGAAAGAAAGGCGAGGAGGTTTGAGCAAGGATTGAAGCCCTGACTGTATAGTCGTGTTTTATATTTTAACTGAATACGTTTGCAGCAGTTCTGGAGAAGGCAATCATCACAGAAGGGGGAAACGATGCTCTTACCAATTATAACCAGGAGCAAAATAAGAAGAAGAATGAAAGTGCGAATAGGGAAAGAGGTAGCCACAGTGGCGAAAATCAGAAGGGGAAATGGAATGAGGGTGTCTTTACTGGAAATCAGCAGGGGAGTTAGAAAAAGAGGATAGAAGCTTGTGCTAGCTGTGGCAAGAATCATACAGGTGTTTGTTTAAAGGGTAAGAAAGTGTGTTTCAACTGTGGTCAGGAAGGCCACATTGCGCCAAATTGTCCCAACCCAAAGAAGGGTGCTTGCTTCACTTATGGATCGAAGGATCATCTGGCTCGGGAGTGTCCCAAAAAAGCAGCAGTAGGACCGAGCGGAGGTAGAGGAAATAGCAGCAGTAGCACTTTGACTATTACCGGAACAGTGCCATCAAACAGACCCACTACCAGAACTTCCAACATAACCGTGCAAGATGTTGTGCAGTCAAAGGATGTGGTGTCAGGTATCATTCCTATCAATGGTATTAATGCTTACGTATTATTTGATTCGGGTGCTACTTGTTCATTTATATCCGATGATTTTGCTAAGAATTTAGATTTGCCTAAGGAAGAATTAGAATACCCTTTGAACAGTAGAAATTGCAAATATGGAGGTAATTTCTGTTAGGTTTGTACACAAGAACTGTAGAATAGATACTAAGAGCAACATAATGATGGTGGATTTAATTCCGATAAAACTTGGGGAATCTGACGTTATTTTAAGAATGGATTGGTTATTTAACCATGGGGCGATAATTAATTGCCAAAAGAAGTGTGTTAACCTTACGACTCCGTCGAAGTTAGTATTTTATAGTAGGAAGTCACCTAGACAAGCGAGTTATCTGACTGATGATGCATGCCAGGAAGTTTCTAAGACAAGGATGTGTAGGATACTTAGCCTTCATAGTCGATACTCAGAAGAAGGGTGTGAAAGTGGAAGAAATATCAGTCGTTAAGATTTCGCGGATGTGTTTCCGGATGATTTTCCAGGACTTCCTCCAGATAAAGAAGTTGAATTCTTAATTAACTTAGCACTAGGGATAACTCCAATATCGAAGGCCCTGTATTGAATGGCTCCAATAGAGATGAAGGAGTTGATGGCGCACTTGCAAGAGCTTTTGGACAAAAAGTATATTCAACCTACCGTATCTCCGTGGAGAACGCCAGTATTATTTGTTAAGAAAAAGGATGGATCAACGCATCTCTACATTGATTATAGGGAGTTGAACAAGGTCACAATTAAGAATAAATATTCGTTGCCAAGGATCGATGACCTATTCGATCAGCTGAAAGGAGCTAAGCACTTTTCAAAAATAGATTTAAGAAATGGGTATCATCAATTGAAGGTGAGGAAAGAAGATGTGCCAAAGACAGCGTTTATGGCTCGATATGGTCATTACGAGTTTCTAGTAATGTCATTTGGTCTAACGAATGCACCTGCAGCATTCATGGACCTAATGAATAGGGTATTTAAGCCATTCTCGGATAAATTCTTAGTGGTCTTCATTGATGATATTTTGGTGTATTCTAAAAATAAGGAAGAGCATGTTGAACACTTAAGGGTGACGTTGGAGGCATTAAGAAGAGAGAAACTATATGCAAAATTTTTGAAGTGCTAGTTTTGATTGGAACGTAGTTCAGTTTGTTGGGCATGTGATTGACAATGACGAGATTTCAATGGATCCATCTAAGGTTGAAGCTGTGATAAATTGGGATCAACCGAAAAAACCGTCGGAAGTAAGGAGTTTCTTAGGTTTAGATGGTTACTACAGAATATTTATTCAGGATTTTTCCAAAATCGCCACTCTATTGACGAATTTGATAAGGAAAGCAATGAAGTTCGTTTGGACGGAGAAGTGCGAAGAAAGTTTTCAAGAGTTGAAGAAGAAACTAAGTACAACACTTGTGTTATCAGAGCCGGATGATGCAGGGAATTTTGTGGTATATAGTGATGCGTCACATAAGGGGCTAGGCTGTGTGCTTATTCAAAACGTCAAGGTCATTGTGTATGCATCGCTACAATTGAAGGATTATGAAAAAGGATATCCGACGCATGATTTAGAATTGGCTGTGGTAGTGTTTTCTCTGAAGATTTAGAGACACTATCTCTACGGAAAGAAGTGTGAGATATATACAGACCATAAGAGTCTGAAGTATATCTTTACACAGAAGGATTTGAAAATGCGTCAGAGAAGGTGGCTGGAGCTAATAAAGGACTATGACTGTGAGATCTTTTACCATCCGGGTAAAGCGAATGTAATTGCTGATGCATTGAGTAGAAAGGTTCGAGAGAAGTTATCACTGTTAACTACTCAAGAGGAACTTATATTAGATATGGCCAAATTGGAGTTAGAGGACAAGTGTCCGGAAGAATTGGATGAGAAATTATTTCAAATGGAGATCCATTAAACCTTGGGGGAAAAAGAGAAATAAGCATAACTCAAGGATGATGAGTGTGAGAAAATTCAAAAAGGAGTGTCTGAAGGTGGAAGAGACAAAATTTAAACTTGATACCAAAGGTTTGTTAAGATTCGATGGGAGAATCTGGGTTCCTCCAGTACTGGAAGTCAAAGAGGAAATTTTGAGTGAGGCCCATAGCTTGAGATATTCAATTCACCCGGGAAGTACGAAAATGTACCAGGATCTCCGACAACATTTCTGATGGTCGAATATGAAAAAGGAAGTTGCTGAGTGTGTAGCTAGGTGCTTAACAGTGTCAGAAGGTCAAAACAGGAGCATCAGAGACCAAGTGAATTGTTACAACCTTTAGAGATACCAGAATGGAAATGGGAGCATATCACGATGGATTTCAGTGGTAGGTCTTCCTAACGACTCAGAAGGGGTATAATGCGATTTGGGTGATTGTGGATCGACTGAAGAAATCAGCCCATTTCTTGTCGATCAAGATTAGATTTAATTTAGATCAGTTGGTCAAAATTATATGTGAAGGAGATTGTGTCAAGAAATGGTGTTCCGGTATCAATTGTGTCAGATAGAGATCCGCGTTTCACATCTAACTTTTGGAAGCGATTACTGGAATCTATGGAAATGCAGTTGAGAATGAGCACGGCGAATCATCCTCAAACGGATGGGCAGAGTGAAATGACAATCCAGACATTAGAAGATATTGTAAGACCTCAACTTATTATGAATAAAATTGAATTTTCTCTATATATTATTATGAAATAGTCGGGGGATGCGGAAAGTTTTGGGTTATATGCGCAAAGTTTTTAATAAACAAGTGGTTATAAAATATTCATTGTTGTCAGGGAATATTCACTTGGTCGTGGAATATTCTTTTTGTCCGGGAATATTCGTATGACAGCGCAGCCATTTGTGGGCCCCATAACGGAAAACTGTCGGATGAAGAAAACGACACGAATGAGTTCTTTAATAATAACGGCGGAGTTGTTACCGTTAACACTATTGGAATACCCGGCTGGTAAAGTAAGTAATACTCGTTGTTGCGTAGTAGCACACAGTATTGCACAGTATTTTATATTATTGTTAATTCAATAATTGTCACTGCACAGTATTTTCCATTATCAGATCAATAATTTATATTATTTAAATAATATTATTAGATAGCATTATTGACAATGTCTAAGGAAGTTCTGTTTAGGAGGGGTTATTTAATTGCGCGCTAGTAAGGAGAAATTCTTACCGGAAGGCCCCCTTTTTCCTGGGAACGACCTGTTTGTCAATATTGTAGTTCTGCAATATTATTTATGAATAATTAATTATTAATTTATATGATAAGAAAATATTTATTTTATGTGGATATTAATGAAGGAATTAGTGCTGATGTGTTTTATCAGTATTTTGTTGGAATGGAGGTGTGAAAAATCATCCGTGTGTGGATTTTGGACATTTTCTGTTTGGAATTTGGAAAACTTTTCTTCTACAAAGTTGTAGAGAATTAAATTTCCTATAGGTGGACATAAGATTCGTATTTTTCTGATAAAAGGGCTATTTATTATGAATTATTGAAGTTCTAAAATAATTAATTTTTGGGGTTATAAATATTTTTATTAATAAAAACATTTTTTTAAGTGTTGGTGGGTCCCACTTATGTGGGCTGATGAATTTGGTCAAGGGTGGGCGAGAATTTTTTTTAATAAATTATTATTTTATTAAATTTTCTGCTTTGGCGTTCTAAGCATTTTCCTATAAATAGGGTGCTTAGGTTAGAATTGAAAATCACACTAGAATCAGAAGTTTTCTCTCTATATAACATCGAATGTATTTTCGTGAGTATTTAGATACTTTGAGAGTTGATAATCAGTGCAAATTTTCTTCAGCCTTATATCCGATATTCTAGTCAGAAGTACTGTTCTTTTGAAGTAAGGAATGTTATTTTTTCGTAAATGATGTTATTTCTTTCAATATCATTACACCGAAATATTGGTATGAATTTTATTATAAAATTTTTACCTTTTTATGTTGAGGTTACTACTCACGTATACGACACTATTCACGTATATAACACTATTGACGAATACGGTACTATTCATGAGTACTATTCACGAAGTATGATTTTTCTTATGAAAATTTCTACCTTTTCATGCCGGGTTTATTATTCACGTATACGGCACTATTCACGAATACGGTACTATTAACAGAAAAAATTAAAAAAAAATTTCTTTGTCCAAGTTGGCTATTATGGTTCCTATCTTTGATTGGATCCAAGTTTTGAACTTCATTCTTGAATTTTGCTCCACAAATGATTATTATGGAGTATTTTTGAACTTGGATAAACTGATTTACGAATCCTTAATCTTTGTCCTTTATCTCACTAGATTCGTTCTTTAAAATATTTTTCATCATCCTTAGTCCTAAATGGTGATACAAATGAATATCTTTGGCCTGTAATACAAAGATGGATAATTATTTGACGAATATCTTTGGCCTGTAGTGCAAAGATGAATGATTACCTGATGAATATCTTTGGCCCGTAGTCCAAAGATGGACAGGTGTTGAGATGAACATGACCAACTGGTGATACAAATGAATATCTTTGGCCTGTAGTGCAAAGATGAATATTTGATTCAAGATATATATTGATTGATGTTACAGGGATAAAATATTAATTATGGACTTTCAAATCATAGAAGATAGTAAAAATTATTTCCTGCTTAACTCTTCTGATGCATTGTTATTTCCGCTACAGTTGTTGATCTAAAACTTGTTGTCCATAATATTTTATCTGATTTGTTGAAGACTAACGATAAATTATTCTTTATTATCTTAGTCATAATATTCTTTACTTGGCTAGTTGAGCTCACCCTTTTCATCTATTGCCCTCTTCAGGAAATGAGAATGTCGCATGGGCTAGTCGGGGGACAGAGTGATGGTCTGAGTTGAGAGCAGTAGTAGTCCTCACTATTTTTGTAAAATAGTGTGATAATAATTGTAATGAGGACTTAGTCTGAGTAAATATATTTTCTACATGTTTGTAGTGACACTCACAGCTTGTATGGTTGTCCTGCTCACAACCTTTTGATATAAAAGTTTGTATTGGATTCTGTACCATGTGTTTGGCGACTCAAAATGGGTTGGGTTGAATGGACCTATTCTGGGGGCGTCACAGATATGCTGAGAACTTGTATTATGGGTTTCAAGGGAAATTAGGACGACCATTTACCGTTGGTGGAGTTCGCTTATAGTAACAGTTACTATGCGAGTATTGGCATGCTGCCTTACGAAGCATTGTACGACAGAAAGTGCAGAAATCCGTTGTGTTGGGATGAAGTTGGTGGACGTCAACTACTAGGGTCAGAATTGTTACAGCAGACCGTCGAAATCGTCAAAGTGATCAGGGCGAGATTGGTAGCTGCTCGGGATAGGCAGAAGAAATATGCTGATCAGCACCGACAGAATCGAGAATTTGAAGTCGACATTTTTGTTTTATTAAAAGTGTCCCTGGAAGGGAAAATCCTATTTGGTAAGAAAGAGTAACTGAGTTCGTGGTTTATTGGATCCTTTGAGGTACTAGCGAAGAGTTGGTGAAGTGGCATATGAGGTAGCTTTACCTCTAAAATTAGAACACATTCATAACGTATTTCACAGTTTCGGTGATACGACCGTACAAGCCCGATTACAAATATGTCATAGAGTATGAGCTATTGCAATTTGAAAAAAAATTATTTTACGAAGAAGTTCCTGTTCAAATAGTTGACAGGAAAGAACAACGACTCAGAAATAAAATAATACCTTCTGTTAAGGTAATCTGGAGGAACCACAATGCTAAAGAAGCTACGTGGGAACTCAAAGACGTTATGATGAAAAGTTATCCCCATTTATTTGCTTAATCTTTGTATAGCGATTCTAGGGACATAATCTTTTTAAGGGGTGAAGAATTTAACGAGATGATTTAATTGCGTTGTAATTCTGGGGACAGAATCCTTTTAAGGAGGGAGGGATGTAACGATCGAGAATTTTATATTTAATTTAAAATATTTATTGAGTCAAATAAATATTTTAGTTGATTTATTTATTGAGTTAAAATAATTGATGGAATGGTTGTGGATTAATTTGATTAAGTGTGATATATTAATTAAATTAATGTTTAATAAATTTATAGCTTAAATTTTTAATTTAATGAGATAATTAAATTAAATGAATTGTTAAATAATTAAAATATTGTGTAATGGTGGAGTTATAATTTAGTTTAATAATTAAATTAAAGATTTATTAATTTGTTAAATGAAATTATAATTTATAATGGAAATGTATTAAGGTTTAATTGAGTTAATGTTATTATAATTTTATTAAGGAGTGTGACATATGAACTATATAATAAGGGGTTTATTTAAATAAATTAAAATAAGTTATTTGAGACTATCCAAACATAGCCTTGTGTCTCTTGGTGTTTGTAATAGCTGAACCCTTTGTTTTCTTACCTGATGGCTTAAGTATGCATAATGATTTTTGTCAATTTTAGTTTTTTACGTGTTTATTTTCCTAAGTCTAAAGAAAACAAAGAGTAGAGTTTGTAAGAATAGAGAGAAAACAGAGAAGAAAGAGCCTTTGTGATAGAGAAGAGAAATTCTTTGTAAATTGGAGAAAGTTGAGAATCAAAGAAGGAGGAAGCAAGAGGATTACTCAAGTATACCTTAACATCTAGCTAATCTAAAGTAAGCAAATTCTTTCTAAAGTTCTAGTTCTTGTCTTCTTTCAAAATTAGTTCCCTATAAATTGGATTTAAAGATGGGTTTCTTAAGATATTGATTATATATGGTTATGAGTATATATATTATGTGGTATGGTGTTTATAAACGATTTTGGGTTGAATTAATCCATGAAAGCATGTTTAGAGTGAAGATTTGAGTTTACAGTTATATATCTATGGATATGCCTTATTTGAGACTAAAATAGATGTTTAATTGGTATAACAATCTGTAAATTGATGATTATTATTGTTAGTATGTTGAAATACGAAAACAATGCATGTTTAATAAACTGATTTAGATGAGAAACGAACTCGTAGAAATTGATTATGCTAAACATGTCGAAATATGAAGAAGTGCCATGAACCTTGATTTTGAGTCTCTAAAATTGGTAGTTTAATGTTTTTTTGTTGTTGTAATGGTTATATTCATGTTAGTTATTGATTATATGAAGTTTATAACTTCTAGGGTAAGATTAAATTGTTGTATGAACGAAAAATTGGGAGTTTTTGGGTTGTGTTCTGCTGAATCGCGAACTGCAGATTCTGTGACTGTGTCGCAGCGCCTATGGAAAGGCCTGTCTGCACGCTGCAGCGCCATTTCCTGTGTTAAACACAGCGCCGCATCGCCTGGATGCACTGCAGTGCCGGTTCTCAGCCCAATTAGAGGCACTGCAGCTTCTGTTGGCAGATTGGCCCAGATTTGAGATTTTAATTGTATAACTTCTTGGAATGCGTATGTAACCTTAATGAAAGATTGTAAAGGGATGTTAAACTTATAATTAGATGTCATAACATATTGTTAAAGAGTGTATGATGATTTTTATTAGTGGTATATGAACTTAAGTTCGTTGTCCGTGAGGTTCGGTAATGTGTTTATGTGTTAAGTTTTGAGCTATTAGAGAATTCATATGCATGTATAGATAGATAGTCAGAATGTGAACTGAGGTGTTGAAGTTAATAAAAACAAGAATTAAACTAACTAAGCTAATATGACTATAACTAATAGATGTTATGATTCCAATGGTATATAGTAGGACATTTAGTGATCGTGTAACTTGTAATTGTTTAGCTTGCGCGTGAAGGCAAGTTTCCTATCCTTAACTTGTTATTATTACACAAATTCTCTAACCCTAATCTTTTATTGAGCGAGTTTCTTAACTATTGTTTCTCGTTGTTCAAAGCTTAAGTTGTTCAAAATGAGACTTTCGAATTCTTTAGGAAGTAATACTTTGGGTATACAATATTTATTCAATTGTATATTGTTTTTGTTCAATCTTTAATTTTAAATATCGTTGTTCAATCTTACATCGCTGAATCCCTCAAATGGCTAGTGAACACTTATTGATTCGACTAGTCCATAGTTGATGAGCGTTCTAAAATTCTAGAACATTTATTGAAGATAATCCAAACCAAACTTCCTTTGGCGAGGACTCTTATATCAAAGCTGAGATGAACAACCCTATTATAAGGGATTATATACGCGATAGCGTTAAGATGTTTGTGCACAATATATGGTACGAAAGGTTGATCCCCCTAAGTACGAGAAGATATGTCCATATAGTCTTATGATTGTTAAAGGTTTAAGTAGAGATACTTAATAACTTAGGACATAGTTTATGGTTTTGTGATCCTCAGATGTACTTTTGATCTTGTTTTCTAATCTTGATTCAAAAGCTGAGCTTCCTATTATTCAGTATCCATTGATTATTCTCATGTTATTATTGTTACTGTCATACTTATGAGCATTTGTTTTGCTCACTCTTGCATATAAACATTGTAGCTAAAGTGGAAAAGTCTGACGAGCCATCCACTAGCAAGGGTAAAGGAAAGATGAACAAGTGATGAAGTCTTATTTAGTTTTATTTAATGATGTTATGTAACGAGACTTAAATATTAAATGTTTTGTTTCCTCATTGATGCATTAAAGGTTAGATAACTTGGGATTTATTTGTTGAGATTATGTAACCCTTTAATGGAGAGGATTATTATTTAAGTTTATATTATTATCCTTTATTGTGGGTAGTTAGATGCGATTGTTTTGGACAGTGAACACCAAATTCTTTGAGAATGAAGTACCTGGATTTGGGGGTGTCACATATACTTAATCAAGTACCTTCAAAATCAATACAATCCACCCCATATGAATTGTGGATCGGCAAAAAGCCCGACTTAGGCAATTTGCGGCCATGGGGGTCGACGACTTATGTTCACAACACTTCTCATAAATATAGGAAGTTGGGCCTAATTAGGGGTAAGAAGTTTATCTTTGTAAGGTACTCTAACCACTCTAAATGTTATGTGTTCATTGATGAGCAACTTGATGGGACTATATCTAAAATTGAGTCACGAGATGCAAAATTTCTAAAAATGGATTTTCGGAGCAGAGGTGATGTTAGCAAGGATAAAGACTTTTATGACAGGAAGAAAATGGCTCACCTAATCAGATGGTTGACACTAAGGAATCTAATCCTTTGGCTCCAATAGAAAGTAGGAGTGACATCCTTTCAAGTACTCTTTTGTCAAATGAAGAGTCACCTAATATTCAATTGCGAAGAAGTCAAAGAGGCAATATTCCACGTCATTTTTTTGAGATTGAGGGAAATGCTTTTATGGCTGATACACAAGATCACGAGGAACGTCGATCTTATCGAGAAGCTATGTCATCTACATCAAGTGAAAAGTGGAAAAATGCAATGGATGAAGAAATGGAATCTATGAGAACTAATCAAGTTTGGGACTTGGTTGATCATCCGAATGGGGGAAAAGCTTTTGGGAACAAATGGGTTCTCAAAGATAAACGTAAGTCAGATGGTTCCATTGAAAGATATAAAGCTCGCCTTGTAGCCAAGGGTTACACTCATTAAGAAGGGATTGATTACGAGGAGACTTTCTCACCTGTGGTGAGATGTACCTCGATTGGTCTCTTATTAGCTATGGTTATATATTTAGATCTAGAACTATACCAAATAGACGTAAAGACGGCGTTTCTCAATGGAGAACTTGCCGAAAAGATATACATGGAACAACCAGAAGATTATATTGAAACAGGTTTTGAGCGTAAAGTTTGCAAGATCAAATGTTCCATTTATAGCTTGAAACATCTAGACAATGGGCTAATGATGGGTTTACGATGATCAAAAAGGACCATTGCGTATATCTCAAAAGGTCTAATGGAAAGTTTTTTTTTTTTTTATCATTTCAATGTATGTTGATGACATTCTAGTTGCTGGGAATGATAAGGAGATGATAGTCGCCACTAAAATGTGATTATCCTCTAACTTTAAAATGAAGGATTTGGGAGAAGCAATATATGTTCTTGGAGTAAAGATCTTCAAAGATCGATCAAGAAATCTTCTTGGTTTGTCCCAAGAAACTTACCTTAAGAATGTTCTTAAATTATTCCAGATGAACAATCTATAAACCCATTAACACTCCTATTGCAAAAGGTGATGCTATTGGCCCCGATCATTATCCTACCTCTCCCGAAGAAATTGAGAAATGTCCCATGTTTCATATGCTACAGCTATTGGAAAGTTAATGTATGTAGTTCAGTGCACACGACCAGACATAGCATTTGCAGTTCATAGTTCTTGGTCGATATCAATCAAACCTTGGAATTGTTCATTGGAAAGCAATTAAGAGGATTCTGTGATACTTTAGAGGCACATTAGATTACATGTTATGTTATGGAGGATCCAATCTTTAAATAGTTGGATATTCTGTTGCTAGTTATGGAGGTGATCGTGGGAATCAGAGATCTACCTCAGGATATGCATTTTTGCTAAATGGATGTACCATCACCTGGCTAAGCAAGAAATAAACTTGTGTGACTTTATCCACGATGGAGTCAGAGTTTTTAGCATGTACATCAGCTGTCCTAAGAAGCCTTATGGCAAAGATGGTTTTTTAAAGATCTGAATGATGTACCTCATGCTTTGGATCCTGTGATAGTTTACTGTGATAACACAACAACACTTGATTTTATCAAGGATCTCAAGTATCACGGTAGGACAAAGCATATTGATTTGAGGGCGTACTTTATTCGAGAGATCTTAGCAAATAATGAAGTGGTACTAACGTATATACCCACCGATCAGATGATTGCTGATCCCCTAACAAAATTGATTCCTAAAGATGTGCCTCAGAGATATGTTTGCTATTTAGGACTTCGTAGGGTTTAATGTACTTATGACATTTTAATGTATCAATTATTATTTGGCTTATATTAGAATTTATATTATTTAATATTGTATTGGAATTATTTATCATTTAATGAAAAAGACTTGATATTTCCCACATTATCTTTATTGTCATATGATAAGTTGAGTTCACACAATTATTAACAATAATTACATATTATATATGTATTTTAGAATTATATATCTAACAGGTTGATTGGCTCTCTCACACGAGCAATCACCTTTGACGCTTTGGATAGCGAGCAATTGATGTTTTAGATAACAATCATTTGGCGCTGAAAAAGCAAGTAAAGATGAGATATTTCATTTAATTTCGCCTTGGATAGCGAGCTATTGATGCTTCGGATAGCGATCAATTATCGCTTAGTAGCGAGAATAATGATATTTTTAACATATCGCCTTGGTTAGAACCAAGATGAGGTTAAGTGTGTTTACCTGTATATGGTAAGTCCCACTATCCTATATTAACCTGGTAAATAACCGGATGCGAAATCTTAGAGTTGGCGCTTAAAGAAGTGAGCAATACAAGAATTCGAGTTAGGCACTTGAGGAGTGACTGAATTAAGATCCGCACAGGCATGACTATAAGATATATACTCACAAGAGTGAGATTGTCTGCTGTGACATGTTATATGGACTTACAATTTCAAAAAATGGAGCTTCGAAAAGCGAGCAATTTGAAATTTGAAGTTAGGCACTCGAGGAGTGACTAAACTGAAGTCCACACAACAAGACTATTTAATTAGTACGTTGTGATAATATAACATGAGTTTAGCTGATAAAATAAAGGATGTGAGAAAATGAATCCCTACCTTTTCACTGTATGTTGTCCTTTAAAGAAAAGGTATTCCTTGATCCTTTTATTAAGTACTCTTTGTGATTTTTGACTATGTTACAAAATGATAAATTAATGTTTCTACTTTGGTTTCATTTCATAAAGTCCGGATTCTGAGACTATATGGGGTGATTCTGGGAAAGTAGTTAATTCAGATTTGAGTAACATTAGGGCAAAAGGAAAATAACTTAATTTCACTAGGCTTTGCACTTATTGTCGACAACTATGACGTTTTTGGAAACGATATAGTTGAAAGTAGTATGCACACAAGTCAATCATATTTGATGATAAATAATTTTCTTTGTAACAATCTTATTCATTTATTAATAAAAGTATTATTTAATTAAAGGCATTTATTCTATCTACGTGGTGCTGTTTTTCTAATATGTGATAAACCCACAGTTTTAAGCAATGTTTTTAGAATTATGATGATGATCATGCTAATGAGATCTAAATTCTTAGATAGCTTAAAACTAAAATAGTTCCCAATCGTTGGATTACTAAAAAGGAGAGTAGTGAATCCGGATAGATTGGTACATATGTTGCTTGCTCGTTGGATGAGGATGATTGATATCATGATCATTTGTGTGGAGACACTAAAGAAAGTATATAGGTGCTTATTGGAGAATAAGTTCACTGAACGTGGCTCGTTAAGGAATACCTAAAGTAGTTTTACTTGCCTGTCAATAGGAATTCCTGTAGTGATAGTAGTACAAGTGATCCTTAGACTTGAGATCATCATAGTATCTTGTGTATGATGAGTTATACTTTGACATGTCCCTTAAGACCCTGAGGGTATATCAAAGGGTATGCTTGGGTGTAATAAGTTATATATGGAGATAATGAATGATCAATAAAAAAATCTACCACTTTCTAGTAATAGAAGAGATATGTCCTTATGTGATTCGATAAATGACAACCTAGGAATCTTTGGCCAAGGGGGAATGAAATTAGAAAGGAGTTTCTAATTTGCATTATTTGGAGTTGTGCATTTGAAAATCGAAATACATATAATTAAATAAAATAAGACTTGACAAGTAATTCCATGTCTTATATTTAATTGTGACATTGTATGGTGAAAGGATTGAATTATACGATAACTATTACCTCATAGGTTCTTTTATGATTAATGTTGAAATTTATATTATTTAGAAAGTCGTTGATCGCTAAGGAGTCTTATCCTTAATGTAGAATAAATGTTATATATTTAAATAAATTATTAGTTTAATTTATTTATTTAAATAAGATTAGAATTGTTCTAATTGATTTATTCACAACCGGTTTGATATGGAGAACCTAAAGGGTCACACCATAAAAAGAAGAATATTTATTAAAAAAGCAAATGACATAATCGTAATAATAAGTTAAGTATATTTAATTTAATCTATGGTGATAGAATAAATTAAATAGCTTAATATTTATTATTTAATATTTTAGAAATATTAAATATAATTTAATGAGAGGAGCCTTATTATTATTATTATTATTATTTAATTCTTAAAAGATTTTGGTAATTAATTAATAAGATACTCTCTCATATATATTCCTAATAAGATTAGGAGGCTAATTAATTAAAAGAGTTTAATTATTTATTCTTAATAAGATTGGGAAGTACTAATTAATTGAAAGAGTTTAATTAATTAATATGAAACCCTAATCCTAAATAGTTTAGGAGGGTTGCCAACATCTATAAATAAGAAAGTCTTATTATGGAACAAGGTTACACAAGTTACACACTTTTCCTAAGAGTTGGGAGAACACTCCTTTTCTAGAGAGAAGGAAACTAGAGTTTAGTCAAATACTCTTCGTCTTGAATTCTTATTCTTTCTTGGTGGTTCACCTCTAGAGGCCAAACACTTGGGTGGCTAACGTTGATCAAAGGAAAGAAGTCAACCCGGTGGATTCAAGTTGAACGCGAAAAGGAATTGGAGTTAAACTCGTACCTGAGAAAGCTAGTTTCTATGAGGGTATGAATCTAATCTCCATCTATTTCGTTTAATTAATAACTGCGCATAAAAGATGATCCAGGTATAAGATTTGTAAAATTTTCAAACTCTAATTTGTCATGCTTCCGCTTATTTTATGCAATTTGATTGCGTTCATGAATCTTACAAACCTAACAGTGGCATTAGAGCCAAATATTTATGCAAGTTATTAATTGTTCAGATTTGATATGTGTTTAGAACAATTTTTTTGGGCATAATTATTGACATAGAATCATGTTTTTGGAGAAAAATGACATAATTCGAGAACTGAAAAAACTATTTCTGGACACTGACGCCGCAGCGCCAGATTATATAGTAATCACAGCGTCGAACCCCGATTTTAAAAAACATGGAGCATGGCTCCACAGCTGCCCAAAGCTAGTTATCTAGCGGCGCCGCATCGCCTGCCTCCAAAAAAAAGAAAATTAATTTAAATTTTTATTTATTTGATTTCTAATTAAAATAAAAAGTTTATTTTAAATTAAAAATTGAATTCCATGTTTTTTCAGTAATTCTAAATGTAAATAAAGTAGTTTATTTTTATTTGGAATTGGATTTGGATTTGGATTAAAATAAATATGTTTATTTTAATTAGAATTTAATTTCATGCTAACTAATTATAATTGAAATTAGATTCCATGATAACTAATTGTAGATGAAATTGAATTCCTTGTTTTCTAAAAATAAAGGAGTTTATTTGTGAATTAGGAAAATGATTTCATGTTTCCTTAAATAAAGGAGTTTATTTAGATATGAAATAGGAATTTTTTATATTAATCAAAATAAAGAGTTTATTTTGATAAGGAATTGGATTCCATATATTTTATTTTTTCCATAACAGTTTTAAAAGTTAAAATAAAGTAGTTTATTTTGACTTGGAATTGGATTCCATGTTAATTAAAATAAAGAAGTTTATTTTGATTAAATAATTTGATTAAAAATAAAAGAGTTTATTTTTATTCTAAAATGGATAAATTAAATTAAAATGTTTATTTTGATTTAAATTTGGATTAAAATAAAAGAGTTTATTTTAATCCAGAATTGAATTTTATGCTAACTAAAATTACTCATTAAATTGATATTAATGTATATAATAAATGCTTATTATTCATGAGATGAATGTTTTATTTATTGATGCATATGTTGATGTATATGATAATAAATGGGATTGATTATGGACTATTGACCAATGTGATTGGATTTTATTTTAGTTGGATGCTTGAATGTATGGATTTTATAAATGGGTCTGCTTACGTCGTCCTATCTGATTTTTCTCGATGCAATTTCTATCTCCATCCTATGTACTTCCCTTTGACTGCTGATAAAGGTTTCTATTTATTGTAAATAGTTTATGTAATAGAATTAGTTAGAATTACTTGAAGAATTGGAGACCAAGGGAGCAAGGAGCGCATGAAGATCCGTTTGTAATGGAGCTCGGGATTTAAATGTAATAGTTATATTTAAATTTAATTCTTATAACCCTAGATTTAACCTTTTGGTTCACTTGGTGGCTCTAGTGAACCAAACTAGAATAAAGTCTATAATCAATCTGGGTAGAATATAGTATTCTATATGTGCATGCTTATTATATATATTATATATTATAAAACATGCTTCGCATGTTAATTACTATGACGTGTATTTATATATATATATATATATATATATATATGTGTGTGTGTGTGTGTGTGTGTGTGTGTGGATGCGCGCTAAACAAGATGAGACAGATAATAACAAACCCCTCAAAGAATTTATATTAAGTCCTAAGCGTTCAAAGATATTTGGAATATTGAACGTCGCCTTCTAGCATGATAAAATTAATAGAGTATTAAATATTTAATATAAGTTTGTTGTGTCACCACAAGGGGGAAACCTATAGGAAAGGGGGATAGGGCCGAGGCAGCTTTTCCTCTCCTCTCCTCTCTGGTTCACTGCCCCCCTAAGTGAGCTACGCACACGCGTGAGACTTTGAAAGAATCCCGAAGGAGTAATCTCAAGGTCTCGGGAGCCGATAAACGAGCCTTATTGAGCCTTATAGAACATATGCTATTGAGTATGCCCGCTGAACACCCACAATGTTTTTCTTTTGAATATATGGAAGTGCTAGGTTAGACTTAACTTAGATAATTTTGATTCGGATGTGCCACCACTTGATCAAATAATCTAAGAGGCAAAATGAGTTACATGATGATGTAATTGATAAGAGTTGTCTACTTATTTATTTATATATAGTTTGTTGTGTCACCACAAGGCTATATACATTTGAAATAGGGATCCTTATTCTCATTAGCTAAATCTTTAATTAGATTTGTCGAACTATATATTATGAGGGTAATATAGTTTGAAAGAAAATAGTGGAAGATATCAATTTAAAACAAGACCTAATTTATTTTGGTAATTAATAAAAGAATGTATGTTATAATGTTGTTAATTAAAAATTCATTTACAGAATTTTACAATGTCTAAATTACTATCACTGCTAATTAATCGAACCGAATTAAACTGGATTGGTTAAGGAATTTGAGAATAGTTCTCAAGGCAGAAAAAGCTATCTTATGTCCTTAATACGCCTATCCCTGCAATAGTTGCAGACAATGCCTCTGAGGAAAGTAGGACTAATAGATATCAGATATCTAAGGAGCTCTTCCGATCTAGAATAACCGATGACACTAAAGTAAAGACATATGTCTTAAAATGATCAATTTGATTGAACAATTAGGACAACAGGGTTTTATCACGGATGGAGAGTTGAGCCAAGATTTGATCTTGCACTCACTCCTGGACTTCTTTTCGCAATTGTTGTGAATTTTCCACATGAACAAGCTTGATGTCAGCCTCGCTGATTTGCTTAACATGTTGAAAAACTCTTGAGAGTCACTTTCCAACCAAGAAAGACCAAGACTAACTGGTAGGAGCCAAAAGATTTTCTGAAAAGAAGAACGATTCAAAGAAGGTAAATAGAAAGGTAAATACAAAGGATAATAAGAACAAAACTGATACGGATAGCAAAGGAGTTTGCTTTCACTGCAATAAGCCTGGACACTAGAATAGAAACTGGGAGAAATATCTTGCACAGGCTGACCAGAAAAACTTAGTGAAGCTTCAGTTACATATACATGTTTGTCAATGATTGAAATAAATCTTTCAGTAAGTAAAGTTTCTACTTGGGTATTGAATACCGGTTATGGTTCTCATAAATACAGATTTATGAAGGGACCAAGCAGAAGTAGAAAGCTAAACAAGGAAAAGTTTTTCTGCGTGTGGGAACAGAGCAAAGGTTGGTCCATTAACTACAGGAACTTATTATTTAACGCCGCCTACGGGCAAGTCCATTAGTTTAAATAATTAATAATTTACTAAATGTACTTTACACACTTGACTTACATGAAAATAATTTTAAATTGAGCAAACTAGTAAAAGAAAATGAGATGATCATTCAAAAGTTGAATATTTGTCTGAATCATTTAAAAGGTTCAAAGAATTTAGAGGTGAAATTAATTGGTAAAGTATTAGGATTCTTTGATCGAATCAAGTAATAAATACTTGTGTAATAAGTTTTAAGATCGTCTTAAATGGTTTTCTCACAATGGACGCTTCCTGATACACAATAACTGATTGGTGTATCTATAAGGAAAAATAGTACATTATTGGATATGGTGCGGTCCATAATGATTTTACCGACATTCCAGTAGCCTTTTAGGGCAATGCCCTGGAAATGGCTACATATCTACAAAATAAGGTAACCCCAAAATCCATCCCCAGGACTTCATAAGAGTTATAGAAAGGGAGGATTCCTAATCTTAAGAATGTTAAGATAAAGGGTTGTCTAGCTTATGTGAAAAGGTTTCAAAAGGATAAGCTTGGGACAAGATTTGACAAATACAGATTTGTGGGACATCCTAAAGTATGTTTAGGGTAAATGTTCTATAATCCCTTAGCAAAAGGTGTTTGTTGCGAAACACGCTGCCTTCTAAGATAAAGGTGTTTATCATTGAAGGGCTAGTGGGAGGACAATAGATCTTGAAGGAGTTTAAGAGCCACAAATCACTATTAGTCAAAAAAGGAACCTGTAGATAGACCTATTGTACCACAACCGAATCGTAAATTTGGAATAGTATCGAAAGATACCTGGGAGGTATGAATTCATTATAGATGATGATGATGAGTTACACATCATAGAGGATGATGATCCAGTTATATACGATAAGGCCAAGAGTTGTAGGCAGTCAGAGAAATGGTAAATAACCATAAAATCTATACTGGATCTTTGAAGCAATACTCAAGTCCATTTGAATTTTACTTGCGATTGCAGCTTAATATTACTATATCTGGTAAATGGACGTGGAGACGCCCTTCCTTAAATATAAGTTGTTAGAGGAGAATGCATATATGATACAGCTAGATAGATTTGTTTCAATGGTTGAAGCAAATTATGTATATGAGCTACACCAATCCATTTATGGATTGAAGCAAGCTTCTCAACGATGGAACATTTATTTTGATGAGATAATCAAACGAGTTTGATTTTATCAAAAATGAGAATGAACCTAGTGTGTACAAAATAGTCAGTGGGAGCGCTGTGACATTTCTAGTATTATATTTTGATATACTACTAATAAGGAATGACATATCAGTGCTATAATCAGTAAAGAAAAAGTTATCTAAACATTCCTCCATGAATAATTTGGGTAGAACATCCTAAATTGGGGATATAAATCTATATAGATAGATTTAAAAGGATGCTCGGCTTAACCCAATGAACATATATTCATTTGATGATAAAGGCGTTTAGCATAACAAACTCCAAGAGATGTCTCATGATGATGAGCCATGGAGTGTATCTCTCTAAAATTGTCCTCATTAAAAGAGAGATCGCATGAGTTACTATCATGTATGCTATAAAATGTACGAGGCTTGATGTTGATCAGTCATATTCTGGAGAAGATCACTCTAAGACAGTGAAAACATCTTAAAGTACTTAATCATCACTAAATATGTGAGCATGATTCATGGTAGGTCTGAATTAAAACTAGAAGACTAAACAGACTCAAGTTTTTTCAGACTAACCAAGACTGACAGCAAATCGACTTTAGGGTACGTCGTTACCTTGAAAGGTGGTGCAGTGAATTAGAAAGGTTTCAAACAGCAAAGAGTTGCTGGTTTAGTGATAAAGACAAAGTATATAGCTGTAAATGAAGCTGCAAGTTGATGTTTCAGATGAAAAGTTCATTATAGAACTAAAAATAGTTCCTAAGTCTCATCTTGGATCCAAACATGTGTTGCGGCACTTTCATTTGATTAAAGAAAGAGGAGAAGTCACTATAGAGATAGTGAACTCTCAAAAATGACATTGCATATCCATTTACTGAAGCTTATCCAACAGCAGGATGATCGTCACTTAGAGAAGAAGGGTATGAGATACCATGGCGATTGACATTAGTGCAAGTGAGAGATTGAAATTAGTATGCACACAAGCCAATCATGTTAGATGATAAAGCATTTACTTTGTAACAATCTTATTCATTTATTAATAAAAATATTATTTAATTAAAGATATTTATTTTATCTACATGGTGCTGTTTTTATAATATGTGATAAACTCATAGTTTTAAGTAATGCTTTTAGAATCATGATGATAATCATGCTAATGAGATCTAAATTCTTAGATAGCTTAAAATTAAAATAGTTCTCAATCGTTGGATTACTAAAAAGGGAATTAGTGAATCCGGATAGATTGGTTCATATGTTGCTTGCTCATTGGATGAGGATGATTGATCTCATAATGGTTTATGTGGAGACACTACAGCAAGTATGTAGGTGCTTATTGGAGAATAAGTTCATTGAACGTGGCTCACTAAGGAATACCTATTGGAGTTTTACTTGCCTGTCAAAAGAAATTCCTGTAGTGATAGTAGTATTGTAATACCCGAGAATTTTTTAATATTATTAATTAAATATATTAATGGGAATGAGAATTTATTTAATATAAATGATTTTGTGTTATGAGATGAATTAATTTAATTATATAAAATTGAATAATTATATTAATTGAAAAATTTATGGAGTTTGAGATTAACTCATTGATAGCCTTGTGTGGTACAGTGATGAGGATTATTAATGATTATATTAATTAACGAAGGAATTATTAAGTGAACAATTAATCTATATTAATTGTTAATTGTTATTAATTGTTATCATAGAATATTAATTAATTGTTATAGAATATTAATGATGATTAGTTAATAATATGTGATTATTATTACTGCAAGGGATATGATAATAATAAGCAAAATGTTTATAAATATAATAAGATTAACATTCATTTAATGTGATACTTAATTATATAATTGTTAATAAATTATTGTGAAAATTATAATTTCATTGATTAATGAGGAATGGATTAATTAATATTAATTAATTAATCAATAAGATTAATAATTTATTTATTTGACATTATGAATAATGAAACAAATAAGTAAATTAATAATATAATAAGGATGTATTGATTGTTATGTGCAAGTATGCAATAATTAAAATGTATAAAGTATAGTAACTAACTATATATTATAATGTGACTATGTTATATAAACTACATAGTAGGGTTATTAAATGATATGAGTTACATAAAATGCCCATGTGACAATGTAAATAAACATTAAAGTGAGACATCGTGAATATATGGTAGGTAATTTAATAAATGAGGGATACAGTATAATGAGATAACATCCGATTAAATTATGTCGGTAAGATAAAAATGTACATGGATTATATGTATGTGGATTATACTTACTACATTATGTGAATAACATGGTAATATTATTATTGGGATTACATTGTAATTCTAATTGTAATCTAAATATATAGTATGTATGTATATATATATATATATATATATATATATATATATATATATATGATAACTTAAGTATACTTGTATGCCTAAATATATATATAACATGTGTATAAACTAAGTGTGTGTACATTAATGCTGTATGAATGCTGGGCTTTGGCTTGTCCCAAAATAATAGTCTCATTCCCTCTTTCATGTGCACAGCTATTATGGCCTAAGCCTATTCCTTCTTCTTAAACTCAGTGAACTTCCATAGCTGCTAGCAATGATCATTGCAAGGGGAGTGGCCTCAATAGTGTATGCCAACCACTAATTACCAACTTCCTTATAACTATCATGCAATCCAATCTCCTGATGGTTCAATTTATTGGATTATTGCATTATCTGTGTAATGTTATCTCTATATATATAACTCATCCTCTTCACAAAATCAAATGCTGAGAATTGCTTGAGTTTGATAAATTGAGAGCATATCTAATATCAGTTTAGAGTTGTAAGAATTGAATAGCAGCAAGTTCAATCACTTACAGAGGTACAACATACATTCCATGTTCTTCATTTTCCATTTTTCTATTTCTGCAATTATTCTTGAATTTCAATTTATGAATATGCCAAATTGGACTGTAATTGGATTGAAGGAGGTTTGTTTAGTTGCTATATGGCTTATATACATGTTTGAACTGGAATGTAGTTGTTTAAAAACTATTTTCGTGAAGTAATTTCATGAGTTGGGCTAGAAACTGCCACAGCTGCCTGCTGTCTGGTGCGAACCAGTAGTGGCGCAGCTACGCCAGTTTAAGCCTGGGATGCGGCGCAGCTGCGCCGGCCCCTGAGCCCAGTTTTTGCATTTTGCTTAAAATCTGCTAAGTGATAGTTTATTTGCATGGCTTAGACGAGCATATTAATGGGTTTAACATACTTATATGAGTATATGGAGATAACGTAAACACGATTTGGCTATGATTACATGCAAGAATTATGAAATGATAAATAGTGTTGAAGTAAACTTAAAGTTTCATGAACGAACGTTAACATATATGAAGCATGCTAGTATTCTGACTTTTGAGACATGTTAGTATGACCAAGAAACACATGAAATGCATGCTAACTTATGTATATAGGTTGCGTGATATAATATGAACATGTGAACCTAACTAGTGCACATTTTTAACTAAAAGGTAAGTTTTGAAGGTGGACATTGACATGAAAATACCATATACACATTCTGATGTTATGAGCATCTTTAGATGACTTTGAAATGCATGAAAGGCTTGTTGATGTGCTTATATATATTTCATAATATGACATGAGCATGTGGGCTTCATTTGTGAACTTTACTAGGTGAAAGTGTAAGTTTGAAACATAAATCTTGATATGTTATATTGAATCCTAGATTCTAAAAATTTTGGACATGTTTGGTAGTGCTCATAACCTCATTAAAATGTCATAAACATACACATGCCATGTTCGATGCCATGAGAACTAGTTAGGCACAAGTGAAGTATGAATTAAGTTGTAACGGTGCTAGTTATATGTGTATAATATAGATTCTTGCAAGCATGCTTAAAATAAGTTATGTGATCACCTCGTATAACAAAGAATGATAGGCTTTGTGAATTCCATGACCTTGAATGACCGTAAGTCGTCAAAAGTATTAACATAGAGCCTATATCCTGTAAATTGGTTGTTAAAGGGTTGAACGAACATGGAAAGACTCTTTAATATGTATATGTGCTATGTGTATCATATGTTGATACGTGGATCCGATTTTGACGGTTAACTTATAGTAATGCCATAACTTGCTGAAATGAAATATATTTAGTATTGATTGTGATTTTATGTGATATTAATAAAATGCGAGTATGTTTGCTAATTGTGGTAGTCTCACATGATAGTAATGGTGTATGAAGACGATTAACTTGAGAAGAGGAACGTTAATGATAAAAGATATTAAAAGTCGAGACTTGTGAAATTGTATGATACTATGCATAGTATAACTGTGTCGCTAGGTCAAGACTTAGCTTATGTGTTAATCGTATATACGAGATGAGGTATAATGTTAAATTATATGACTAATGAATATCATATATATACGTAACTATGTTATGATAGGAATTCGAAAGTGTTGGCGAGCTTTACGTGAGTAAACTATGCATAAGGCAAGTATCTAAACCTTATCTCTTTGGATGCAAGTATCCTAACCGACGCATTTACTTTATGCAAGTATTCTATCCTTGTATATTGCGAACTAGTTTCTTTACTTAATCGTTTGAATTGAATTAGCATACTTGAACTCTTATTTCATTAAAACAATTATTCATATGGAACTTGGTATTGTTCTTGAATATTGTGAAAGTGTCTATGTCATTTGATTCGGCTAGACTTATATTATTGAAAAGCTACCCAAACCAATTGATTGGTGCGGGATCTCGTATTTGACTGAGAAGAACAACCTTCTTTGAAGGAAAAATATAATTGTCGGAGAACCGACGTGCGCATTTGAGTATGATTGATTGTTATGCATAACGGTGGTACTTTAGGCTGATCACCTGTTGTACCTATTTTTGTTAGATTTTCAGTTTAATACTGTTAATTCTAGTAGAAGTTCATAGTCCTTAGTGACTGCTCAGTATTTGTTTATCTTGAAATCGTGAATTGATTTATTATTGAATCACATTGATATTATTCTGTCCTTAGCGACGGTTATTGAGAACTGTTGATATTCTTGTCATCCTTGAATTATCAAACCTTATTATACCCTTTCGAGAGTTGAGAATTTTATTACTCACCCTTATTGTATATTACTTGCTGGGAAATTTGTGCTCATTCTTGCTTTCCCTAAAAATATTTTAGTTAAGGCCGAGCAGTGCAGACCTTCGGGCACAGATAAGGGCAAGGGAAAGGCTACTGAGTAGCTTAAATTATGTAGGACTTATAATTGTAATAAATAACTTATGATATTATGTACTAGTTAAGGTTATTTATGCTTAAGATATGTCTAAGCTATGTAATCACTGTTTAAGTTACGAGACCTTGGGACGTGAATAAATTATATTATTTAAATGTAATATATTCGGTATTAGTTGTGTATTATTCCGCTGTGCGATGCGACATTTAGTCGTATTATTATTGTGATGTATTACCATGAACACGTGACGAACCGAATTCGAGCGACCCCGTGACGGTCCTGGAATTTGGGGGCATCACAAGTATAAGTGATCCTTAGACTTTCGATCAGCATAGTATCTTGTGTATGATGAGTTATACTTTGACATGTCCCTTAATACCCTCAGGGTATATCAAAGGGTATGGTTGGGTGTAATAAATTATATAGAGAGATAATGAATGATCAATAAAGAATCTACCACTTCTATTAAAAGAAGAGATATGTCCTATGTGATTCGATAAATGACAACCCAGAAATCTTTGGCCACTGTGGAATGAAATTAGAAAGGAGTTTCTAATTTTCATTATTTGGAGTTGTGCATTTGAGAATCGAAATACATATAATTAAATAAAATAAGACTCGACAGTAATTCTATGTCTTATATTTAATTGGAATATTATATGGTGGAAGGATTGAATTGTACGATAACTATTAACTCACAAGTTCTTTTATGATTAATGTTGAAATCTATATTATCTGAAAAGTCGTTGATTGCTAAGGAGACTTATCCTTATTGTAGAATAAATGTTATTTATTTAAATAAATTATTAGTTTAATTAATTTATTTAAATAAGATTAGAATTGTTCTAATTATTTTATTCATAACCGGTTTAATATGGAGAACCTAAAGAGTCACATCATAAATAGAAGAATATTTATTAAAGAAAAAATAGCATAATCGTAATAATAAGTTAAATATATTTAATTTAATTTATGTTGATATAATAAATTAAATAGCTTAATATTTATTATTTAATATTTTAGAAATATTAAATATAATTTAATAGGAGGAGTCTTATTATTATTATTATTATTATTATTATTATTATTATTATTATTATTATTATTATTATTTAATTCTTAAAGTAGTTTGAGAATTAATTAATAAGATACTCTCTCATATATATTCCTAATAAGAGTAGGAGGCTAATTAATTAAAAGAGTTTAATTAATTGTTTCTAATAAGATTGGGAAACCTAATTAATTAAAAGTGTTTAATTAATTAATATAAAATTCTAATTCTAAATAATTTAGGTGGATTGCCTGTAACGATTGAGATTTTATATATTAAATTTTAATATTTATTGAGTGAATAAATATTTTATGTGATTTATTTATTGAGTTAAATAAATAAATTATGTGATTTTGTGGAATAATTTAATTAAGAGTAATATTTAATTTAATTGATGTGTATTGATTTTATAGTATAGTTCTAATTTAATTGAGATAATTAAATTAGATGAATTATGTGATGAGTGTTACATGAATTATAATTAGTGGGTAATTATAATTATGTGGTAATTTTTATGTGATTAATTGATGTTAGATTTTAATTAATTAAATAGGAATGTTAAAGATTTAATTAATTAAAGTGTAACATTAAAGTATGTGTTAAAAAGAATTTATTAAAATAAAGAAAAGAGTTTTTTTTTAAATCGTTTTAACTAAACAAGGCCTTACTTTTGTTTTAAAAGGCTTTTGCCAAATAGGGCCCTTACATTGTTTTAAACTGTTTTTACCCAAACAATGCCTTAGTTAATAAAAATATATTTTTTTATAAATATAAGTTGTTTTGCCAAACATGGCCTTAAGCTTTTCAAATTCTTGTAACTTATATAAATTAAGTAGTAGTTAATATAGTAATTAGTATAATACTTATTTGTTATATTAATACTATAAGTTATATATATATATATATATATATATATATATATATATATATATATATATATTATAGGTATATGTATATTATATATATCGATAATATATGTTAGTTTAAAGATTAGTTAGTTAAAATAAAAGAAAGAAAAGAGCAGAGAAGAAAGTTAGAAAGAATACTTAGCGAAGAAGAAGAGGAAGAAGGGAGAAGAAGAGAAAGTTTTGAGAAAGCAAAAAGAAAGCAAGCATCATCTTCTTCTTTACTAACGACTAGCTAAAGGGTAATTTATAACCTCTACCCTTATATATATTTTTAGAACTCAATTTATGTGTTATTCATGCTCATTCTCTGTCAAAATTAAGTTTTTATGGAATTGTATAATCATGAATTGTTTATATAGAATGTATCCACGTGGTATTTATAATTGAATTTCATGCCATAAAAAGATTTTCAGAAAACAAAGTGTTGTTAAAAACATGTTTTATGGAAAATTGGTGTTCATATGAATTTTATATATATTGGTTGGTTTAGAATGAAAAGTTGAGGATTTCTTATGTGTTAATATGCCTAATTAGAATTTATTATGATGATATCTTCAATTATGAAAATATTACATGTGTTGTGAATTGAATTGGTAGAGAATTTTATTTACAGTGAATTATTTTGTGAAAATATGAGTTTATATGAAAATAGTAAAATTGGAGTTTTTAAATCATGGATTCTCGTTGCTTAAAATGATTTTGTGTCTAGGAGCATGTTTATGTATGTTGGAATCATGTTAGATACTTTAAGTTTATGTTTTTTATAAATTGATATGAATTGTATGAACTGAAATTAGAATTTTGTGTGAAAAAAATAAGTAAAATTTACTTTTTCTCTGCACAATTCGCGAGCATGTCTGCCGACCTTGCAGGGGGCCCGCCCCGACGAGCTTGTCAAGAGTAAAACCCCCGCCCCTGCGAGGGGTATGCAGAAAGTAACGATGCTTTATTTTTTTGTGCAGTTTGTTTAGATCATGAAGGTTAACCTAATGTGTGATGTGATAACATGTTAGACTTACATTAAAATGCTAAATGAATATTAACAGATTATATTAATAAAATATAATTTGTGGTTATAATTTTGAATAATTATAATTAGATTAAAGGTTTAATTTAAATTATAATTTTGTTAAATTATAATGAATATTATTTTATTTATTTTAATCAAGTAAATGTTAATTTAAATTATAATTTAGGTAATTATAATTTAGTAAATGCATGATGTAGTTTAGTTGATTATAAATTATAATTGTTTATAATTTAGTGATTATAATTTGAGTAATTATTATTAGATTAAATGTTTAAATTATAATTATAATTATAATTTAATTAATATGAAATACATAATTATTAATTGATTTAATTATGTGAGCATGTCTATGTGATGTAATTAATTATGTGGTTAATTATTAACTTATTAATTAAACCAAAATGAGTTAACCTTGGAGGGTTAACCAATTATGTGAATTAATTACGTGTTAACTAATTTAGATTATTGTGATTAAACATATATGTGTAGGAAGTGATAAAGAACGTGAGTTGTAACTGTAGCTTGCGCTTGAGGCAAGTTCTCTAAACTCAAACCTTACTTGAGTTATTTTATTGATCATAATGATGCAAATTATTTGTATGCTTTATAAATTTCATATTGAGCAAATATTATCAAAGTTTATTATTGAATTAATATGATCTTGACTTAATTGTTCAAGCAAGGTCTATATCGTTCTTTAATTGCTTTAAGTTTGATTCTAAAGCATATAATAGATTCATAATCTTTTATTTATGAGTTGTTCTTGATTGTTGTAAGTCGATTCAACTATTCCTTAGTTAATGAACGTTGAATTCTAAATTACCCTTTACGCTTATCCAAACTAAACTTTCTTTGGTACGGACTTGTATTCAAATATTGAGATGAACAACCCTATTCATTAAGGGAGGTTACTACGCAGAAGCGTTAAATTTTGTGCACATACATGGTACGAAGAGCTGATCCCCCTAAGTACGAGTTAAGGTCCATTGTCTCAATGACTGTTAAAGGTTTTAAATAGAAATATTTATAACATAGGACAAAAGTTCAAGGTCTTACGACCCTCAGATGAATTCTATATTCGAAATTTTAAATTTTGATGAAAGAATTATTATTTAATTCTTTATTGTTGATGAAAAAGTTATTCAAATCTTTTTAAAGATATTCTTTTATGTCTTTATTATTGTTATATTTCAATGAGCTGTTGTTTGCTCACTCTTGCATATTAAATAACCATTGCAGCTAAGGTTGAAAGTGTTGACGCCCCGTCAACTAGTAAAGGCAAAGGAAAGCTGGACAAGTGAATACTTGTTTTATTTTGAAATTGTAATATGACTTTATATGATATTTTTATTTTCCGCATTAAATGATTTTGTCAATGTTAGATTAAACCCTGGGATTTATTTTGAAAAGTTGTAATCCTTTTTATAAGGAAGATTTTAAGTATTTATAAATGTTGTAATTTATTTTGCAATTATTTATTATTGGGTAGATGTATGTTATATCTAGAAAGTGAACACCAAATCATGTGGAAATGAAGTATCCGGATTTGGGGGTGTCACATTGCCTACATCTATAAATAAGAAAGTCTTATTATGGAACAAGGTTACACAAGTTACACACTTTTTCTAAGAGTTGGGAGAGCACTCCTTTTCTAGAGAGAAGGAAACTAGAGTTTAGCCAAACACCCTTATTCTTGAATTCTTATTCTTTCTTGGTGGATCACGTCTAGAGGCCAAACACTTGGATGACTAACGTTAATCAAAGGAAGAAATTAACCAGGTGGATTTAAGTTGAACGCGAAAAGGAATTGAAGTTGAACTCGTACCTAAGGAAACTAGTTTCTACTATGGTATGAATTTAATCTCCATCTATTTCGTTTAATTAATAATTGTGCATCCCTTTTCATCTGTTGTTCTCTTCAGGAAATGAGAATGTCGCGGGAACTAGTCGGGGGACAGAGTGATGGTCCGAGTTAAAGCAGTAGTAGTCCTCACTATTTCTGATAAATAGTGTGATAATAATTGTAATGAGGACTTAGTTTGAATCTTAATATTTTGTACATATTTGTATTGACACTCACAGTTGTGTGGTCGTATTTTGCACGACCGTATGATATAAAGTTGTATTTGAATTCTGTACCATGTATTTGGCGACTCAGAATGGGTTGGGTTGACTGGACCTATTCTGGGGGCGTCACATATCATATGCTTTAGAAATAAATTTAAAGCATCTCAAAAGAATATTCAAACCTTGCTTGAACAATAAGCCATGGTTACTTTAATTATATCATGAACTTTCAATAATTACTTGTCCAATAAAAGAACAAATCTCAAACAATGAATAATTGAATTGAAACAAATAAACGAGTATAGGATTTAGAAGACTTGCCTCAAGCGCGAGCTACTAATATAATTCACGTTCTTTAATACTTTCTACACATATATGTTTAATCACAATAATCTAAATTAGTTAACACGTAACTAACTCACATAATTGGTTAACCTTTCTAAGTTAACTCATTCTTATTTAATTATTAAATTAATAATTAATAATCACATAATGTAATTAAATCACATAGGCATGCTCACATATTAACTCAATTAATAATTATGTATTTCATATTAAATATAATTAAATGGATTATAATTTAAACATTTAATCTAATTATAATTACTCAAATTATAATCACATCTTATTTAATTAAATTATAAATAAATTATAATTTATAATTAATTAACTACATCATGCATTTACTAAATTATAATTACATAAATTATAATTTATAATTAATCATGCAAATATTGAATTATAATACACAAGATTATAATTTATAATTGATCATGCATTTATTACATAAATTATAATTTAAAAATTATCATTTACTTGATTAAAATTAATCAACTATAATCATTTAACAAAATTATAATTTAAATTAAACCTTTACTCTAATTATAATTATTCAAAATTATAATCACAAATTATATTTTATTAATATAATTTATTAATATTCATTTAGCATTTTAATATATGTTTAATCATTCTATAAAAGTTACTACATAAAATTAGCTTTAGAAAATACTAAAGAAAACAAAAAAAAAATTCCCCGCCACCCCCTGCTGGGGCGGGGGTTTCCTTCTTGATAGGCCCGCTGAGGCGAGCCCCTTCCAGCGAACGCAGACAAGTTCGCCAACTGTGCAGAGAAAAAGTCAATTTGGCTTATTTCTCCACACCAAATTCTAATTTCAGTTCATGCAATTCATATCAATTAATAGAAAACACAAACTTAAAGCTTCTAATATGATTCTAACATACATAAACATTATAACACATCATCAAACAACCAATTTTATGATTTTTTGAAGAAAAACCATTATTAAGTGTTCTTCATGAAATTGAACACTGCATTTTTGTTTTTAAATCAATTCACCCAATTTTAAGCATAGTAATTCAATTTCTAAACATGCTATCATCATCTATACTTAATTTAACCTAAGATGAACAATCAAACATGAATTCCATTGATTTAAAGAGAAAACTATATATATATATATATATATATATATATATATATATATATATATATATAAAATTTTCAAAATACTTTTACTGTAACTCAGTGATGATCATGAACTCCTTATATTCATCACATGTATATGAATTAAACAATTAATTAAGCATAGAATTCATATCTAAGCATGCTATAAACACATATAATTCGTATTTATAAAGTTTTTATAAAATTCATATTACAGAGAACTATCACTATGAAGAGCATTAACACATAATTTCTAAAACTACAAGTTAGAATTATACCTTTGTTGATTAGGAGAAGAGTATGAAGATGGTGATGATTGTTTTGGTTAATAAGGTTTCTTCCTCCTCATTCTTCTTTTCTTTTCTTCTCTCTAACTCTCTATCTTTTTCTCTGTATTCTTTTCTCTCTTCTCTAATAGTGATATTCTTATAACACTGATATAAAACTAACATAAAACTATATACGTATACTAATAGATATAGGCTATAAATATAATATAATACTAAAAATTAATTTACCTATTAAATTTCATCAGTTATAGAATTTCAAAAATCAAAAGCCACTAGGGCTTGTTTGGCAAAACAATGTTATTTTTTTTAAAAAAAAGTAGATTATTAGTGCTAAGACATTGTTTGATAGAATATGTTTAAAACAATGCAAGGGCCCTGTTTGGCAAAAGCCTTTTAAAACACAAGTAAGGGCCTTGTTTGGTTAAAATCATTTAAATCTCTTTTCTTTATTTTAATAAATTCTTTTAACACATACTTTAATGTTACACTTTAATTAATTAAATCTTTTAACATCTAATTTAATCAATTAAAATCTAACATCAATTAATCACATAAAAATTTGTCACATAATTATAATTACTCGCTAAGTATAATTCATGTAACACTTCATCACACAATTCATCTAATTTAATTATCTCAATTAAATTAAAACTATACTAAAAATTAATATACATCAATTAAATTAAATATTAAATATTCATTTAATTAATATATAACACTTAATTAAATCACTCCACAAAATCACATAATTTATTTATTCAACTCAATAAATAAATCACAAAAAAATATTTATTTAACTCAATAAATATTTAAAATCTCAATCGTTAAAATCTTCCCTCCTTAAAAGGATTCTGTCGCCAGAATCACACACACAAAAAAAAAAAATTCTCGTCTATTACATTCTTCCCCCTTAAAAGGATTTTGTCCCTAGAATCAGTACATAAGGGGTTACACATAGAAAATTTAAGCAAATAACTGTGGGTTAGATTTCATTATAACATCTTCAAGTTCCCACGTAGCTTCTTTAGCACCGTGGTTCCTCCAGATTACCTTAACAGAAGGTATCACTTTATTCCTAAGTACTTGTTCCTTTCTATCAACTATTTGAATAGGCACTTCTTCATAAGTTAAGTCCTTATCAAATTGCAAAGGCTCATATTCTATTACATGTTTATAATCGTGCTTGTAAGGTCTTAACTGTGACGTCCCCAAAATAGGTTCAATACTCAACCCATTTTGAGTCGCCAAATACACTCAACAAAATTCAAATACAATCTTTCATATCACACGGTCGTGCAAAATACGACCACACAACTGTGAGTGTCAATACAGACATGTAGAAAATATTAACATTCAAACTAAGTCCTCATTACATTTATTATCACACTATTTTAAATAAAAATAATAATGAGGACTTCTACAGCTCTAACTCGGACCATCACTCTATTCCCCGACTAGTACCCGAGATATTCTCATTTCCTGAAGAGAATAATAAAAAAAAAGGTGAGCTCAACTAGGCCAGTAAAGAATATTATGACTAAGATAATGAAAAATAAATTATCGTTAGCCTTCAATAAATCAGATAAAATATTATGGATAACAAGTTTTAGATCAATATTTGCAGCGAAAATAACAATTCATTAGAAGAGTTAAGTAGAGAATGATGTCTACTATCTTCTTTGATTTAAAAGTTCATCATCAATATTTTATCCCTGTAACATCAATTAATATACAGCTCGAATCAAATATCCATCTTTGCACTACGGGCCAAAGATATTCATTTGTATCATCAGTTGGTCATGTTCATCTTAACACCTATCCATCTTTGCACTACGGGCCAAAGATATTCATCAGGTAATCATTCATCTTTGCACTACAGGCCAAAGATATTCATCACGTAACTATTCATCTTTGCACTACAGGCCAAAGATATTCAGTTATATCACCATTTAGAACTGAGGATGATGAAAAATAATACGAATAACGGATCCAGTGAGATAAAGGACAAATATTAGAGAATTTATCAAAAGTTCAAGAATGAAGATCAAAACCAAGATACAATCAAAGATGATTTGGAAGATTTTTTTTTACCGTGAATAGTAACTTATGAATAGTAACTCGACATGAAAAAGATAAAAATTTCACAAGAAAGTTCAGACCAATATTCCAGTGAAATGATATTAGATGAAGCGTAAAACTCAAAGAATTTTTGATCATTTCAGGAATTATAGAAGCAATATTTATCGTAGTAAGTTTAGAATTAGGAATCTAAAATGAAACAATATACGAAACTACAATTGAATTTTCACCCGTCTGGCGGTAGTCTGCTCAGACAGATTATTTCCACAATTTAATAACAACTGAATATGAAGGGTTATTCACCAGGCATGCGGTAGTCCACGTAGATAGGTTATTCCCACAGAATAATAAAGAATAGAATAACAACAGGATTTCACCATGCATGCGGTAGTCCGCGTAGACAGATTATTCCAACAGAATAATAAAGAATGGAATAACAACCCTACGAGTATTAAAAGAAAATAACTCTATTCATGAATACGAAAGAAATAATACCCCTTACCTTAAAATTTAGAGACTGCACTAGCGTAATAGCAGAATACTCTTCTTCTTTCTCTCTTATTCTCTCTATACTTTCTCTCTTTATAGCTTTAGTGAATTGGTGAAAAATAATGAAGAAATGAGCTTCAATTTATAGGCTCGGCAGAGTAAGGGTAAAATAGTCTTTTTATCATAATTTATGACATCATCGCTTACAGTATCGATCCATGACATCATTGCTTATCTCATCGCTTCGATGACATCATTGCTTACCTCATCGCTCCGATGACATCATTGTTTGTATCATAAAAGTTCAAATTTAATTTGCACTCTTCCACCTCGTTTAACTTTTATACCATGAATTTACTATAATAATGTTACCATTCAAATTATAAAAATCATACTATTATATAATCACACCATACTACTATAATGTAATATTATAATAATATATTGGAATGAATTATTTTATCGGACAAGATAAAATGCCAACTTTCAACAAATGTCACATGTTAAAAATTTCTCCGTTTAAATCCACATTGAATAAATATTTTCTTATCATATATATCAAAAATTAATTATTCACAAATAATATTACAGAACTACAATATTGACAACCAGGTCGTTCCCAGGAAAGAAGGGGCCTTCCGATAAGGATTTCTCCTTACTGGCGCGCAATTAATCAATCCCTTTCCTAGACAGAACTTCCTTAGACATTGCCAATAATGCTATCTAATAATATTATTCAAATAATATGAATTATTGATTTGATAATTTAAAGTAATGTGCAATGATAATTATTGAATCAATAATATAAAATAGCAAAGTAGTACTTATTGATATAAAATATCAATGTAACAAATATTGAACCAATAAAATATTATGCAATTATTGAATCAATAATATAAAATATTAAATAGTAATTACTGTAATAATAATTGAGTAAGTGCCTTCCTACGTAAGAATCAATAATTCGAAATACTGTGCAATATCGTGTGCTACCGTGCAACACCGCGTGCTACCGTGCAACACCGCGTATTACTGTATTTTAACCACCGAGTATTTTAACAGTACTAACGGTAATAGTTTTGCCATTATTTTTATAAAAAGGTTACTTCTGTCACTTTCTATATCCGACATTCATTCCGTTGTGGGGTCCACCAATGACTGCGCCGTCGTACGAATATTCTCCGACAAAAAGAATATTCCTCGACCAAACGAATATTCTCCGACACAACGAATATTTTATAACCACTTGCTTACTTTGTAAACTTTGCACATTTCACCCATAACGTATCACATTTATCAAATCAACACCTTACTATTTTAAAATAATATATAAAGAAAATTAAATCTTATTCATAACATTTAGGGTCTTACAACCTCCCCTTCTTATGAAATTTCGTCCTCGAAATTGACATACGTACCTGGTATGTCGAAAAGGTGAGGATACCTCGTTTTTATTTTCGATTCTAACTACCAGGTCATTTCCTCGATATCATGGGTCCTCCACAAAACTTTAACTTGAGGTATAACCTTTGAGCGTAGGATATGTTCCTTCCTATCCAAGATCTTAACAGGTACCTCTTCGTATATTAAATCTTCGGCTATCTCGTCTGGTTCTAACTCAATAATGTGGTTTGGATCTTTCACATATTTACGAAGCACAGATATGTGAAAAACATTATGAACACGAGACATGCTTGGAGGTAAGGCGAGTCTATAGGCCATATTTCCTACTCGGTCAAGGATTTTAAATGGACCAATGAATCGTGGATTGAGCTTTTCTCTCTTTCCAAATCTTGTAACTCCTTTCCACGGAGCAACACGTAATAATACATGATCCCCAACTATAAATTCCATGTCCTTTCAATGAAGATCAGCATAACTCTTTTGTCAATCTTGTGCAGTTTGTATACGTTGCCGGATCATTTGAATCTTTTCCGTAGTCATACGTACTAACTCCGGTCCTAACAATGTTGCTTCACCCACCTCGTCCCAGCATACTGGAGAACGACATTTTCGTCCATACAACACCTCGAATGGAGCCATGCCTATACTTGCCTGATAACTGTTGTTGTAGGAGAATTCCACCAATGGTAGGTACTTATCCCAACTCCCTTTGAAGTCTAGAACACAGAGTCTCAATAGATCTTCAAGAGTTTGGATAGTCCTTTTCGATTTCCCGTCCGTTTGTGGATGATATGCCGAACTGAATCGTAAATTCGTGCCCATAGCTTTCTGCAAGCTGACCCAAAATCGTGTAGTGAATCTTGGGTCACGATCCGAAACTATGGATACTGGCATGCCATGCAATCTCACAATCTCATTCACGTACATACGAGCAAGACGTTTAAGGGAATAAGTCTCTCGTATCAGCAAGAAATGAGCAGACTTGGTTAATCTATCAACAATAACCCAAATTGCATCTATGCCTTGAGAAACCTTGGGAAGACCCGTAACGAAATCCATGGTAATGTGTTCCCACTTCCACTTTGGAATCTCAAGTGGTTGCAATGGACCCTTTGGTATTTGATGCTCCGCCTTGACACGTTGACACGCTAAACATCTCGAGATGAAATCCGCGATCTCTCTCTTTATATTGCTCCACCAAAATGTATGTCGACGATCACGATACATTTTGGTACTTCCAGGATGGATTGCAAACGGTGTGTTGTGTGCCTCCATCATGATTCTATACTTCAAATAAGAATCGTCAGGAACACAAAGTCTGGAGTTGACTCAAAGTATTCCTTCTTCACCAATCCTTGCTTCTGGAATAGCACCTTCTTGCACCTTCTTCCTCATATTCATCAGCTCCGGGTCTGTAGCTTGAGCAGCTTTAACTTTATCAATCAAAGCTGGTTCTACGCGTATACTTGATATCATTGCATGGGTCCCCGGAGTCTTGAACTCTATCTCCATCTTTTGTAAATCACACAAAATAGGCCTTAAAAGCATTGCATTCGTTCCCGCATATGATCTTCTACTTAACGCGTCAGCCACCACGTTCGCTTTTCCAGGATGGTATTGGATGGTATGATTGTAATCTTTCAACAGCTCAAGCCAACGTCGTTGCCGCATGTTGAGTTCCTTCTAGGTGAAGAAATACTTGAGGCTCTTAGGATCCATATAGATCTCCACTTTCTCCCCATACAGGTAGTGTCTCCAGATCTTCAACGCGAAAACGACTGCTGCCAACTCTAGATCATGAGTAGGATAATTCCTCTCATATTTCTTGAGTTGTTGCGAGGCATAGGCTATGAATTTCTCATGTTGCATGAGAACACATCCTAACCCTTTGCCCGAAGCATCGCTGTAAATGACAAATCCATCCGAACCAGATGGTATCGTCAGAACAGGTGCCGAAATGAGTCTCCTCTTGAGCTCTTGAAAGCTCTTCTCGCATTCCTCGTTCCATACAAATTTTGTATCTTTCCGTGTCAACTGAGTTAATGGAGTAGCGATTCGAGAAAATCCTTCCACGAATCTCCGATAATAACCAGCTAAGCCCAAAAAGCTACGTACTTCGGTCACCGACTTCGGTTGCTCCCAACTTTGTATTGCTTCAATCTTCGCGTTAACAGATACTCCATGTTTTGATACCACGTGCCCAAGGAATGCTACCTCCTCAAGCCAGAACTCGCATTTCTTCAGCTTGGCATATAGCTTGTTTTCACGAAGCCTTTGAAGTACTAGCTTCAAGTGGTGCTCATGATCTTCACAGCTTTTGGAATAGATAAGGATGTCATCAATAAAGACAACCACGAACTGATCCAAATATTCTTTGAATACACGGTTCACCATATCCATAAAGGCAGCAGGAGCATTAGTCGATCCAAAAGGCATGACTAAGAATTCATAATGCCAGTATCCAGTTCTGAAAGCAGTCTTTGGAATATCCTCAGTTTTAATCTTCAGCTGATGATATCTAGAACGACGATCGATCTGTGAAAAGAATTGTGCACCTTGCAACTGGTCGAACAGGTCATCAATACGAGGTAACAGATACCTATTCTTGATGGTGACATGGTTCAACTCCCGATAGTCAATACAAAGTCACATACTCCCGTCTTTCTTCTTTACGAATAAAACAGGAGCACCCCAAGGAGATGTACTAGGACGTATAAAACCAATGTCTAACAACTCCTATAGTTGGACCTTTAACTCCTGAAGTTCTATAGGAGCCATTCGATATGGGGTTTTAGAAATGGGTTTTGTACCGGGTTCAAGGTCAATAAAGAATTCAACTTCACGTTCCGGGGGTAGACCGGGAAGTTCTTCGGGAAATACATCAGGAAACTTATTAACAACAGAAATATCATTCAAACCTGACGTATTCTGATTTAGATCAGTGACATGGGCTAAGAAAGCTTGACATCCATTTTTCAATAAATGAATAACTTTATGACTTGAAATAACATTGATTGATTTTAGTGGTTTGGTTGTTTGAATTCGCACAATAGGTTGGTTAGGAATATGAAAACTAACAACCTTACAAAAACAATCAATTTTGGTATGATAAGTGGTCAACTAGTCAATTCCTAAAATCACATCAAATGCAAGTATTTTCAACGATATAAGATCAACAGGTTGGGTGAGGGTATGAATTTAAATCGAGCAAGATTTGTAAACTGTAGATGTAACGAAGGTTTCTCCCAATGGAGTTTCAATAGATAAGTCAAAGTCTAATTTCTCAGGTGTCAAGTTCAAACGTTGAGCACAAGCAGGTGAAATAAAAGAATGGGTAGCACCAGTATCTAATAAAGTGTAAACTTCGCAATAGTTTATTATAAGCTTACCTGTAATAACCTCGTTTGGGTTCCTTGCTTGTTGGGCAATCACGACAAAAGCTCTTCTAGGAATCATTGACTTTGACTTGTCAGAGATAGCCTTTGGAGTCACCATCCCTGTTAGACTTGGTTTCGCTACAGGACACACTCGAGCTATGTGCCGTTCCTTTCCACAATTATAACACAACTTGGATTGTTGTGTGCAGTTGGGGCTGATGTGTCCCTCTTGCCCGCATTTATAGCATACGACCGACGGTCGTTCTCCTCCCCTAGAAACAGTTGATGTTGGTGCTGCTGTCGATGCTTTCACGTTCTCATTGTTGTACCTTCTATTCTTGAAATCTCCCCCCGACTCACTTCTTCTATTATCATGGCCACTATTACCACCGGAGTGGTTACCGCTTCTGGCATGATACTTTCCTCCCTGCTGGTTGTCATTGTTTCGATGACTGCTGCCACCGGTACGCCCTTGGTTGTTGTCCCTTGGTTGAACATAATCATTATCTCGTTCTAATAACTGGGCCCTGTTCACTACATCCGAATATAGAGAAAATTTGTGAGAAATGAGGTATTGACGAATCTCGAGTTTCAAACCTCTCAAAAATATCCGCGTCATACGTTCCTCATTCTCCACCAAATGAGGTGCAAACCAGGATAACTTCGCAAAGTTAGCCTCGTACTGGGACACAGTCATTTTGTTCTGTTCCAGTCTGATGAACTCTACCTCTTTCATGTAACGAATACTTTCTGAAAAGTACTTTTCATTGAATAGTTTTTGGAACGCCCCCAAGTCATCTTGAGTGCGGCAGGCTGGGTACGCTTCACAGATTCCCACCAGTACTCTGCTTCTCCACGGAACATAAAGGTGGCAAATGGAACCTTATGTTCCTCCGTGCATCCCAAGACATCAAATATCTTGGTAATTTGCTTAATCCAATCTTCTGCCTTGATTGGATCTGGCTTTCCCTGAAACTCTGGTGGTCCCAACTCTTTAAACTGCTTGGCAGTGATAAGGCACGAGTTGTTATTTCCACTAGTATTATGAACACGAGTCTCCCTCGTCTGGTTTTGCATGAACTGCAAAAAAGCTTCTAAACATCCCGTCATTTATCATTTCTTCGGTAGGATTGTTTACAGGAGGAATAAAGCCTTCCTGTTGCACGTTCTCCTCGTTGGTGATTAAAGGTGTCTCAACAGTCTCATTCACTCCATTGTTTAAATTTTCAGCTGCCATTCTCAAATACTGCCACAAAACAGGGGTTAATCAAACAACTTAACATATCACATATTAACCCTATGTTCAAACCGACCAATTAAATAACAATTAAGCTTAGGTAGGACACACTAGCGAAGGTTTTACTCGTCTCTCCCCTCCTAGTTTTATTCTCAGATCTTCGCCAAAGATCATATCCCTAAGCTCTGATACCAACTGTGACACCCCCAAAATAGGTTCAATAATCAACCCATTTTGAGTCGCCAAATACACTCAACAAAATTCAAATACAATCTTTCATATCACACGGTCGTGCAAAATACGACCACACAACTGTGAGTGTCAATACAGACATGTAGAAAATATTAACATTCAAACTAAGTCTTCATTACATTTATTATCACACTATTTTAAATAAAAAAAATAGTGAGGACTTCTACAGCTCTAACTCGGACCATCACTCCATTCTCCGACTAGTACCCGCGATATTCTCATTTCCTAAAGAGAACAATGGAAGAAAAGGGTGAGCTCAACTAGCCCAGTAAAGAATATTATGACTAAGATAATGGAAAATAAATTATCGTTAGCCTTCAATAAATCAAATAAAATATTATGGACAACACGTTTTTGATCAATATTCGCAGCGGATATAACAATTCATTAGAAGAGTTAAGTAGAGAATGATGTCTACTATCTTCTTTGATTTAAAAGTCCATCATCAATATTTTATCCCTGTAACATCAATCAATATACAGCTCGAATCAAATATCCATCTTTGCACTACGGGCCAAAGATATTCATTTGTATCATCAGTTGGTCATGTTCATCTTAACACCTATCAATCTTTGCACTACGGGCCAAAGATATTCATCAGGTAATCATTTATCTTTGCACTACAGGCCAAAGATATTCATCACGTAACTATTTATATTTGCACTACAGGTCAAAGATATTCAGTTATATCACCATTTAGAACTGAGGATAATGAAAAATAATACGAATAACGGATCCAGTGAGATAAAGGACAAATATTAGAGAATTTATCTAGAGTTCAAGAATGAAGATCAAAACCTGGATCCAATTAAAGATGATTTGGAAGAAATATTTTTTTTTACCGTGAATAGTAACTCAACATGAAAAAAATAAAAATTTCACAAGAAAGTTCAGACCAATATTCTAGTGAAATGATATTAGATGAAGCGCAAAACTCAAAGAATTTTTGATCATTTCAGGAATTATAGAAGCAAGATTTACCGTAGTAAGTTTAGAATTAGGAATCTGAAATGAAACAATATACGAAACTGCAATTGAATTTTCACCCGTCTGGCAGTAGTCCGCTCAGACAGATTATTTCCACAATTTAATAACAACTGAATACGAAGGGTTATTCACCAGGCATGCGGTAGTCTGCGTAGACAGGTTATTCCCACAGAATAATAAAGAATAGAATAACAACAGGATTTCACCATGCATGCGGTAGTCCGCGTAGACAGGTTATTCCAACAGAATAATAAAGAATGGAATAACAACGCTTACGAGTATTAAAAGAAAATAACTCTCTTCATGAATACGAAAGAAATAATACTCCTTACCCTAAAATTTGTAGACTGCACTAGTGTAATAGCAGAATACTCTTCTTCTTTCTCTCTTATTCTCTCTATACTTTCTCTCTCTATAGCTTTAGTGAATTGGTGAGAAATAATGAAGAAATAAGCTTCAATTTATAGGCTCGGCAGAGTAAGGATAAAATAGTTTTTTTGCCATAATTTATGACATCATCGCTTACATCATCGATCTATGACATCATTGCTTATCTCATCGCTCCGATGACATCATTGCTTACCTCATCGCTTCGATGACATCATTGTTTGCATCATAAGAGTTCAAATTCAATTTGCACTCTTCCACGTCGTTTAACTTTTATACCATGAATTTACTATAATAATATTACCATTCAAATTATAAAAATCATACTATTATATAATCACATCATACTACTATTATGTAATATTATAATAATATATTTGAATGAATTATTTTATCGGACAAGATAAAATACCAACTTTCAACAAATGTCACATGTTAAAAATTTCTCCGTTTAAATCCACATTGAATAAATATTTCCTTATCATATATATCAAAAATTAATTATTCACAAATAATAATACAGAACTACAATATTGACAACCAGGTCGTTCCTAGGAAAGAGGGGGCCTTTCGATAAGGATTTCTCTTAATTGGCGCGCAATTAATCAACCCCTTTCCTAGACAGAACTTCCTTAGACATTGCCAATAATGCTATCTAATAATATTATTCAAATAATATGAATTATTGATTTGATAATTTGAAATAATGTGCAATGACAATTATTGAATCAATAATATAAAATAGCAAAGTAGCACTTATTGATATAAAATATCAACGTAGCAAATATTGACCCTATAAAATATTATACAATTATTGAATCAATAATATAAAATATTGAACAGTAATTACTGTAATAATAATTGAGTAAGTGCCTTTCTACGTAAGAATCAATAATTCAAAATACTGTGCAATACCATGTGCTACCGTGCAACACCGCGTATTACTGTATTTTAACCACCGGGTATTTCAACAATACTAACGGTAATAGTTTTGTCATTATTTTTATAAAAAGGTTACTTCTGTCACTTTCTATATCCGACATTCATTCCGTTGCGGGTCCACCAATGACTGCGCCGTCGTACGAATATTCTCCGACAAAAAGAATATTCCTCGACCAAACGAATATTCCCCGACACAACGAATATTTTATAACCACTTACTTACTTTATAAACTTTGCACATTTCACCCATAACTTATCACATTTATCAAATCAACACCTTACTATTTTAAAATAATATATAAAGAAAATTAAATCTTATTCATAAAATTTGGGATCTTACAACCTCCCCTCCTTATGAAATTTTGTCATTGAAATTGACATACGTACCTGGTATGTCGAAAAGATGAGGATACCTCATTTTTATTTTCGATTCTAACTACCAGGTCATTTCCTCGATATCATGGTTCCTCCACAAAACTTTAACTTGAGGTATAACCTTTGAGCATAGGACATGTTCCTTCCTATCCAAGATCTTAACAGGTACCTCTTCGTATGTTAAATCTTTGACTATCTCGTCTGGTTCTAACTCAATAATGTGGTTTGGATCTTTCACATATTTATGAAGCACAAATATATGAAAAACGTTATGAACACAAGACATGCTTGGAGGTAAGGAGAGTCTATAGGCCACATTTCCTACTCGGTCAAGGATTTCAAATGGACCAATGAATCGTGGATTGAGCTTTCCTCTCTTTCCAAATCTTGTAACTCCTTTCCACGGAGCAACACGTAACAATACATGATCCCCAACTTTAAATTCCACGTCCTTTCGATGAAGATCAGCATAACTCTTTTGTCGATCTAGTGCAGTTTGTATACGTTGTCAGATCATTTGAATCTTTTTCGCAGTCATACGTACTAGCTCCGGTCCCAATAATGTTGCTTCACCCACCTTGTCCCAGCATAATAGAGAACGACATTTTTGTCCATACAATGCCTCGAATGGAGCCATGCCTATACTTGCCTAATAACTGTTGTTGTAGGAGAATTCCACCAATGGTAGGTACTTATCCTAACTCCCTTTGAAGTCTAGAACACAGAGTCTCAATAGATCTTCAAGAGTTTAGATAGTCCTTTCCGATTGCCCGTCCGTTTGTGGATGATATGCCGAACTGAATCGTAAATTCGTGCCCATAGCTTTCTGCAAGTTGACCCAAAATCGTGAAGTGAATCTTGGGTTACGATCCGAAACTATGGATACTGGCATGCCATGCAATCTCACAATCTCATTCACGTACATACGAGCAAGACGTTCAAGGGAATAAGTCTCTCGTATCGGCTAAAAATGAGCAGACTTAGTTAATCTATCAACAATAACCCAAATTGCATCTATGCCTTGAGAAACCTTGGGAAGACCCGTAATGAAATCCATGGTAATGTGTTCCCACTTCCACTTTGGAATCTCAAGTGGCTGCAATGGACCCTTTGGCATTTGATGCTCCGCCTTGACACGTTGACACGCTAAACACCTCGAGATGAACTCCGCGATCTCTCTCTTTATATTGCTCCACCAAAATGTATGTCGAAGATCACGATACATTTTGGTACTGCCAGGATAGATTACAAACGGTGTGTTGTGTGCCTCCATCATGATTCTATACTTCAAATCAGAATCGTCAGGAACACAAAGTCTGGAGTTGACTCGAAGTATTCTTTCTTCATCAATCCTTGCTTCTGGATTAGCACCTTCTTGAACCTTCTTCCTCATATTCATCAGTTCCGGGTCTGTAGCTTGAGCAGCTTTAACTTTATCAATCAAAGCTGGTTCTACGCGTATACTTGGTATCAACGCATGGGTCCCCGGAGTCTTGAACTCTATCTCCATCTTTTGTAAATCACACAAAATAGGCCTTGAAAGCATCGCATTCGTTCCCGCATATGATCTTCTATTGAACGCGTCAGCTACCGTATTCACTTTTCTAGGATGATATTGGATGGTATGATCGTAATCTTTCAACAGCTTAAGTCAACGTCGTTGCCGCATGTTGAGTTCCTTCTGGTGAAGAAATACTTGAGGCTCTTATGATCCGTATAGATCTCCACTTTCTCCCCATACAGGTAGTGTCTCCAGATCTTCAACGCGAAAACGACTGCTGCCAACTCTAGATCATGAGAAGGATAATTCCTCTCATATTCCTTGAGTTGTCGCGAGGCATAGGCTATGACTTTTCCATGTTGCATGAGAACACATCCTAACCCTTTGCCCGAAGCATCGCTGTAAATGACAAATCAGTTTGAGGATGGTATGCTGTACTCATGCGCAATTGCGTTCCCAGACTTTCTTGCAAACATTTCCTGAAATTAGATGTGAACCGCTGATCTCTGTCAAACACAATCGACATCAGAACACCGTGTCGAGAAATAATTTCCTTCACATACAGCCTCACTAGTTGATCCAAATTGTACTTAATTCTGATAGGTAGAAAGTGGGCTGACTTCGTCAGTTGATCCACTATAACCCATATCGCATCAAATCCCTTCTGAGTCGCTGGAAGACCTACCACGAAATCCATCGTGATGTGCTCCCACTTCCACTCTGGAATTTCTAACGGTTGTAGCAGTCCACTTGGTCTCTGGTGTTCTGCCTTGACTTTCTGGCACGTTAAGCATTTCGCAACGCATTCAGCAACGTCCCTCTTCAAATTCAACCACCAAAAATGGTGCCTGAGATACTGGTACATCTTCGTATTCCCAGGGTGAATAGAATATCTAGAACTATGAACTTCGCTCAGAATCTCCTCTTTGGCCTCTGGTACTGGCGGTACCCAGACTCTACCTTTAAATCGTAGCAGTTCCTCGTTATCGATCTTGAATTTGAACTCTTCACCATCCGCTATTCTTTTCCGAATCTTCTCGCATTCTTCATCGTGAAGTTGTGCTTCTTTCACTTTGTCTACCAGAGTAGAACCAATAGTTACTTGAAATAACTTCTCATCCAATTCCTTCGAAAACTTCACTTCCAGTTCCAATCTAGCCATCTGTTCTATCAACTAATCCTGGTTAGTTAACATATTCAACTTCTCCCGACCTTTTCTGCTTAAAGCGTCGGCGACAACGTTAGCTTTCCCCGGATGGTAAAGTATCTCGCAGTCGTAGTCTTTGATCAGTTCCAACCATCTTCTTTGGCACATGTTCAAATCCTTCTAGTTAAAGATATACTTCAGACTCTCGTGATCTGTATATATCTCACACTTTTCTCCATAAAAGTAGTGTCTCCATATCTTTAGGGCAAACACTACTGCCGCTAATTCTAAGTCATGGGTCGGATACCCCTTCTCATAATCCTTCAGCTGACGTGACGCATAGGAAATCACTTTGCCACTCTGCATCAACACATAGCCTAATCCTTTATGTGAGGCATCGCTATATACCACGACATTCCCTATACTATCCGACAAAAATAACACAGGCGCAGTACCCAACCTCTTCTTCAGCTCTTGAAAACTTTCCTCACACTTTTCCATCCAAACAAATTTAACTATTTTACGAGTCAAATTCGTCAACGGAGTGGCGATCCTGGAAAAGTCTTGAATAAATCTCCGATAATAACCTGCCAATCCCAAGAAACTCCTCACCTCAGACGGCGTTTTCAGCTGATCCCAATTCATTACCGCTTCAACCTTCGACGGATCTACCGAAATACCATCCTTGTCGATCACGTGGCCAAGAAATTGCACACGTTCCAACCAGAATTCGCACTTCAAGAATTTAGCGTAAAGCTCTCTCGTCTCAGCGATTCTAAGGTTAGTCGTAAGTGTTCAGCGTGTTCCTCCTCAGTCTTGGAATAAACCAGGATGTCATCTATGAACACCACTACGAATTTGTCTAGAAATGGCTTAAACACCCTGTTCATTAAATCCATAAATGCAGCTGGGGCATCGTGAGACCAAATGACATCACCAAGAACTCGTAATGACCGTATCGACTCCTAAAAGCCGTTTTCGGTATATCTTCTCTTCTCACCTTCAACTGATGATATCCGCTTCTCAAATTAATTTTCGAGAAATACTTTGCACCCTTCAGTTGATCGAACAAGTCATCGATCCTAGGTAAAGGATACCTATTTTTGATCGTAACTTTGTTCAATTCCCTATAATCAATGCAAAGACACATCGATCCATTCTTCTTCTTCACAAACAAAACTGGTGCTCCCCACGGCGAAATGCTCGGTTGAATATAATTTTTGTCCAGCAATTCTTGCAGTTGAACCATCAGTTCCTTCATCTCAACTGAAGCCATTAGGTACGGAGCCTTCAAAATCGGAGCAGTTCCCGGCGCTAAGTAGATCACGAACTCTATCTCCCTATCTGGTGGAAGTCCTGGCAAATCGCTCGAAAAAACGTCCACAAACTCCTTAACTACTGATATCTCCTCCACTTTCGGGCTTTCCTTACGTGTATCTACTATGTAGGCTAGATATCCTACACAGCCTTTCTTCAAAAGTTTCTTGGCCTGCATAACCATCAGACAACTCGCTTGTCTAGGCGATTTGCTACCATAGAACACTAACTTCGACGGAGTCGTAAGGTTTACCTACTTCTTCTGACAGTCGATTATCGCCCCATGGTTGAACAACCAATCCATACCCAGTATGACGTCGAATTCCCAAAGTTTTATCGGAATAAAATCTACTTTTAGCTCCTGACCCTTAATGTCCAGTCTACAGTTCTTATAAACGAACCTAACAGGAATAACCTCCCTATTCGCAATCTCTATGTTCAAGGGGTAAACTAACTCTACTACAGGTAAGTCTAGGGTTTTAGCAAAATCAGTAGATATGAATGAATAAGTAGCACCCGAATCAAATAATACATATGCATTTATACTATTGACCGGAATAATACCTGCCACCACGTCTTTTGATTGCACAGCATCTTGCACCGTTATATTGAATGTACATGCAGTGGGTCGAACAACTTATAATGGTGCAGCGATAGTAACGGTACTGCCGCTTCCATTTCCTCCACTCCCTGTTGACCCTACCGTCAGCTTCTTAGGGCAACTGCGAGCCATGTGATCCTTGGAACCACATGTGTAGCAAGCTCCTTTCTTCGGGTTTGGGCAATTAGGCGCAATGTGGCCTTCCTGACCACAGTTGAAGCACACCCGCTTCCCCTTCATACACATGCCAGTATGATTCTTCCCGCATGTAGCGCATGCTTCAAACTTCCTCTTCTGCTGGCTTCCTTGCTGACTCCCAGCAAAGGTGTTGTCGTTCCATTTCCTCTTCTGGTTTACTGTGCTGCTCCCACCAGCCTTGGTTTCTATCTCATTCTTCTTCTTCTTGTGTTGGTTGAACTTCGCCGTTTCGCTTCCTCCCTCAGTGAGTATAGCCTTCTCCAGCATAGCTGGAAATGTGTTCAACTGGAATATACAAATCTTACTATAGAGCCAGGGTTTCAGTCCCCGCTCAAACCTCCTTGCCTTCCTAGCGTCAGTACTGACCTGGTAAGTACCGAACCTGGCCAGCTTGTTGAACTTCGCGGCGTATTCGGATACCGTCATCCCTCCCTGCTTAAGCTCTAGGAACTGGACCTCCATCTGGTCCTCCAAACTCACTGGAAAGTATATTTCGTAGAACATTTTCTTGAAACGTTCCCACGTTATGACTCCTTCTCCCTCTCGGGTCTTATTAGCCTGCCACCAGAAGCTAGCATCCGACTTTAACATGAAAGCCACGAACGCTGTCTTCTGGTCCACACCTACTCTGGCTACATCAAAGACCTTCTCCATTTCCATCACCCATGTCTGGGCCTCGATAGGGTTTATCTATCCCTTGAACTCAGACGGTCCTACTTCCTTAAATTCCTTGAAAGTCGTACCCTGCACTTGCGGCTGATTCGCAAAAGCTCCTGTTAAAAGGTTCACCAACTGCTGAACCGAGTTGGGATTCGTCCCATCGTTATTGTTATTGTTCGTCGAACTCTCGGGATTTTGACAAGTTGTTCTTCTTCTAGGAGGCATTTTCTGTTAAGAAAATATTATTATTAGATCCTTTATTCAATTTTTAAATATTCAAGTTCATACTTAAACATTTGAATAACTCAGTTCACATTGAACACATAGCACATCAATAAACTTCTTTTATTCATTACTCGTAGTTAAAAAAACATCAATTAGATAGCATTTCTACTATTTACATCTTCCTTCCTGAACTGAAAAAGTTGCAGGATTACATTATTAACTCATCCCATTCTTATCTCAATTATGGATTTACATTATTTAATACAAAAAGCAACACATAAATAAAAGCTAAAAGCTTTACTACTGCCTAGGCATATTAATACGCCGCACAGCCTCTCTGCGTTCCTCTTCCATCACCCGAAACACCGTCCTTCGGTCCACCACATACCATGGCAAACCTTGGAAGTGAGATGGGTAATAGAAAACACGATCCTAGGCCCTATCTATAGCTGTGTGGTAAACATACTCTGTCTCCCTCAGCTTGGCCCTCTTGGCTTCAGCCTCGTCTTTAGCTCGATCGGCTCGTTGAGTAGCCCTTAAGCTTATCTCCTCAGCTCTAGCACGCTTCCTCAACTCCTCCTGGATGTCTTGCTTCAGTTTCGCTATCTCGGCTCGAGCCACGTCTCTATCATTCTCCACGTGTATTAGGTTCCACTGTGCTTCTCCTAGGTCGCTAGCCATATCCTTGATAGTCTGTCTCGTTGCTGGATGGTTTCCTCGAGCTCTCTGACTCGTCCATGAAGCTCCACGTTACTGTCATAGACTGCCTCGTACATCTCAGCACTAGTAGAGTGAGGTGGGAATTCCTTTTCGGGATCCTCGTCCTCCTCTTCAGACTCGTCCTCTTCCTCTGGAATAGGTGTCAGCACATGCTCCCGACCAGCTATGGTGATCACTGGAGATGACTCTCTCTTAACCAGCTGCTCCTAGACAACATAGATTTCTCGGGGCTCCTCCTCTCTAGGCACCTGAGGTACATCCTCTCTAGCCTGACTAGGTTCTCCAACGTTCGACATCTTGACAAAAGAATTTTAAAGTTTATTATTACGTGATATCGAATCGTCACTCATCGAATACAAAAATGTAAACACATAACACATAAGGTAGTTTATTATCTTTACCTATCACATCTATCTTTTCGATCTTACCATAAGGCTACTACCTAAGATTTTTCCCCACCTAAGGTTTCATAACCTACAGCTTTGATACCAACCTGTGACACCCCCAAATCTGGGTACTTTGTTTCCACATGATTTGGTGTTCACTATCTAATATAACATACATCTACCCAATATATCTTCAAAATAAAATACAACCTTTTTTCAAAATAATAAAATCTCACTTAAAACAAGGGTTACAACCTTCTTAAAAATCAATCCCAGGGTTACTCTAACCTTGACATAATAATAATGTGCGGAAATAAAAACATAACATTAAAGTCTATTACGATAATTTCAAATAATAAAAATAAGTCTTCACTTGTTTTGCTTCCCTTGCCCTTACTCGTAGACGGGGCGTCAACATTATCAACCTTAGTTGCAGTTGTTATATAATGCAAGAGTGAGCAAACAACAGCTCACTGGAGTTTAATAATAATAAATACATGAAAGGATATCTTTAAAAAGAATTTGAATAACTTAGCTTACTTCAGCAATAAAGAATTGAATAATAATTCTCTATCAACATTAAAATTCGAATATAGAATTTATCTGAGGGTCATAAGACATTTGAACTTTTGTCCTAGGTTATAAACATTTCCATTTAAACCTTTAACAGTCAATAAGACTATGGACCTAAACTCGTACTTTGGGGGATCAGACCTTCATACCATGTATTGTGCACAAACATCTTAACGCTTACGCGTAGTAACCTCCCCTAATAATAGGGTTGTTCAACTCAATAATTTGAATTCAAGTCCGCACCAAAGAAAGTTTGGTTTGGATAAGCTTACAAGGGTAATTTAGAATTCATGTTCATCAACTAAGGATTAGTTGAATCGACTTTCAATAACTTGGAATAATTCGTAAGTGAAAGAACTACGACCTATCATAAATAAATTTAAAGCATCTCAAAAAAATATTCAAACCTTGCTTGAACAATAAGCCAAGGTTACTTTAATTATATCATGAACTTTCAATAATTACTTGTCCAATAACAGAACAAATCTCAAACAATGAATAATTGAATTGAAACAAATAAACGAGTTTATGGTTTAGAAGACTTGCCTCAAGCGCAAGCTACTAATATAATTCACGTTCTTTAACACTTCATACACATATATGTTTAATCACAACAATCTAAATTAGTTAACACGTAACTAACTCACATAATTGGTTAACCTTTCTAGGTTAACTCATTCTTATTTAATTATTAAATTAATAATTAATAATCACATAATTTAATTACATCACATAGGCATGCTCACATAATTAACTCAATTAATAATTATGTATTTCATATTAATTATAATTTAAACATTTAATCTAATTATAATTACTCAAATTATAATCACATCTTATTTAATTAAATTATAAATAAATTATAATTTATAATTAATTAACAACATCATGCATTTACTAAATTTTAATTAAACAAATTATAATTTATAATTAATCATACAAATATTGAATTATAATACACAAGATTATAATCTATAATTGATCATGCATTTATTACATAAATTATAATTTAAAAATTATCATTCACTTGATTAAAATTAATCAACTATAATCATTTAACAAAATTATAATTTAAATTAAACCTTTACTCTAATTATAATTATAGAAAATTATAATCACAAATTATATTTTATTAATATAATTTATTAATATTCATTTAGCATTTTAATATATGTTTAATCATGCTATAAAAGTTACTACATAAAATTAGCTTTACAAAATACAAAAGAAAACAAATTTCTTTTTCTCTGCCACCCCCCCCCCCCTTTCCAGCGAACGTAGACAAGTTCGCGAACTGTGCAGAGAAAAAGTCAATTTGGCTTATTTTTCCACACCAAATTCTAATTCCAGTTCTTGCAATTCATATCAATTAATAGAAAACACAAACTTAAAGCTTCTAACATGATTCTAACATACATAAACATTATAACACATCATCAAACAACCAATTTCATGATTTTTTTTGAAGAAAAACCATTGTTAAGTGTTCTTCATGAAATTGAACACTGTATTTTTGTTTTTAAATCAATTCACCCAATTTCAAGCATAGTAATTCAATTTCTAAACATGCTTTCATCAATTTAACCCAAGATGAACAATCAAACATGAATTCCATTGATTTAAAGAGAAAACTATATATATATATATATATATATATATATATAAAATTTTCAAAATACTTTTTACTGTAACTCAGTGATGATCATGAACTCCTCATATTCATCACATGTATATGAATTAAACAATTAATTAAGCATAGAATTCATATCTAAGCATGCTATAAACACATATAATTCGTATTTATAAAGTTTTCATAAAATTCATATTTATAGAGAACTATCATTATGAAGAACATCAACACATAATTTCTAAAACTACAAGTTAGGATTATACCTTTGTTAATTAGGAGAAGAGTATGAAGATGGTGATGATTGTTTTGGTTAATAAGATTTCTTCCTCCTTCTTCTTCTTTTCTCTTCTTCTCTCTAACTCTCTATCTTTTTCTCTGTATTCTTTTCTCTATTCTCTAATAGTGATATTCTTCTAACACTGATATAAAACTAACATAAAACTATATACGTATACTAATAGATATAGGATATAAATATAATATAATACTGAAAATTAATTTACCTATTAAATTTCATCAGTTATAGAATTTCAAAAACCAAAAGCCACTAGGGCTTGTTTGGCAAAACAATGTTATTTTTTTTAAAAAAAATAGATTATTAGTGCTAAGGCATTGTTTAGTAGAATTGTGACCACCCCAAGTTCATGTAACATCGATTACAGGACATGGTGCTCACGGTACAACATACATCATCATCTATCTAAGTAAACTCCAACAGTAATAATAATTATAATGTAACTATTACGTACTTACTCAAAATAAACTCCCAAGTCTTTACAACCTTTAATAATCCACAACTTAAACTTAGCGTTTATCGCTACATTACATCATATGCGGAAATATAAACTTATTACATAATATATCTAGCATCATTTCATCTTAGATTTCCCCTTGTCCTTGCCCGAGCTCTCAGCCTTCTCATCATTAACTGAAAGGTTTAAGCAAGAATGAGCACAAATTGCCCAGCAAGTATATAAAGTATTTTGAAAACATACATCAGGTGTAGAAACATCTGAATAGCTATAACAGTTGAAAGAATTATCAAGTGTTAAACAGGAATATCAAGAATAAGAGTTTAAGAATTCTCAATATCATACTAAGGGGTGTAAAATACCCTGAACATTACTTTGTTTCATCAAAAACCATCAGACGGTTTAACAATCAAATAGATTATAAACGGTCTCTGCAAGTACTCCAGGTGATCAGCCTATCGTACCCTACATTGTGCACAAGTATTAAGTTTAAACTGCATAAGCATAAATGGGACTATATGCCCGACATCTGTTTGCCCGTTTGTTCGGGTTGTTCATCTTAGTATTCATGCGAGACCGCACCAAAGCAATTTGGATTGGTAAATATTAAATAGCTTCAAAGGATTTGAATTAAATCATTTTTCATCAATAATAACTAGCCGAAAACAAAGGCCAGGAAACATACTTAGAAATAGTTCGATAATGACATGAAACTTATAAGCATAGCTGTTAGAATAATAACTGAGTAATCATCGATAAGCTTGCAAGACAATTGAAGTTGTATAACTTCACAACAAAGGAGCTTGCACGAATAAATAGCTAACACCAGTCCAATACTTACCCTCACTGCGATAAAAATGAGTAAGGATTGAATAAATACCCAATAGAAATTAGGATTAGAAAACTTGCCTGATACCCCTGCTATCGTTAAAGCTAGCAATTAACCTTCACGTAACCTAATCATATGTGTCACGTTAAGAAATTAGGTCCTCGAACTCTAATTTGAAAGTAAAGGGTTTCCTTTTAATTTAATTTAATTATTAAACTACCATGTATGCTATCATCAAGCTAATTTAATCATATAACATGTTGGGTCATATAGGTAAAGTGGTTTAATATGAGAATCTGAGTAAAAATAAGTTTCTGGAATTTCCTGACCCGACCCAGATGACCCGGACCGGCGCAGCTGCGCTGCCTCGTAAACCCGGAACCCAACTTTGAGTGGCGCAGCGTTAAGCCGTATGAACGGCGCAGCTGCGCTGCTCTTCATGCCCAGAATTTTTTTTTCCCTGCCGAGCAGCCTACTTCCCGATTTAATTCCCACTTGTTTACAGGTTGTATGATCATGATATTTGGACACCATACACTCCATACATCACAGTATTTTACAAAAATACAACATACATGAAACTAACATGTTAAGACCTCGATCCAGCAGCCTAGATAAACGTGCCAGACTGCCTTCCAGACTTAGAAAATTTCTGGAAATTCCCAGAATTCTGCAGATTTTTATACCAACATGCTTGCTTACGAAATTCATAACTTGCTCATTTTAACTCCGTTTCTTTTGAAAATTGGTCAGGTGAGACATCATACTACATAGTATTTTACAAAATTAACACATACAACCAACGAGTCATAGAAGCTATGATTCCAAGGCTCCGAAAAACCTAAAAAGTCACAAATTCTAAGTTAATCCACTTTGACAAAAATTCATGATTTTGATTCTAGCATGCAAGGAACTAGTTGCTACTGTCCAGATCTCCTCTACTAACACATATACACATGTTACAATAATCAAACTCACTAACTTTTCATGTTTTGAATAAATTGACATCTAAGAGGCATTTTATCGAATAGTTAGCATGCATACATGAATTCTACGATTCTCTACGAATTTGAAACATGATTAGACCAGAACTTTCGTTCTTAACACCCATATATCAGTATTACACACTAACATGGTATCACAAAACCACAACGAATCATTTCCCATAATTATACATGTATTTTCTTCACTATTTCCTTAAGAACATAATATAAGTTCGTATTCTTACCTTGAACGCTATTCTCTGATCAAGGAATCCGAGAATGCTTCCCTCCTTGCTTGCTTAGTCTTTGCAAATTTCCAGAATAACTCCACACTAATTATTACTCTCAATTTCTCTCACGGAATGAAGTTTTTAGCAAAAGAGGTAGTGTTTTGGGTGGAGAGTATAAATAGAGATTGATATAGCTTGATAGAGGCTGATATCATCAGCCCCTCCATGTTCTCATAACGGTTATACACATATTGCATGATTAACTAATATTAAAATGAAAAGAGGAGTTAAAGAATGGAAGAGTTTGTGGGTGTAAAGGATTGTAACTCCCTTCCTCTCTAAATCTTCTAAAACGTATACTCCCTTGTCCCAAATCAGTTGTCACGTGGGCCCACTCCAGCTGTTGATCAACATACTAAAATAATATTATAATCAATTAAATAACCATTTTGACTATTTTGCCCTCCGTAGCCGAACGTTGCGATACTTATATCGATTCCTACTAAAATCGACGTCCCGGACGTCATGGGACTATCCGTTTCGTCAAATTCACCTCCAAAATTCGTAGTTGACTTTTTACCCGAAAAAGTCAACCAGTTGACTTTGACCGAAAAGTCAACCAGTTGACTTTGACCGAAAAGTCAACCGTGACACATTTTCGTGGTTACAGTCTATCCTGACTAATTTCGACGTTCCGAACTCAAATTCGCAGTCTGCGTCTCTAAATTTTGCTCCGAACTCAAAATCATGCTTTAAAGCCATCCCACGAAATTAATAAAATTAATTCCATACTTAACCAATTTAAATTGTTGAATTAAACTGAACTAACCATTTAAATACTCCTCATCACATATACGCAAATAACACATGTATGTATAACACATATACATCTAATAAAAGAAAACACACAAGAATTTCACATAAATTCGTTTATTGATAATTGTTAAATGACATAATAATCTCGGATATTACAAGAATATGTTTAAAATAATGCAAGGGTCCTGTTTGGCAAAAGCCTTTTAAAACATAAGTAAGGACCTTGTTTAGTTAAAATCATTTAAATCTCTTTTCTTTATTTTTAATAATCTCTTTTAACACATAATTTAATGTTACACTTTAATTAATTAAATCTTTTAATATCTAATTTAATCAATTAAAATCTAACATCAATTAATCACATAAAAATTTGTCACATAATTATAATTACTCGCTAATTATAACTCATGTAACACTTCATCACACAATTCATCTAATTTAATTATCTCAATTAAATTAGAACTGTACTAAAAATTAATATACATCAATTAAATTAAATATTAAATATTCATTTAATTAATATATAACACTTAATTAAATCACTCCACAAAATCACATAATTTATTTATTCAACTCAATAAATAAATCACAAAAAAATATTTATTTAACTCAATAAATATTTAAAATTATTATATAAAATCTCAATCGTTACACCAAACATGACCTTAAGAACATGGGAGCAGTTAAGGCCATGATGCACTTAACCGCTACCCATGTTGTGTCAGTTAATGTTATATGTATAATATATCAGTCTTTGTCAGTTCATTTACAAAACACAATATAGAGAGAAATTTTGAGAGTTATTGAGATTGAAGAAGAAGTTGGAGAATTGAAGAAGCTTTCTTTCATATTCTAGCAATCTAAACAAACAATTAAGGGTAATTTCTTAATCCCAAGTTTCAATTTATGTTTTTAAGTTTTCTCCATGAACATATATTTTAAGTTCTCTGTTAATTTAGTTTCATGATTAAATTGTTAAAAAGTTTTTGTAATCATTAATATGCATGTATAATCTACTATATGATGGTTATAAACTATTTTAGAGTAATTAATCCATGAAATTATGTTTAAAATAAAGTTTTGAAGTTTACAGAGAAATGTGTATGAATATGGCTTAAATGTATGAAAATTTATGTTTAAATTGCATATTAATCTATGAATTGATGATTGATTATGCTTACATATGTAGAAACGAAAAGAACAAAACTTGCATGGACTGATTTGGTGTTATAATGAATCTGTAATGTGTGATTTCATGAAATTTAATAAAACTTTAAAAAATAACATAAACATGGAATTTATCGGTTTAAATTTAGTTGTTTATGTAAATTATGTTGTTAAAATCATGCTATGAATGTTATAAAACGTTTCGATAAAGTTCAGAACTTATAGGTAGCATTAAATTTATTTTTTGAGCGAAGTTTTGGCCTATTTTGGCTTTTTCTATGTTTTTCGCGAGCTCTGTCTGCGTATCACTATGTCGCGGCGCCGCAACTCCTATTCTGTAATGAAACAGAGCGCTGCAGCGCCCTAGCAGTGCCTGGCGTGGAGTTGTGGCGTCGCAACGCCTGTTCAGAGAGTAAACAGAGCGCCGCAGCACCAGGACCTGAGCTGCAGCGCCTGTTGAAGGCTTAATTATAACGCGATAGCGCCTGGTCGCGCCGCAACGCCGACTTCCAGTTCATTCTGGGGCGCTGCAGCGCCACTTGGCAGTTTTGCCTAGAAATGAGATTTTAATTGTCTAAGTCCAGAAAATGTAATTTCAATGTAATTTAACGAACATGGAAATGTGTTAATCATATATTCAGATGTTAAAATAGAGTAACAACATGTCAATGATGTTTTTACGTGATTATTCTATAAGTCGAATATGAATTTAAACTCGTTATTCGTGAAGTCCAATAATGTGTTTAAGAACTAATGTTTGTGATTTGATTAATATAATCAGACTAGAGTTAAGTTAAAACAAAAGAGAATATACTCATGATGCTAGTTATGTTATAATTAATTGGTATTGTGAATGTAATGGTATGTAGGCTTAATTGAGGAACGTGAATAGTAAAAGTATAATCTACGTACGAGTCAAGTTTCCTTACTCTATCTTTGTTAGAGTTTATGCCCTAGAGGCTAATTCTTTGATGTAATTGTTTAAACATTTTTTGATATTATATTTGATTGAATAAATGAATTATTTTATTATGGTTTTATTTACTGCGTTATATAAATGTTAACATAATAAAAGTCCTTAGAATAGTGATACAAATTATATGGCTTCAAGTATGTGACTTGAACATGAGATCATATAGTTACAATTAGTACCATTACTCTTAAATGTCCCTAGTCGAGTGTCATTGTTAATGGGACAACAATGATACATTGAGACTAGTATGTGGATTGACTGATGGCCAAATCTCATTGGTCATAAATATATGAGATATTGAGTCAATGCATAGGTACATGTTAGAGAACAATGTACTGGGCAGACCCACCATGAGAATTCTACGTAGAGCATTATGCAAAGTGTCATAAGCAATTCTCATAGTGACAATGATGTAATGATCCTCCGACCTGAAATCACTATATTACTACACGAGAATTTATGTACTTTGATATCATCAAAGGCCACCTTTAATAGGTGGACGATAAAGGTGATTATTGGGTATATCATGAATCGTGTGAGGAATATGAGTGATCTAGATGGAATTTAACCCTCCTATATATTAGGGGTGATATCCATAGGCCTCTTGATTGAGTAGGACTATGAAATGCATGGCCATGCTCAAATAGTGATTTGTTTCATATAGTCTACTCATCGATCAAGAAAACTCAGATTAAATTATGAAGAGGATGACACATTCCATGCCTCGAGTTTAATCTAGGATGTCAAGGTTAAAAGGATTAAATTACATTGAAACATTGGTCACGAAAAGGTTGTATCGAATCACCGATCTTATTATTATTTGGGTAGTAGTGATGCATTACTAGATGCCGCTCACTGTTTATAATTTTATAATATGATTTTAAAATTATTGCCAACATAATAATAACCTATAGGGTCACACACTTAGAACGTAATTAAAAGGGAATTAATTTAAATTGTATGAATTTAAATATATCAATATGATTGATAGTATTTAAATTATGAATTTAAATTAATAGGATAATTTGTATATATATATATATGTATATTAATTAAGTAAGACTTAATTAAGATATAATATATATATATATATATATATATAAATTCAGATTTTATATTTTTAATTGGATTAGGTTTTGGTTAATTCCTTTAACTGCTATATATATGATATATCAGCCGTTTAGGCTATCATCGATATCAAAACCCTAGCCGCTCTTAGAGAGAGACTAGAGAGAAAATTTTGAAAAGTCCAGATCCTTGGCGGCTAGTACCGCAGCTTTCCTTGCTGCAGATCGTGTGATGATTCGCGGGACGTTCGTGTGGATACCGTAGAGGCGCAGTTCCGTTGGATTGCGTTGAGGATTCGAATCAGTTCCAGAATCTCCATCGTCTCCTTTCAGGCTTGAATAATCGGTAAAACATATCTTAACCTCTGAATTAATATGTTTTCGCATAGATCCTGTTTTAGGGTTTCGAAAATTTTTAATTTCCGCTGCGTTTATGTGCCGAAAACCCTACAATCTTGATTACAATTATGTAAGTTTCTTAACTCTACTTTTTAATTAAGCAAGTTCATAAATCCTATTCTTATATTGAGCAAAGTCTTACTCTTGTTTATCCAAGTTCATGATTTCAAATGAGATGTTCTAGTTCTTCTAAAGCAATACTTCGGTTATACAATGTTTATTCAACTGTATACATTTGAGATTCACTATTTGATTTGAGTATCAATTATATTATTAAACCTTGAATGACTAGCGAACCTTTATTAATTCGACTAGTCCATAGTTGATGAGCATTCTAAATTCTAGAACTACAATTGAAGCTTATCTAAACCAAACTTTCTTTGGTACAGACTCTTATGTCAAACTGAGATGAACAACCCTATTATAGGGGATTATTTTACGCGTTAGCGTTGAGATGTTGTGCACATACATGGTACTAAGGGCTGATCCCCCTAAGTACGAGAAGTAAGGTCCATACAGTCTAATGACTGTTATACGTTTGAAGTAGAAATACTTCATAATTTGGGAAATTGTTCTTGGTCTTGTGACCCTTAGATGTACTTTTGATTCTTATTTTCTAACCTTGAATCAAAAGCTGAGCTTCCTATTATCCAGTATCCATGGTTTACTCGCATGTTATTAATATTATTATTGTTATACTTGTGGGCAATTGTGCTCACTCTTGCATAATAACATTGCAGCTAAGGTTGAAAGAGTTGACGAACCATCCACTAGTAAAGGAAAAGGCAAGACAAACAAGTGATGAAGACTTGTTTATCATTATTTAAGAATGTTGATGTTAAGACTTGATATGTTATGTTTAAAGACTTAATTGTTTATGTTGTTTCCGTATTGATGTATTAAGGTTAGATAACCTGAGATTCTTTATTGTTTAAGATATTGTAACCCTTATGGAAGGATTTCTATTTCATTTATGAGTTTCATTTATTTATGGGTAGTTAGATGTGTTATTATTGGACATTAAACACCAAATCCTATGGAATTGAAGTACTAAGACTTGAGGGTGTCACAGAATTCACCAAAGGAAATGCTAAGAGGTTTCACCATTTTATAGATGGTTTGTGTTCTTGTAGGGATTATTGGTGAAAAATCAATTTTAAATTTTTGAGGCCTATGTATTGTTATGAAATTAAATGAATGGACACTATATATATATATATATATATATATATATATATAAACTTTTCTCAAGTAAACCAAACTGCAGAAGTAAATTTGTCAAGGCTATTACTTGGTACTATGTCTTTAAGACAATTATGCCCTCCTTACGGTGCTTAGAGTTGATAATACATGCCTCCTAGGATACAATGGCAGCGTATACTATATCAATACTTCAAATAATATACTCCACGAACCAAAGAAATGATCATAACTCTCTCTCAAAATAAAGTATAACAGACTTATAAAATGAAGAAGACTAGAAGACTAAAATGTTTTATGCTTGGATGAAAAAATAACGTAGTTTTGGGGAGTCCGTTCAGGCAGATAGCGTTTCCCAAAATGACGCACTATTGACGCGCCCGTTTGACAGATAACGCTTTCTAAAATGACACAGTTTTGATAATAAATAACATTTATCAAATTGACACAATTTTGATAATAGAGCTAAAATAAAATAAACAAAATTTAAATAAAATTTTTCCAAAAAATTATATATAAGGATCCAAACCCACGAGCCCGAGCCCGGTCGATTGGCGATGGCGCACGTGTGGGTTCGAACCAAGTCTTAGTTAGGTCATCTCCCTTCCACAAAAGTGGGGTGCCCCTTGGGGCCCAAACCCAAGAGCAACTTTATTGTATATAAACCAATTAATATTTTAGTTCTTAACCGATGTGAGACTTGGCTTCCCATAAGTATTTATTATCATTTCTAAAGTTGATCTTTGGGAGTTAATTTCTCATTCATTACTCCATAGATTTGAGCTTTCAAATACTTAATTTAATCTACTTATGGAGTAGAACACATTGATATGTGGATTCAATTCAAATAATTAATGAAACTCGCATCAAATTTTTCTCAAATTCTAACAATCCCCCTCATGAATAAAATTGACTATCAGCCTTATGAAAATGTTGTGCAGACTTTGAGAGAGAAACATTATTGAGAATCATCTGTATAGAGAGAGGTGGATTTTGGCTTTGAACCTTCCTTTGTGAAAAACTATCGGGTTTACTGGTTGTCTAGTGAACGTGATGTCTTGAACTGTCCAACCGTTTGTGTAAATCGAGACAATAGTAATTCACACATAATTTTACTAGACATTATTTGGTTCTCGTAATTTTGTTCATTTCAACCCCGAACAATCCCAAATTTATGAGTGCTTTATAGAAGTATAGTCTTATCCTTCTCATAGAATTGACCCAGTTCACACTCACATAGGTGATTCTTAATAATAGTATCCTGTTATACCCCACTTATTTATCAAGATTTAAGAATCATTAAAAGAATAGTTTATCCTAAAACCGCTGTAGGTATCACTATCTCGTATCATAGGAATGAGCAGAAGAAATTAATTTCTTCATAGTGATTTGGTTGAATCTGAAATATATTTTTACACAGAAAGACTTGAATATGCGCCAAAGAAGGTGGCTAGAGTTAATTAAGGACTATGATTGTGAAATCTTATACCACCCGGGAAAAGCGAATGTAGTAACCGACGCCTTAAGCCGAAAGGGTCGGGAGAAGTTGATGATGCTGATAGCACAGGAAGAGTTGATTTCAGCAATAGAAAAGCTGGAATTGGAAGTAGGATATCCAATGGAGATTGATGAGAAGCTATTTCAGATGCAAGCTGGTACAACTCTATTGGATAAGGTTAAGGAAGCTCAAATCCTAGATAAGGAATGTGAGGAGGTAAAGAAAAAGATGTCTGAAGGAACTGAACTTAAATTCAAAATGGACAGCGAGGGATTGTTGAGGTTTGAAAATAGAGTTTGGGTACTGCCAGTACCATAAATCAAGGAGGACATTCTAAGCCAGGCTCATAGTTCGAGGCATTTCATTCATTCCGAAAGTACCAAGATGTTTCATGATTTACGATAATATTTTTGGTGGCCAAATATGAAGAGAGACATTGCCGATTATGTTGCCAGGTGTCTGACTTGTCAGAGAGTGAAGGCAGAACATCAGAGACCGAGTGGTTTGCTACAACCCCTAGAGATCCCAGAATGAAAATGGGAACATATTACAATGGATTTTGTGGTTGGCCTTCCGACGACCCAGAAAGGCTATGGGTTATCGTTGACCAATTGATGAAATCCGCACACTTTCTTTCGATCATAATCAAATTTAACTTAGATCAGTTGGCGAAGTTATATGTGAAAGAGATTGTTTCGAGGCACGGAGTACCAGTGTCGATTGTTTTCGACCGCGATCCGCGCTTCACATTGAATTTTTGGAAACGACTTCAGGAATATATGGGAACACAGTTGAGGATGAGTACAGCTTATCACCCTCAGACTGACGTGCAAAGCGAAAGGACGATCCAGACATTAGAGGATATACTGAGAGCATGTATCATGGATTTCAAAGGCAATTGGGATGATCATCTATCGCTTGTAGAATTCGGCTATAACAATAGTTACCATGCTAGTATTGGTATGCCGCCTTATGAAGCGTTGTACGTAAAAAGTGCAGAACTCCACTATACTAGGATGAAGTTGGTGAGAGACAATTGCTAGGTCCAGACTTGGTACAGCAGATAGCAGAGATAATTAAAGTAATCTGGACAAGATTAGTAGCAGCTCAGGATAAGCAGAAGAAATATGTTGATCCACACCACAAGAATGTTGAGTTTAAATGGGGTAGCTTTGTATTTTTGAAGGTCTCTCCCTAGAAGGGAAAGATCAAATTCGGTAAAAAGGAAAAATTGAGCCCAAGGTTCATTGGACCCTTTGAGGTGCTACGAAGAATTAGAGAAGTCGCCTATGAGGTAGCTTTACCTCCAGCACTGGAACATGTCCACAACGTTTTCCATGTGTCAGTGTTACGACCTTACAAACCCGATTATAAACATGTGATAGAATATGAACCCCTACAATTCGAGAAGGACTTATTCTACGAAGAAGTTCCTATTCAGATTGTTGACAAGAAAGAACAAGTTCTCAGAAATAAAGTAAAACCTTCTGTTAAGGTAATTTGGAGGAACCACAACGCTGAAGAAGCTACGTGAAAACTCGAAGAAAATATGATGAAGAATTATCCACACTTATTTTCTTAAAATGTGTAAGCGATTCTGGGGACAAAATCTTTGTAAGGGGGGGAGAATGTGAAAGAACGAAATTATTAATCGAACCGTGATTTTGATGACAGAATCCTTTTAAGGGGAGAAAGATGTGACGAACGAGAATTTTGTAAAGTGATTGGAATATTTATTGAAATAAATAAATATTTTTTATGATTTAATTATTGAGTTAAATAGTTAATTCATGGGAGTATGGTAAATTAATTTAATTATATGTGTTATATTTATTACATTAATGTGTAGTAATTTTATAGTTCAAAATATATATTTAATTGAGTTTATTTGATTAAATAAATTAATTAAATAAGCATAATGTTATTCTAATTAATTAATTAGAGAATTAATAAATTGACATAATTAATAAAGAAGAATATTAATTATGTGACAATATGATTTAATGTAAGTTTGTCATATTTTATTTAATTGATTTAAATAAAATTAATTGAGTAATTAATAGTGTAACAATTAACTATATAGTAAACTAGTTAATTAAAATAAATAAAAAGGAGTTAGTGTGCTAGCCAAACAAGGCCTTTGTAGAAGTTTATCAGTTAACAAACAACGGCTAATTATATATATACGTATACTACGTTTATGTCTTATATCATTATCAGAAGAAAGTTTAGAAAAGTTTTAGAGAGAAAAAGGAGAAGAAATTAAGAGAGATTGAGAGGAAGAAGGATTTGAGAAATCCTAATATTATCTTTGATTCACCTTCACAATCTACTAAAGGGTAATCCTTCTCTAAAGTTTTCAAAATTAAGATTTCTCAAAGTTTTCAATTGCGTACTTTGAAGTTTCTGTAACAACTAGTTTTTATAATCAAGGCATGATATGGCTATATATATGTGTGTGGGTGATTATATCATGTTTTATGTTTGGTATGCATGATTTCAAATGATTGAATTCATGCAAATAGGCCTTAATTGGGTTTTTAAAAAGTTACAGAGTTTCATCTAACATATTTTCAAAATTCTCTGTTAAGAACTATTTTGGTAATTAAATCAAGATATGATCATATATGTATCTGTATATGTTAATATCATGTGTTGTATCATGTATACATGAACTACAGTGATCACACCATGGAATTTTGATGATAATTGGGTTTCTAGAATTACAGAGTATGAATGTCGTATGAATAACCCATATGGGTAAATTAAAATGCTTTAATCATATGTTTAAATAAAAATTAACACTTGATTATGATTATATATATGTTAAAACGAAAGAAATAGAATTGGAATAAACGGATTCGGAGTAATAACGAATCTGTAATGATAGATTTCATATTTTTCATCAAACTTTACAAAATTATGAACAATAGTGAAATTAAATGTCTTCATTTGTGTAATTACATGATTTAAAATGTTAGAAACATGTTAGAATTGATTTATAATGTTCATGTGAAGTTTATACTTCATGGGTAACATTACAAATCAGTGTATTAGTGTAAATTAGAGTTAATTGTGTGAGTCTCAGTGTTCTTCGCGAATTGCAGATTCTGGCACTGCGACGCAGCGTGCCCGCGCCTTAAAGCTCGCCCGCGCCGTTACAAAGAGCAATTGTAGCGCGGTCGCGCCTGTAATTGAAATTTCTAAAAATTTTCTAAGTGTCAAATGTTTAGTAATATGTTTTAAACTATTGAACATGAAGACACGTTATACATATGATGAGATGTTAATACAAGTTTAATAACTTATGTTATATGATTAATTAATAAGTTAATTATACAACTTAAACTATTATTTGAAAAGACTAATAATAAGTCCGAAGAATATTGTTGTGATTCGATAAATTTATCAAACTTGTGATTAATGGATATTATGAATGTGTTGACATGTAGGATTAATTAAAGAACGTGAGTTATAATTGTAGCTTGCGCAAGAGGAAAGTTTTCTAACTATACTCTTTAAATTGAGCAAGTTTCCTAACTCTACACTTTACATTGAGCAAGTTATAGACTTAAATTCTATATCGAGCAAGTTCTTATTCTTGATTATTCAAGTTCAAGATTTTATATGAGATGTTATAATTCTTTTAAAAGTATCATTTCAGTATACAATACTTATTCGATTGTATACCCTTGAGAAGTTAATATTCAATTTGAATATCATTTATTGCTAAATCCTTTAAGACTAGCGACCCTTATTGATTCGACTAGTCCATAGTTGATGAGCGTTCTAAATTCTAGAACTACTATTGAGTTATCCAAACTAAACTTTATTTGGTGCGGACTCTGATGTCAAACTGAGATGAACAACCCTATTAAAGGGGAATTAATGATGCTTTAAACGTTGAGGTATTGTGCACAGTATTGGTACGAAGGGCTGATCCCCCTAAGTACGAGAAGTGAAGTCCATAGTCTTATGGCTGTTAAAGGTTTAAAAGTTAATATACTTGACAACCTAGGACATAGTTCAAGGTCTTATGACCCTTAGAAGTAATTTTGATTCTCGATTATTATTCTTGATTCAAAAGTTGAGCTATCTGTTATTCAGAATTTTTTCACTCGCATGTTATTATCCTGTCATATTTTTTATACTTGCGGGCATTCGTGCTCACTCTTGCATAATAACATTGCAGTTAAGAATGAACGATGTGATGAACCTTCTAGTAGCAAAGGCAAAGGAAAAGCTAACAAGTGTTGAAGACTTGTGGTGTTATTGAAAATGTTAAAGTTCAAGACTTATGTGTAATGATTAAAGACTTATTTGTTTACGTTTTCGCAACAGAGATTTAAGATTAAGTATAACCTGGGATTGATTATGTATTTACTATTTTAGATGTTATAACCCTATTATAGGGAGATGATGGATTATTTATCTATTAAATGAATTTCATTATTATGGGTAGATAGTCATATGATATTTGAACAGTGAACACCGAATTCTGTGAAAGTTAAGATACCGGATTTGGGGGTGTCACACTGATTGACTATTACAATGGATACAAATAGGCGGCACATGTTTAGGCCACATAGGAAAATCTTCTAAGAAGTGACGAAGCCACTCAGTTTCTTCTCCAGCTTTATCCAATATAATAAACTAAGATTCCATCATTGATCGAGTAATGCATGTTTGTTTAGAAGATTTCCATGATACTGTTCCTCCACCTAGTGTAAACACAAAACCACTTGTGGATGTAGAGTCGTTTGTATTCGATAACCAGTTCGCATCACATTATCCTTCGAGTACTGCTGGATATCTTGAGTAGTGCAATCCAAAGTTTTGAGTGTATTTTAAATACCTTAAAACTCTTATAATCGTTTTTTAATAATCTTATCCTGGATTACTTGTAAATCTACTCAATTTATTGACAACATATGTTATGTCAGGACGTGTACAATTCATTACGTACATAAGGCTTCCAATTATTTGTGCATACTTAGGTTGTGATATGTTTTCTCTTTATTTTTAGACAAATGTAGATTTATATCTACCAGTGTTTCCACAGGATTGCAATCATATTGACTGAATTTCATGAGTATTTTCTCAATATAGTATGATTGTGATAATATTTACTCATCCGATGTTTTAGAAATTTTAATTCCTAATATTACATCATCAACACCCACGTCTTTCATGTCAAACATATTATTTAACATTTTTTTGGTATTTTTAATGATTTCATTATTACTACCCATAATGAGCATATTATCTATATAGAGACAAATAATGACAAACATTTCTTAGTGTCCTTGACATACACACATTTGTCACACTCATTTATCTTGAACCATTTGACAACATTGCACTGTCAATTTTTTTATGCCATTGTTTAAGCGTTTGTTTTAATCCATAAAGGGACTTCACAAGCCGAACAACTTTTTTTTCTTACACTGGAACAATAAACCTTTTTGGTTGTTCCATATAGATTTCTTCTTCTAAATCTCCATTCAAGAAATTTGTTTTCACATCCATTTGATGTATCTCTAAAGTATATATAGCTGCAATGGTTATTAATATCCTAATTGAAGATATTCTTGTCACATGAGAATAAATATCAAAATAATCCAAAACCTCCTTTTGCTTGTATCATTTGATTACAAGTTTTGCTTTATATTTGTCAATAGATCCATCTGCTTTAATTTTCTTGAATATCCACTTGTATCCAAGAGGTTTAGAACTTGGTGGGAGATCTACTAATACCCACATATGATTGTACAGAAGAAATTCTACTTCACTATTTATAACCTCTTTCCTAATATGAAGCTTCGGGACTCGACACCGCTTCTTTATAAGTGTGAGACTCATTTTCTAACAAATAAGTTAGAAAATTTGGACCATAAGATTTTGATATTCTAGCACGTTTACTACGTTTAGATTCATCAATATCTTCTAATCCACGATCATTGTCACTAACAATGTCATAAGTTCTTTTGTTTGAACTTGTTTCTTGTTCATTAGAACTTGGCTTTTGTTCTTTTTATTAGGAAATAATGTTTCAAAGAATTCAGCATCTTTTGACTCAATAATAATATTTTCATGTATTTCCTTATTTTTGATTTATTAACCAAAAATCTATAGGCATTGCTATTATTATCATAACCAATGAATATACAATCTATTATTTCGGTCCTACTTTCACCTTTTTGGACCCCCACACTTTTAAGTGTTTATAAGACGACTTACGTCCTTTCCATAATTTATAGGGTGAAGCATTAGACTTCTTTTGAAGTATTCGGTTGAGAATATAATTTGTTGAAAGAATTGCCCCCTCCCCCCACACACGCAAATTCTGAGGTAGCCCATAACTTAATAATAATGCATTAATCATTTCTTTCAAAGTTTTGTTCTTTCTTTCTGCAACAACATTTTGTTGTGGTGAATAAGTTGCAGTTGTTTGGTGTATTATACCATGTTGTGAACAAATTTCAACAAACAAAATTATATTTCCTACATCTATGACTTCTAACTATCTTGATCATTTTATCAATTTGGTTCTCAACCTCATTTTTGTAATGTATAAACATTTCGAAAACTTCATCTTTATTTCTTAATAAGTAAACATAACAATATCGTGTACAACCATCTATACAAGTAAAAAAGTATTTCTTACCTCCTCTTGTTTTTATATAATTTAAATCACAAATATCAGTATGTATTAATTCAAGAGATTCATTATTTCTTTCAATTGATTTAAAAGAAGATTTTTGAAGTTTTTCCTCAACACAAACTTCACATGTATGATTAGAGTTAATCTCATATTTTGGCAAACATTCTATATTAATTAATCTACGTATGGTATTATAATTAACATGTCCTAATCTACCATGCCATAAATTAGATGACTCAATCATATAATCAGAATATGTAATTTTATTAATATTGGAATGTACAATTTTCATTGCATTCATTTTGAAGAGCCCATTGCTCATATATCCCTTCCCCCACATACATCCCATTTTTAGTTAGGATAAACTTGTCCGATACAAAGACCAATTTAAAACCCTTTTGACTAAAAGGGATCCTGACACTAAATGCTTCCTAATATCAGGCATATGGAGCACGTTGTTGAGGATGAGTTCATTGTCAGATGTCATCTTCAGAATCACCTTTTCTTATCCAACAATCTTGGATGAAGAAGAATTTTCGATGTACAATTGTTCTCCATTCTCAATTTCTTTATATGTTGAGAACATCTTCCTGTTAGAACACACATGACGGGTTGCTCCAATATCTAACCACCATTCCCTGAGATTCTCAACCATGTTTACTTCAGAAACAACCTGCTGAAAGGTTCATTTCTGAAACATCTTGAAGAAGGACCATCCACTTCCGTTACATTGGCTTGTGCGGACTTCTTGTTCTGGTCTTTGCGTTTACGACAATCCTTTTCCCTATGTCCAGGCTTGTCACAAATGTAGCATTTGCCTTGGAACTTCTTATTTGTTCCCTGTTGAGGCCCATTTTCGGAGTACTTTCTCTTTTTAGACTTCGAACCTTGTTCCACCACGTTGGCTTTATATTCCACAAAAGGTCCTTCCTACTTTCTTCTCAGAAACACGGTTGTCCTCTTCTATCCTTAATCTTACGATTAAGTCTTCAAGTTTCATCTCTTTGCGTTTATGCTTGAAATAATTCTTAAAATCTTTTCACATTGGTTGTAATTTTTCAGTATTAGCAGCAACTTGAAAAGATTCACTTAAGGGACATACCTTCTACATGTATTTCATGCAGGATTACTTGTAATTCTTGACCTTGGTTGATGACAGTCTTGGAATCCACCATTTTGTAGTCCAAAAACCTACCAACTACGAACTTCTTTATGCCAACATCTTCTGTTTTATATTTTTTATCCAAGGAATCTCATAATTCTCCTGTTGTTTTGAGAGAACTATACACATTGTATAATGTGTTGTCCAATCCATTAAGGATGTAATTTTGGCACAAAAAATCAGCATGTTTCCATGCATCTATTGCGGACAACAACTTGCCTGTCTGTTTCATCTTCTTCGAGCACAGGGGGGTCTTCGTGAAGAAACCTTGCCAACTTGAGAGTAGTAAGATAAAATAACATCTTTTTCTGCCACATTTTGAATTATATACCATTGAACCTTTTTGGTTTTTCTCAATGTTTCACAGGTACATTTAGAATTATTGGTGTAGAAGAAGAACCGACTATAGTAATAGAATCGGTATCCATATTTCTTGTGAATATATATATATATATATATATATATATATATATATATATAGATAATAATTGTCTTAAGATTGTTATGAAATTAAATGAATGGACACTATATATATATAAACTTATCTTAAGTAAACCAAATTGCAAAAGTGAATTTGTCAAGGCTAGTAATTGGTACTATGTCCTTAAGACAATTATACCATCCTTACGGTGCTTAGAGTTTATATCACTTGTCTCCCAAGATACAATGACAACATATGCTATTGCAGCACTACAAATAGTATACTCAACGAACCAAAGAAATGATCAGAACTCTCTCTCAAAATAAACTATAATTGATCACTTACGAAATGAAGAAGACTAGAAGACTAGAATGCTTTATGCTTGGATGGAAAAATGAAAATTGAATGGTAGCCCTTAGTCTATTTATAAGAGGAATTAGTGACCATTAGATGGGGCACAACTCTTTAAAAAGACACCTTTAGCCAAAAAAAACGACGCAGTTTTGGTTTTATCAGAAACGGCACGTTTGTTCGGGCCAAAATCGACATAGTTTTAGGCTTAGCAGAACAAAAACGACGTAGTTTTATGCTAAGCAGAAAGGGCGCGTCTTTTCAGGCAAAAACGATATAGTTTTGGGGCGTCCGTTCAGGCAAATAGCGCTTACCAAAACAACACAGTATTGACGCGTCCGTTCGGCAGATAACATTTTTCAAAATGACACAGTTTTGATAATAAATAATATTTATCAAAACGACACAGTTTTAAAAATAGAACTAAAATATGTGTCTATGAAGCACAAACAATTCTCGAAGGTCACAACGATATTCCATAGATACTTCCCAATATGTGTCTTATACTCTCAGATAATCTAACTTTATTATTTTTAATCTTTTTATTGTTAGACACTTCTAGATACTTTAAGGATATTTCTAGATACTAATTGATACATAAGGGAATTCAAATGCTACGTTATGGTTGGTCCAATGGTGAAACCAGTTTGCTTGATCTTTTTTTAGTTTAATGCTTTGTCTCTAATGACTTAGAGATGAATACGGTTTTTTATGTAATGTTTAACTTTTTTTTTGCTTATGTAATGATAAATTTAATACTACTTGCTAGTAAATAAGTTTTGGACTAAGAGAAAAATGATGATATTTGATGCAAAACGTTAAGTTTTTATATTTTGTTACATCATAATAGGTGCTATTATTTTAAAAGGCAAAGGTCCAAAATTGCCTATGAGGTTTGGACAATAAGCCTAATAAGCCCTAGAACTCTTTTTTTCTCAAAAACGATCTGACGATGTAACACGTAGCTCAACTATGCATCTTCTATTAAAAAAAGAGTCCTTCTATGGGGACATGAAAATTGGACATTTCCAATTTTATTTTTTATTTTTTTTGGCTTTTGTTGTGACTCCTAAAAAATGTATAGTATTTATTCCAACTGGAATTTTTACAAAAAAAAAATATTTTAGGTGTAATTTGGATACATATACAAAAACAGTATTATACAGACTGTACAACACTGTTCTTGTTTATGTATCCAAATTACACCTAAAATATTTTTTTTTTGTAAACATTCCAGTTAGAATAAATACTATACATTTTTTAGGAGTCACAACAAAAACCTAAAAAAAATAAAAATTAAAATTGGAAATGTCCAATTTTCATGTCTGCCAAGACTTATTGTTAAAAAAACTACCAGCTAGACATACAGGTGTATTGCAGCTCTCTAATCGGCTACCACGTGGGATCAATGTCTAGCCATGTCACGACTCTTCATGTCATGCCACACCTGTTTATTATCCATCCCAATCTGTTACATCTCCGCCAAAAACAAATTTTGTCGAAATCCACCATTTATTTATGTTCTACCATCTCGATTAAACAATCTTGCCTATCAAATCATTTTTTCTCAGATTCTACCCTCGCCATAAAAAAAATCATAAACTCATCGTCGCCATGGGATACACCTCCATGATCAAAACCCCAAATTAAAACCCCATCATTTAAGATCTGTATACAAATTTTCTCACACCCTTCAATACGGATTTGGAGGTTGAAGAACATAACAAAGTTCATATAAAGACACATCAGCCGTTGTCCCCGCTTACTCCTCAACTCCCTTCGCCACAGTCCCGCCGGCAGCTCGTTCACGACCATACGCAGCAAGTTTACAATAACGACACTCTCTGCTCATCTAACAATCCACACCACCTCAATCTCACAAATTTAAACTTACACCATCATATCAGATATACAACCCCTAATAGCCCCCTTCATCTTATCATCCACTTTCCGATCTCAAACATAGATAGACATAACACATATAGTGGAAGATGAAAGAATTGTATATTTTTAAAATTATAGTTATAATCATGACGAAATGTTAATTATCAGTGATTTTAACACTTGGCCTTGTGTTAGTTATTGTAATTAAGTTTCGTCACCTCTGGTTTTGGCAGGGTTGGTTCACGGGGAGGAAGATTTTTTGTTTCTCGAAAGGCATAAATAGATCTAGAAGGGGTTGAATAGATCCCTTTAAAAAAATTATTTGTTAAGGATATATTACCAGATTATTAATTAAATAAATTAATTAAGCACAACAAAATATTATTGTGAAAACCCTTTCAAAAATTTAATGAAATCTTAACTCTGAATTTAGTTCTTATGAATTTAAGTCACAAATAGATATAACAAATAATGATAGAAATGTAAATATTAAAAAATAAATAATACAAGAGGTTTTAAGTGGATCGAAGTATAAAAGACTCTTAGTTCAGTCTTTTATTCAGTGAGTAGGAAATCTACTAAGGATGCAGTGGTCACTTAGACCAAATCACTAATATCTATTACAATACTAAATCACTAAGATTCATTCGATTCACTTAGTCTCGACAGATGTCACTAAGACCAAATCATTAAGATCTTTTCGAATCACTTAGACTTGGTACAATGGTTACTTAGACCAGCAAATCACAGTTGAAAGATGTTTGTCTGAGGTGCTACTAAATTGCGTTTAAGCTCAACTTCTGAGACTTAGTAGTATAACAAGTTATTTTCTTTTCGTAGAGTAGAGATCTTGGAACTTTGGTAGGGGTTCAGCTTGATGATTGATGATTCGTACAGTTGACTTGAATCTCTTTGATCTTTTATAGACCACCTCGATAGCTTCTCGTTGAAAAGTTGTCGTTGGACATTTAATTCTTTGATCCTAGAAGTGATAGTAGTGTGCATACAAGTCAATCATGTATGATGATAAAACACATTCTTTGTAAACATTCTTATTTATTTATTAATAAAAGTATTCATTAAAGGTATTTAATTATCTACATGGTGCTATTTTTATATTATGTAAATAACCCATAGTTTTAAGCAATGCTTTTAGAATCATGATGTTGATCATGCTAATGAGATTTAAATTCTTAGAAAGCTTAAAACTAAAATAGTTTTCAATCGTGGGTATTACTAAAAAGAGGATTAGTAAATCAGGATAGATTGGTACATATATTGTTTGCTCATTGGATGAGGATGATTGATCTCATGATCATTTGTCTGGAGACACTAAAGCAAGTATGTAGGTGCTTATTGGAGAATAAGTTCACAAAACGTGACTCGCTATGGAATACCTAATGGAGTTTTACTCGCCTGTCAATAGAAATCTCTAATGTGATAGTAGTACAAGTGATCCTTGGACTTGAGATCATCATAGTATCTTGTATGTAATGAATTATACTTTGACTTATTCCTTAAGGCCCTTTAGGGTATATAAAAGGGTATGCTTGGGTATAATGAGTTACATATGAAGATAAGACTTGACAGTAAATTCATGTCTTATATTTAATTGGGACATTGTATGGTGGAAGGATTGAATTGTACAGTAACTATTAACTCACAGGTTCTTTTAAGATTAATGTTGAAATCTATAATATCTGAAAAGTCGTTGATCGCTAGGGAGGCTTATCCCTATTGTAGAATAAATGTTATTTATTTTAATAAATTATTAGTTTAATTTATTTATTTAAATAAGATTAAAAATATTCTAATTGATTTATTCACAACCGATTTAATATGGAGAACCTAAAAGGTCACACCATAAAAGAAAGAAGAATTATTTAAGAAGAAAATGACATAATCGTAATAATGCATTAAGTGTAATTAATTTAATCTATGGTGATAGAATAAATTAAATAGCTTAATGTTTATTATTTAATATTTTAGAAATATTAAATATAAATTAATAAGAGAAGTCTTATTAATATTATTAATATTATTATTATTTTAATTCTAAAAGAGTTTAAGAATTAATTTAATATAAGTACTCTCACTCATTCCTAATGAGATTAGGAGGCAAATTAATTAAAGAGTTTAATTAATTAATCCTAATATGTTGGGAAGCCAAATTAATTAAAAGAGTTTAATTAATTAATTAACTAAAACCTAATTCTAATTAGATTAGTAGGTTTAACCTAATATTTATATAAGAGAGTCTTATATCAGATACAAAGTACATGAATTCCAATAGTTGGTAGTACACCATATTTTCTACAAAGAATAGAAAAAGGGTTTAGCCAACCATTCATCTTCCTGAGTTCTTCATCTTCCTTGATGGATCACCTCTGGACGCCAAACACTTGGATGGCTAACGTTGATCAAAGGAAGGAGCCACTACAGGAAATTCAAGGAGAGCAAGGAGTAGAACTCGTACCTGTGGAAGCTTGATTCTACAAGGGTATGATTCTAATATTCCTACTTTTCTGTTATTGATAATTGAGCACAAAGTATGATCATGGCATGGGTTTGTATAAAATTTTTAAAACCTTAATTATCGCGCTTCCGCCCTTATTTATGTAATTTGATCACATGTATGCGTTACATACAAACCCAACAGTGGTATCAGAGCCTAACTTTGTGCTAATTATCAATTTTATGATTCCATGTATGAATTGATATAAGATTGGATCGAATTTTCTGGACAAAAATTAAATTTTACAGCTTTTGCGATGAACAGCGCAGCTGCGCCGTTGCCCAGTTCATTCTGGGCGTAGCTGCGACGTTCAGCAAGGAATCGCAGCTGCGCCGCTGCCCAGTTCATTCTGAACGCAGCTGTGCCAGTCCCTGGACTGAAATTGAAATTCTTATTTTTCATAATTAAGTAAATGGTTTATTTAATTTATAAAAGTTTAAAATAAAAAATATTTATTTTATCTGAAATATGATTTCAGATTGCTAAAATTAAAGGAGTTTAATTTGGATTTGTTTTTGATTAAAATAAAAGAGTTTATTTTGTTTCAAAAAATAAATTTAGCAAAACTTTTGTCCATTAAATGACATCGAGCTATATATGGAATGGCTTTATTATTCATGAGATGAATGATTATTATTGATGCATATGTTGATGTGTATGATAATAAATGGGATTGATTATGGACTATTGACCAATGTGATTGGATTTTATTTTAGTTGAATGCATGAATGAATGAGTTTTATTAAATATGGTCTGCGTACCTCGTCTTCTCTGGATTTTTTTCTCGATGTAAATTCTATCTCCCTCCTATGTACTTCCCCTTGACTGCTGATCAAGGTTTCTATTTAATTTAAATAATTTATGTAATAGAGATAGTTAGATTATCTTGAAGAAATTAGAGACTAAGAAGCAAGGAGCGCGTGAAGACCCGTTTGTATAGAGCTCGGGTTTAAATATAATAGTTACGTTTAAATTTATATTCTTGCACTTCTAGGTTTGACCTTTTGGTTCACTTGGTGGCTCTAGTGAACCAAATTAGAATAAAAGTTCATAATCAATCCGGGTAAAAAATAGTATTCTATATATGCATGCTAAATATTATATATATTATATTTTATGCAAACATGCTTCGCATGTTTAATAAAATAACGCGTATTTTATATATATATATATATATATATGTGTGTGTGTGTGTGTGTGTGTGTGTGTGTGTGTGTGTGCATGCGCGCTAAACAAGATGAGACAATAATAACAACCCTCTCAAAGAAATTATATAAAGTCCGAAGCGTTCAATGATATTTGGAATATCAAACGTCGCTTTCTAGCATGATAAATTAATAGATTATTAAATACTTAATATGAGCTTGTTGTGCTATCCACAAGGCGAGTATTGCATATTTAAGATATTAATTTAATCACATTTGATGCTTATCAAGAAAATTGAACAATATAGTCTTGTTGTGCTATCCACAAGGACGAACATTTTTCTTTTTTGAATTTATGAAAGTGCTAGGCTGGACTTAATTTAAATCATTTTAGTTCGGATGTGCACACACTTGACCATTAGGATTTAAGAGGCAAAATAAAAAGGAGTTACATATTGATATAATTGACAAGAGTTGTCTACCTATTTATTTATACATCGTTTGTTGTGTTATCCACAAGGCTATATACATTTGAAATGGGATCCTTATTCTCACTAGTAAATCTTTAATTAGATGTTGTCGAACTTTATAAGTGAGGGTAATATAGTTTGATGAAAATAGTGGGATATACCAATTTAAAATAAAAACCTAAATTTATTTTGGTATGTAAAATTAATTAAATGAATGTTTGCTAAAATGTTATCTTTTCACATGCAGAATTTTAAAAATGTCAAAATCACTTATTTCACTGCGTAGCATACTTGGTGCTAATAAACTTACCAGGCCGAATTATACGGACTGGTTAGAAAATCTGAGAATAGTTCTCACTGCTGAAAAGATTTTTTATGTCCTAAATTCACCTGTCCTTGGAACTGTTCCAGAATTAGCCTCTGAGGAAGAGATTGCCACCATTGTAAAGTGGCAAGATGATGCATCTGTGGCTCAATGCATCATGCTCAAGTCCATGAATAACGAGCTTCAGCGTCAGTGCGAAAACATGGATGCGCCTACTATGTTGCTTCACCTCAAGGAGTTGTATGGTGAACAAAATAGGACTGCTAGATATGAGATATCTAAAGAGTTCTTCTGATCTCGGATGACCGAGGGCACAGCCGTCGAGACTCATGTCCTTAGGGTGATCAATCTGATTAAATGCCTTGGACAGCTTAGGTTCGTCATGGATGGGGAGTTGAGTCAAGACTTGGTCTTACAATCACTCCCTTAGACTTTCTCGCAGTTCGTTGTTAATTTCCACATGAATAAGTTGGACGTCAGCTTTCCTGAATTACTTAACATGTTAAAAACTACAGAAGGCCACTTCCCATCCAAGAAGAACCATGTCTTGATGGTGGATTCTTCCGAGAAATAGAAGAGGCTCAAAGTATCTTCTGAAAAGAAGAAGTCTAAGAAGACTAAGGGAAACGTGAACTTAAAGGAACAAAAAAAACCTGATTCAGCTGGCAAAAGAATGTGCTTCCATTGTAACGAGCCGGGACATTGGTAAAGGAACTGCAAGAAGTTTCTAGCAGAGAAGAAGCTTGGAGAAACTTCGACTTCCAATCAAGGTTTGTTCATGATTGAAATTAATTTTTCAGAAAGTCAAAATTCTACTTGGATATAGGATACCGGCTATGGTTCTCACATATGTAATATTGTGCAGAGACTGGTTAGAAGTAGAAAGTTGAACAAGGATGAGGTTGTCCTATGAGTGAAAAATAGAGAAAAGATTGTTGCATTAGCTGTAGGCACTTATTGTTTAGCACTGCCTACGGGCAAGTCCATTTAATTAAATAATTGTTATTTTTTCGAATATCATTAGAAACATTATTTCTGTTTTCATATGAGATATGGATGAATTTGACATTATAATAAAGAACAACAGTTGTTCTATTTATAATAACAATGTTTTATATAGTTTTGGTAATTTGCGAAATGGACTTTATATACTTGACTTACATGAAAATATATTTCAAATTGAATAAACTAAGAAAAGGAAAAGAGATGATATTAATTATACCTATATGTGGCACTGTAGACTTGATCATATCAATGAAACAAGATTATCCAAGTTGCATAAGGATGGGCTCTTAGAGCTATCTGATTTTGAATCATATCCAACTTGTGAATCTTGTCTCATGGGTAAAATGACTAAATCTCCCTTTAGTGGAAAAGGAGAAAGAGTTACAGAGTTGTTAGCGTTAGTTCACATAGACGTTTGTGGACCTATAACAATGAATGCACGGGGTGGGTATTCTTATTTATTTACTTTCACTGATGATCACTCAAGATTTGGATATGTGTATTTAATGAAATACAAATCAGAATCATTTGAAAAGTTCAAAGAGTTCAGAAGTGAAGTAGAGAAACAAGCGGGCAAGAGTATCAAGATTCTTCGATCAGATCGAGGTGGAGAATACTTAAGCGGTGAGTTTCTCAATTATCTCAAAGATAATGGTATAATCTCACAATGGACTCCACCAGGTACACCACAGTTAAATAGAGTATCTGAAAGGAGAAATCGAACATTGTTGGACATGGTTCGATCTATGATGAGTTTTATCGATCTTCCAATTTCATTCTGGGGTTATGTCCTAGACGCGGCTGCATATTTACTAAATAAGGTCCCCACGAAATTTGTCCCCAAGACTCCATATGAGAAGTGGACAGGGAGGAAACATGGTCTTAAGCATGCTAAGATTTGGGGATGTCCAGCTTATGTGAAAAGGTTTCAAAATGATAAGCTTGGGACAAGATCTGATAAGTGCACGTTTGTGGGATATCCTAAAGAAAGTTTGGGATACTATTTCTACAATCCTACTGAGCAAAAAGTGTTTGTTACGAAACACGCTACCTTCTTGGAAAAGGAGTTTATCCTTGAAGGGGCTAGTGGGAGGAAAATAGAACTTGAAAAAATTCAAGAACCACAAACCACTACAGATCAATTGGATGAACCTGTCCAAGTAGAGACACCTTCTGTACGACACCCTATTCGTAAATCTGGAAGAGTACCAAAGATATCTGAGAAGTATGGATTCGTCATTGAGGATGACGATGAGGTACACATCATGGATGATGATGATCCATTGAATTACGAACAGGCTATGAGTAATTAAGACTCAAAGAAATGGTAGATGACCATAAAATCTAAAATGGATCTTTGAAGCAATGCACAAGATCATTTGGATTTTACTTGCGATTGCAGCTTATTATTACTAAATCTGACAAAATGGACGTGGAGACGCCCTTCCTCAAATATACTTATTAGAGGAGAATGTATGTATGATACAGCCAGGTGGATTTGTTTCAATGGTTGAAGCAAATCATGTATATGAGCTGCAACAATCTATTTATGGATTGAATCAAGATTCTCATAGATGGGACATTCGTTTTGATGAGACAATCGAAGAGTTTGATTTTATCAAAAATGAGGATAAACCATGTGTGTACAAGAAGGTTAGTGGGAGCGCTGTTTCACTCCTTGTATTATATGTTGATGATATATTACTGATAGGGAATGACATTCCTATGCTGCAGTGGATTAAGATCTAGTTGTCTAAACATTTCTCCATGAATGATTTGGGTAGAACATCCTAAATTTGGGGATATAAATCTGTATAGATAGATTTAAAAGAATGTTCGGCTTAACCCAAGGAACGTATATTCATTAGATACTAAAGGCGTTTAGCATGGCAAACTCCAAAAGGTGTCTCATGATGATGAGTCATAGAGTGTATCTCTCTAAAATTGTACTCAATAAAAGAGAGATCACATGAGTAACTATCATGTATGCAAAGAAATATACAAGACTTGATGTTGATCAGTCAGATTCTGGAAAAGATCACTGTAGGACAGTGATAAACATCCTAAAGTACTTAATTGACACTAAGGATGTCATCATGACACATGATGGGTCTGAATTAAACTAGAGGACTAAACAGACTCAAGTTTTCAGACTAACCAAGACGACAACAAATCCACTATAAGGTAAGTCGTTACCTTGAAAGGTGGTGCAGTGAATGGGAAAGGTTCCAAACAGCAAAAGGTTGCTGGTTTAGTGACAAAGATAAAGTATATAACTGTAAGTGAAGCTGCAAGTTGATGTTTAGGATAAAAAGTTCATTACAGAACTAAGAATAGTTCCTATGTCTCATCTTGAATCTAAACATGTGTTGCGACACTTTGATTAAAGAAATCATTGAAAGAGGAGCGTGTAGACTCTCAAGACAATATTGCAGATCCATTTACTAAAGCTTTAACACAACAGCAGTTTGATCATCACTTAGAGAAGATAGGTATGAGATACCATGGCGACCGGCTTTAGTGCAAGTAGGAGATTGATAGTTGTGTACATACAAGCTAATTGTTGTCCCCGATTGGGTATGACAATTACGCGCAAGTATACGGGGTTAACAAGTAATAAATAGTAAGTAAAGATCGTTCCCACGGAGAATTAATTGATAAAAGACACCAAACCACTAGCACATAATCATTTCAGTCTTATTTAAACGAGCGGTAAAATGTTTTAATTAAAAACTAACTTAACTAGACAAGCAATTAAACTTAAACTAAGTAATTCTAGAGTGAAATCAGATAATGAAGATATGAGATTCCAATTTTCCCTAATGATTCATCTAAGTCAACACACTTCCAGTTAGGTCAAACTAATCGTCAAAGTTTGTTAGCCGAGAACACGAAAGTGAGAGAAGGCCATCTTTCGATGCACCTAATCCATATCACATGCAATCCACAGATAATAGAACGCATATGAGCACCCACATTATCTAAACCCCTATATGTCTATGTGATTTATAAATAAATAGGGTTTAAGTCTAAGTTCTTATTTTACTACTAGCGGCTCTTCGGTATATGTCTATCCTAGGCACAAATCATACGTCCAACGCCATGTGAACATAAAATAGCCCGCTACTACGATTAGATCTAAACCTACACTTCGTCTTTCAAGTCCGTATATGTTATCACAGTAATTGGTCGTGAATCAATTAGGTAATGAAAGCACAAATCGTAATAGACAATCACATAACAATATATAAGAACAACATGAAAGCATATCAATATAAACTACTTATTAGGTTCCATTGAAATCTCAAAATAAGTTTAAGTCATGAATGACTCAAATATATCATCTACGAAGTGAATAAACATCATCCAAATATACAAAGAGATAGCAATGAGACAATATAGATAGAGAATGCAAATCTGAGTTCTTGCTCCAAGCTTGGATCTTTGATGATATCCAAATGCTTCAATCTTCAAGTCTAACTAAACCCTAGAAAACTAACTACTTTAAACCCTAACTTAATCTACTCCTAATCTATACAAGGAAATGAAAAAGAAGAGAAAATGAGGAAGCTAGGGCTAAGCTAAGCTCCCAAAGGGAGTATATCTGAAAAATGGGCAACAAGCCCTAATAAATAAGCTTCTCCCACTCAGCCTAAACAAAAGTCAAAGTCTGGCAGCATTTTGGACTGGCGCGGCCACGCGCCATTTCGCCTAGCATCAGGCGCGGCTGCGCGACACTAAAAGGCTGTCTTTTTTCTGCTGCTGCTTCTGCTGCACTTGGCTGCCATCTTCATGCTTGCCTTCTTGCATATTTTTAGCCTCAAAGCATCATCACATTCCCATTTGGCCTCTTGACTTCTTTCTATTGTCATTCCATCATTCCATTCTTGCTCCTTTTGGCACCATTTTATCCTTTTAAGCCCAATATGCGCCAAGAGAGTTCCAAAACATGCAATCTACAAAATAAAGCAAAAACAAATGAAAAGAAAAACGATACTTGGGTTTAAGCAACAAAATATGATAGAAAATATCTGAATAAGTGGTCATGAAAACCACTTATCAAATACCCCCAAACTTAAACGTTGCTTGCCCTCAAGTAACACCAACAAAACAAAACACAGATGCAATGCAAGAATTATCATGAATGCAACCTATACTAATATGAATGCGAATCCCTGTATCAGTCAGAATTGATATTCAAATGAAACGCCTCAGAAAAATCACAGGTTAATCAAACAGATAAGCTACCCAAGACAAGATCAAAAGCATATCCTTGCAAATCCAAATCTGTCAGCACTGATGTATTGTGCGTTGTGTGCCTAGCAACCATTAGACATGCTTTAGAACAAATAAATCACATATTATGCTTCTTAGGGGAAAAACAAGTTTTAACTCAAGAAAAATAGTAAATCAGATAAGTTCTAACCAAGACCATGCATTACTTGAGCTAAGAGTCAACAGGGGATTTATTATGCTTAATATGTACACAATCGACTGTGCAATGCCTAGTCCTCTTAGGCTTTTCAATGATATCCGTGTAGCAAGCTTTCGACCAACGATTCCCAGACCAGACAGGCCTTAGGGCGCTGGGTGTAGAGACACCCCCGAGGGCTTACTTGCTCGAATATCAAAGGCCACAGAACTCGACGTAGCCGACGTGTTTATTCTATTTTTATCTTCTTTTTTTCCTTTTCATTTTCTATTCTTTTTCATAGGGGAGTGCGTCTTACGCTCCATCTCTCCAATTAGCATGCATGCCCCCTGATTCCTCCAAACTTAAGCTTTTTACAGACTAGTTATTCTTATTAGACTATTGAAACGCTTTCGTTAAAACACAGATTTCCCACTAGAAGACAAGTATGTGAACATTTAAACTAAACATATCATGATGGTTACTCTATCGTGCTAACTGGTTATACAGTATCTGACAGAAAAGAATTTACATATGTGACCCTATAATCAAGCTTAAGTCTAAAATCGATTCGAAAATCAAGTAATTCTAGATTCCTCATGGGCCAAATAAATAATAAACCAAATTCAACCTGTATTCATGCAATATGTCCTAACACAATTGACTAAAATAAAAACAAAAATTTTGACAAATTTTGACAAATTTTAACAAAATACAACAGATTTTAACAAAATACAACCTACATGCACAATATGAACTAACACAGTATGCAAAATAACAAGAACTACATTACATGCAAACCTAATATCCCCAAACTTAAAAACTGCAATGTCCTCATTGGAGATAAAAGGAAAAAGAAGAACTCCCCTAGTCGGCTTCGTCTGCTACATGAAATGATGTGGTGCTCAGTTTCTGCTGAATTTCGCCTTAAGTCTGAGACACACTGCATGACGCGCATTGAAGATGGGCTTTTGGCTTTGCTTCATTCCAGCAAATTTACCTAAGAGATGCATACATTATTTATTAAGCGTTGTAAACCCACCAAAACTTAATATTAAATATTTACAACTAGGCGAAATAAACATAGGAGGATATATATATGAATTCCCAAAAACTCCTATATGTGCGTATATGCAACATGCAAGTGCATCAAAAATATGTCCAATACTGTATAGTCCCAAAAATATACGCATCAATGCCTAAGTCCAAAAATGTAGGCAATGAACTCCTAAGTCCAAAAATATTTAAAAAAAAATCAACTAAATTAAACTACTAAGAATTAAACAGGGGGGAGGGAGTTGGAGATAAGTAAGTAGAATTAAACAAAGAGGGAGAGAGAAATGATGGGGTGCCACCCATCAAGCACTTGGTTTATAGTCCGTTAGCTGGACTTTGTCTTGCCACCTCTATCTGATCCCCTAACGATATTGGAGAAACCGTCCATCCATTAGTACTACAGTGTATATTAGGAGGTCCCCCTTCTCGAGAGGCTTCGGATTTAAACTACCTAGCATTTGATGTATACATGGATTCCCCATGTCGAAGTTCGGGGAGCTAGGCGCTTCTTCCGTTGTGTTCATGAAATGATCAGGGCATTGAAGATCTACCAACACAATGAGCTCTTCTTCAATTCTCTCTTCTTCAGACCACTATGGTTTCCAGAATACGGACTCTCTCATATCCTCGAGATCCGTATTTGTGATGTGACTACCAAGGGGACACGGTTGTGCAAACTCCACTGGTTTTTCTAACTTAGGCAGAGAAGGCACTTGGGGCGTTGTCACGGTTGGCTCGCATTCATTTTTCACGCCCCCAAGTGTCTCCTCGATATTCCTTTCCTTCAGTTCGTCCAGTTGCATGTGCACTTCGGGCTCTCCATCAGTTTCAGCATCCAATTCATAGCACCAAGTATTCTGAGGGCCATTGTTAATGGCTTCAAACATTTAAGGTTCTTGATTCTGAAGATTTTGAATTTCTATCCCTTGCTCAATCACCTCCTCCTTCATTAAAGCCATGCTGATTTGATTCACCCAATTCTGAAGATTCCCAATCGACTTCGCCTGCTCAATCAAGATCTCCTTTGTCGATGCTATGGAATTTCCCCATAAACTTTCCAATCTTGCCTTTTCTGTTTTAGCCTCGGAATCCATGTATTGAGTTCACTGGTTGGAGTATTGTTGATTAGGGCCATCTAGTTTTGAAAATTTTGGTTCGATATTTCCTGGCTTCTAAGCATCTCCTCTTGGTTTGTTAAGCTCTTATACATGAATTCCATAGTTGATTGTTCTTCTTGTAAACACAGAGATTGATATGGGGGGGTCTGGTGCATACATTTGACTTTGCTCACAGTATTGGTCTTGATAACTCGCTGAAGAGTTTGGGTGATACCCCAATCTTGCTGATAATTGGGATAAGCCTCATTGTAGGAGTAATCACCCCCATACTGCTCTTGTCCATAACTGATGGGATCCTAATGGCTCATGTAGTTTCCAGCGCTATAGTCATAAGTAACGGCCGTCTCTCAACTCTGTTGGGCTGTAACACTGTCCAACTTCCTTGAGAGAATCTCTAGCTGTGCTGATAATGCGACAATGGGGTCTAGTCCATCATTCCCTGTTTCCCTTGGTTGCTCTTTCCTTGTGTAACACCACGGATAAAAATTTAGATCTATTGTACCTAAAAAGAGAATATAGAAAGAGAATTAAAACAAAAATAAAATGTTTAAATTAAAACTAATTTGATTAAAACTAATGTTGGCAAACAGTTATCCAATTAATTCCCCGACAACGGCACCAAAAACTTGTTGTCCCCAATTAGGTATGACAATTACGCGCAAGTATACGCCCTCAACAAGTAATAAATAGTAAGTAAAGATTGTTCCCACGGAGAATTACTTGATAAAAGACACCAAACCACAGCACATAATCATTTCAGTCTTATTTAAACGAGCGGTAAAATGTTTTAATTAAAAACTAAATTAACTAGACAAGCAATTAAACTTAAACTAAGTAATTCTAGAGTGAAATCAGATAATGAAGATATGAGATTCTAATTTTTTCTAATGATTCATTTAAGTCGACACACTTCCAGTTAGGTCAAACTAATCGTCAAAGTTTATTAGCCGAGAACACGAAAGTGAGAGAAGGCCATCTTTTGATGCACCTAATCCATATCACATGCAATCCACATATGATAGAACGCACATGAACACCCACATTATCTAAATCCCTATATGTCTATATGATTTACAAATAAATAGGGTTTAAGTCCAAGTTCTCATTTGACTACGAGTGGCGCTTCGGTATATGTCTATCTTAGGCACAAATCATACGTCCAACGCCATGTGAACATAAAATCGCCCGCTACTACAATTAGATCTAAACCTACACTTCGTCTTTCAAGTCCGTATAGGTTATCACAGTAATTGGTCGCGAATCAATTAGGTAATGAAAGCACGAATCGTAATAGACAATCACATAACAATATATAAGAACAACATGGAAGCATATCAATATAAACTACTCATTAGGTTCCATTGAAACCTCAAAATAAGTTTAAGTCGTGAATGAATCAAATATATATCATCCACAAAATGAATAAACATCATCCAAATATACAAAAAGATAACAAGGAGACAATATCGATCGAGAATGCAAATCTGAGTTCTTGCTCCAAGCTTGGATCTTTGATGATATCTAAATGCTTCAAGCTTCAAGTCTAACTAAACCCTAGAAAACTAACTACTTTAAACCCTAACTTAATCTACTCCTAATCTATACAAGGAAATGAAAGAGAAGAGAAAATGAAGAAGCTAGGGCTAAGCTAAGCTCCTAAAGGGAGTATATCTAAAAAATGGGCAACAAGCCCTAATAAATAAGCTTCTCTAGCTCAGCCTAAACAAAAGTCAAAGTCTGGCAGCATTTTGGACTGGCGCGGCCGCGCGCCATTTGGCCTAGCATCAAGCGCAGCCGAGCGGCACTGAAAGGCTGGCTTTTTTTGACAGCTGCTTCTGCTGCACTTGGCTTCCATCTTCATGCTTGCCTTCTTGCATATTTTTAGCCTCAAAGCATCATCACATTTCTATTTGGCCACTTGACTTCTTTTCATTGTCATGCCATGATTCCATTCTTGCTCCTTTTGGCACTATTTTATCCTTTTAAGCTCAATATGCGCTAAGAGAGTTCCAAAACATGCAATCTACAAAACAAAACAAAAATAAATGAAAAGAACAATGATACTTGGGTTTAAGCAACAAAATAAGATAGAAAATATCTGAATAAGTGGTCAATGAAAACCACTTATCACCAATCATATATGATGATAAAGCACATACTTTGTAAACAATCTTATTTATTTATTAATAAAAGTATTCATTAAAGGCATTTAATTATCTATATGGTGCTATTTTTTATAATATGTAAATAAGTCATAGTTTTAAGCAATGCTTTTAGAATCATGATGTTGATCATGCTAATGAGATGTAAATTCTTAGAAAGCTTAAAACTAAAATAGTTCCCAATCGTGGAATTACTAAAAAGGGGATTAGTAAATCCGGATAGATTGATACATATGTTGTGACGCCCCCAAATTCCAGGACCGTCATGGGGTCTCTCGAATTCGGTTCATCACGTGCTCATGGTAATACATCACAATAATAATAACTAATAACACACATCACAGCGGAAAATCTATTCTAGAATAATTTACAATGATTTATTATAATTATTCGCCCAAGTCTCGCAACCAACTGTACTTAATAGATTACATAATAATATCAATTAACGACTTATTACATAACCTAACTTAAGCTTAAACATAATCAGAATCAGTCTTACTACATCATCTTAATATAACATTAAAATATTTAAAAACATAAAAGAGACAAGCTAGTTGGTAGCCTTGCCCTTGCCCTTATCAACGCCCGAAGGTTCGCCCTGCTCTGCCTTAACTGAAATGTTTTAGGGAAAAGCAAGAATGAGCATAAATTGCCCAGCAAGTAATATACAATAAGGGTAAGTGATATAATCCTTAAATCTCGAAAGGGTATAACAAAGTTTGATAGTTCAAGGATAACAAGAATATCAACAGTTTTCAATAATAGTCGCTAAGGACAGAATAATATCAATGTGATTTAATAACAATTCAATTCAAGATTTCAAGATAACTGAATACTGAGCAGTCACTAAGAACTATGAACTTCTACTAGAATTAACAGTAATAAACTAAAAATCCAACAAAAACAGGTACAATAGGTGATCAGCCTAAAGCACCATCGTTATGCATAACAATCAATCATACTCAAGTGTGCACATCGGTTCTCCGACAATTATATATTCCCTTCAAAGAAGGTTGTTCTTCTCAGTCAAATACAAGATCCCGCACCAATCAATTAGTTTGGGTCGCTTTTCAATAACATAAGTCTAGCCGAATCAAATGGCATAGACACTTTCACAATATTCAAGAACAATACTAAGTTCAACATGAATAATAGCTTTAATGAAATAAGAGTTCAAGTATGTTGATTCAATTCAAACTATTAAGTAGGAAACTAGTTCGCAATATTCAAAGATAGAATACTTGCATCCAAAGAGATAAGGTTTAGATACTCGCTTACGATATCCGTTGAATAAAGTAATGCAAGAGTTTAGGATACTTGCCTTATGCGTAGTTTACTCACGTAAAGCTAGCCAACACTTTCGAATTCCTATCGTAATACAGTTACGTATATATATGATATTCATTAGTCATATAATTTAACTTCACATTTTATCTATGAATATATGATCAACACATAAGCTAAGTTTTAACCTAGCTACACAGTTATATATAATTTCTATCCTTAACTTCCTCTTTTAGAGTTTAAACACATTCTTATATCACATAAGATCGCAACAATTAGCAAACATACTCGCATATTATTAATATCACATAAGACTACAAGCAATACTAAAATATATTTCATTTTAGCAAGTTATGGCATTTTCATAAGTTAACCGTCAAAATCGGGTTTAAGTAACATCATATAATATCACGTAGCATGTATTCATATTTAAAGGATACTTTCATGCTTGTATAACTTTTCCAAATCCAATCGTACATGTATAGGTTCTTAAGTTAATACTTAAAGCCATTCAAGGATACGAACTCATATGGTCTAACATGCTCGCTTTTTAAACACATAAGATATTCACATAACTTGTATTAAACATGTTCATGAGTTTTCATATCACATATATGCAACTATCATCGTCATTAGTTTGAAAACATGCTTTATTTACGCAAATTTGGTTTCACTACATGTAACATAGTAGGCAAACATAAATGATACCTTAGCAAGTCTACAAGTTCTATCAAACATGTTCATAAGTATCAAAATTCAAATCTCAATGTAACATGTCGACGTTCACGTTCAACAATTATACTTTCATTAATAAAGTTTGCTAATACGCTCTAACACGTTCATGCTACATTATGAAATTTATATACGTAAGTTAATGTGTCCGACATGTATGTCAAGGCCATATAAACATACCCGAAAATCAGAATACATATGTGATCTTTATATGTCAAGGTTTGCCTTTAAAAACTTATATTTTCGTTCGAAATGTTTACTAATCGAGGTTTAGCATGCTCACGTCATACTATGAAACACGTATACACAAGTCAACATTCATTTCATGTGTTTCTAGATGGTACTAACGTGTCTCGAAAGTCAGAATATTAACATGCTTTATATATGTTACCGTTCGTTCATGAACTTTAAGTTTACTTCGACACTATATGTAGTTTCATAATCCTAGCGTGAAATCATAGCCAAAGCGTGTTTACGCTACCTCTATATACTGATATAAGTATGTTAGACTCATTAACATGCTCATCTAAGCCATGTAAACAACCTATCACTTAGCAGACTTAAGCAGGAAGCAGGGAACTGCTGCAGGCTGCTGGCACAGCTATGCAGCAGCCCAGTGTAAAACTGGCGCAGCTATGCTGGCTCCCAGCCAGTGGCAGACAGTTCCAGAACACGGTAACTTCCAGGCCAAATGCCAATTTACTTCACCAATTCGTATGAAATCAGTCATATAACAGTTTGGACATGCTTATATGGTTATATAACACTTAGGCAAGCATTTTATATCCCAATTACACTTTAATTTGGCATGATCAAGAATCTAAGAAATTGCAGTAACAGAAACAGGAAATGAAAATGAAGAACATGAATCATGTAATTATACCTCTGTTAATGCAATCTAAGTTTGCTGCTACTCCACACCTCTCACTCTGCTGATATAACTAATGTATGCTCTCAACACTTAAACAACTCTCAGCAAGATGAAATGTGAAGGAGAGGTGCTTCATTTATAGGAAAATCAAAACACAGTCTATGCTTCTAACTCTCAAAATAAACTAACGTATGTTTGATTTGCATACTAGGTAAAAAGGAGTTGGTAAGTAGTTGGTAGAGGAAATCATGAATCCCACTCCCCCCCCACAATCATGAACTAGGAAGAGCTTGGGAGAAGAATGAGGGATAGGCACTTAGCCTTTTTGTACATTACGTAAATAAGAAATGGAGGAGCAATTGAACACTTATTATGGGACAAGGAATTATCATCATTGTAAGGATACATTCCATGTACATATAGTGTATACTTGAGTTAGATAAGTACACATGTATTACTTAGGTATTATATATTTAGGCTATATGTATATATATATATATATATATATATATATATATATATATATTATACATGTCTTTAATTGAAATGTCACACTATAATTCACATAATGTAGCAAGTGTGTCTTGCACACATATAATCCATGCACATTTTTATCATACTGGTATAATTTACTCGGATATACTCACATCACATTATTTCCTACAAGTGATTTCAATATATTCATGATGTATCATTTTAATGTATACTTACATACATATTGTCACATAGGCATTAATTAATCTTAATACCTAGTCCATATATAGTATAGTCACATAAATGTTGCACCACACTATATAATATAGTTGCATTCCATATACTTTATATTATTAATTATTGCATGCTCTCACATATAAATTAATAATATTCATTATCTTATTAATTAACAATAATATTAATTAATCCATTTCTCGTTAGTTAATGAAATTATTAATATTCACAACCATTGCTCATTTATCACGCACAGTATATAATTATAAATCTTATTATATTATAGACATGTTGCTCATTATTATTATTATATTTCTTGCAATAATAATAATCACATATTATTAAACAATCACAGTTAATATTCCACAATAATTAATTAATATTCTACGATAACAATTAATTAATATTCTATAATAATAATTAATATAGATTAATTATTTGCTTAAATTAATATAATCATTCTTATATTACGTCACTGTGCCACACAAGGCTATCAACGAGTTTATCTCAAACTCCATCAATTTCTCAATTATTATAATTATTCAATTTAATATAACTGAATTAATCATTCTCATAACACAAAATCATTTATATTCTAATAAATTCTTATTTCATTAATATATTTATTTAATAATATTAGAAAATTCTCGGGTATTACATATGTTGCTTGCTCATTGGATGAGGATGATTGATCTCATGATCATTTGTGTGGAGACACTAAAGCAAGTATGTAGGTGCTTATTGGAGAATAAGTTCACTGAACGTGACTCGCTATGGAATACCTAATGGAGTTTTATTCGGCTGTCAATAGGAATTCCTAATGTGATAGTAGTACAAGTGATCCTTGAACTTGAGATCATCATAGTATCTTGTATGTGATGAATTATACTTTGACTTATTCCTTAAGGCCCTTTAGGGAATATAAAAGGGTATGCTTGGTTATAATGAGTTACATATGGAGATAATGAATGATCAATAAAGAATCTACCACCTCTAGTAAAAGAGAAGATATGTCTTATGTGATTCGTTAAATGACAACACAGGAATCCTTGGTCAATGTAAAATGAAATTCGAAAGGAGTTTCTAATTTGCATTATATAGAATTGTGCATTTTCTAATTGAAATACATATAATTAAATAAAATAAGACTTGACAGTAAATCCATGTCTTATATTTAATTGGGACATTGTATGGTAGAAGGATTGAATTGTACGGTAACTATTAACTCACAGGTTCTTTTAAGATTAATATTGAAATCTATATTATTTAAAAAAATCGTTGATCGCTAGGAAGACTTATCCCTATTGTAGAATAAATGTTATTTATTTCAATAGATTATTAGTTTTATTTATTTATTTAAATAAGATTAAAAATGTTCTAATTGATTTATTCACAATCGGTTTAATATGGAGAACCTAAAGGGTCACACCATAAAAGGAAGAAGAATTATTTAAGAAAAAAATGGCATAATCGTAAAAATGCATTAAGTGTAATTAATTTAATCTATGGTGATAGAATAAATTAAATAGCTTAATATTTATTATTTAATATTTTATAAATATTAAATATAAATTAATAAGAGGAGTCTTATTAATAATAATATTATTATTATTTTAAATCTAAAGGAGTTTGGGAATTAATTTAATATAATTACTCTCACTCATTCCTAATGAGATTAGGAGGCAAATTAATTAAAGAGTTTAATTAATTAATCCCAATATGTTGGGAAGTCAAATTAATTACTACGCGATCGATTTGATCCTATCAAGATCGAAGATATGGAAAAGGACAAAGAGTTTCAGGAATTAGGGGAATGTACAGTCGGCAACAACACCGACAAGGTAGCGTAGTGAATGATGACAAAGATCTGAACGGCAAGTGGTGGAGGTGGAGAAGCAGGTGTTGTCAGGAATTAAGTTTATTGGGGTTTCGATCGAAATTAAGTTTAATAAAACCCCTTGAAGATTAAAGAAAAGGAGAATGGTAGTCGGCCACATGTCAATCTAATACTCGTTTTTCTAGTCTGTCAGTTTTTAATGAGAGGGGAATAGTTGAGCTACGTGTTATAACATTAGGGACATTTTTTTAAAAAAAATTTAGGGCTTATTGGGCCTACTACCCAAACCTCATGGGTACTTATGCATTTTTACCCTTGAGGGCAATTATGCACCTTTGCCTTTATTTTAAATGAACTACTTGCTTATGGTTATACAATATAATTTATTTATTATATAGATATAAATAAATATATATATATATATATATAATTTCAATGTATTCCGAACTTATTATATCCTAATTTTTTTGAAAATGTTATATCATGTATGGCGTTTCGTGCATTTCATGTGTATATGTTATGTGCTTCATAGGTAAACATTCCAAAGTGTTGGAATTGACTCATACTTCTGCGGGTTCAACGAATAGTCACTACGACTACCAAGTCGAGGGTCTCGCTCACCGGTGAGCGAGCGACTGTCCAGCTCGTCGGTGAGCTGGCAGGGGTTGCAAGGGGGCAGTGCCCCCTAGAAGCTAAGCGCAAAGTGCAATTGGGCTTGGAGATTTATTAGTAGCCCGGTCTTGGATTTTACTAATGTATTAGGTGTGATTCCCCCAAAATAGGTTCAATACCAACCCATTCTGAGTCGCCAAATATATAGTACAGAATTCAAATACAATCTTTATAACATACGATCGTGTAAAATACGACCACACAAACTATAAGTTCGATACAAATCGTATATAATACGAAATATAAACACTCAAATTCATCCCTTATTCATTACAATTATTGTCCCACTATTTTATAGAATAGTGAGGACTTCTACAAATCTAACTCTGATCATCACACTGTTTCCCGACTAGTCCCCGCGATAGTCTCATTTTCTGAAGAGAACAATGGAAGAAAAGGGTGAGCTCAACTAGTCCAGTAAAGAATATTATGACTAAGATAATAGAAAATAAATTATCTTTAGTCTTCAACAAATCAGATAAAATATTATGGGCAACAAGTTTTAGATCAACAGCTGCAGCGGAAATAACAATTTATTAGAAGAGTTAAGTAGAGAATGAAGTCTACTATCTTCTATGATTTAAAAGTCCATCATCAATATTTTATCCCTGTAACATCAATCAATATACATTTCAAACCAAATATTGATCTTTGGACTACGGGCCAAAGATATTTATTTGTATTACCAGTTGGTCATGTTCATCTCAACACCTGTCCATCTTTGCACTACGGGCCAAAAAAATTCATCAGGTAATCATTCATCTTTGCACTACAGGCCAAATATACTCATCAAGTAATCATTCATCTTTGCACTACAGGCCAAAGATATTCAGTTATATCACTATTTAAAACTGAGGATGATGAAAAATATTTTAAAGAACGAATCTAGTGAGATAAAGGACAAAGATTAGGGATTCGTAATTTAGTTTATCCAAGTCCAAGAATACTCCATAATAATCAATTGTGGAGCAAAATTCAAGAATGAAATTCAAAACTTGGATCCAATCAAAGATAATTTGGAAAGAAAAAAAAATTATCGTGAATAGTATCCCATAAATAGTAACTCGTGAATAGTAACTCGACATGAAAAGATAAAAAATTCACAAGAAAGTTTAGACCAATATTCCAGTGAAATGATAAGTGCAAAACTCAAGGAATTTCTGATCATTTCAGGAATTATAGAAGCAATACTTACCGTAGTAAGTTTAGAGTTAGGAATCTGAAATGAAACAATATACGAAACTACAATTGAATTTTCACCCGTCAGGCGGTAGTCCGCTCAGACATATTATTTCCACAATTTAATAACAACTGAATACGAAGGGTTATTCACCAGGCATGCGGTAGTCCGCGTAGACAAGTTATTCACACGGAATAATAAAGAATGGAATAACAACAGGATTTCACCATGCATGCGGTAGTCCGCGTAGACAGGTTATTTCAACAGAATAATAAAGAATGGAATAACTACTCTTACGAGTATTGAAAGAAAATAACTCTCTTCATGAATATGAAAGAAATAATACCCCTTACCTTAATAAAGATTTGGAGACAGCACTAGTGTAATAGCAGCATACTCTTCTTCTTTCTCTCTTATTCTCTCTATACTTTCTCTCTATAAGCTTTAGTGAATTGGTGAGAAATAATGAAGAAATGAACTTCTATTTATAGGCTTAGCAAAGTAAGGGTAAAATAGTCTTTTTGCCATAATTTATGACATCATCGCTTACATCATCGATCCTATTATATCATTGCTTAACTCATCGTTCCGATGACATCATTGCTTACCTCATAGTTCCGATGACATCATTGCTTACATAATAAGAATTCAAATTCAATTTGTTCTCTTCTACCTCATTTTACTTTTATACTATGAATTTACTATATTAATGTTACCATTCAAATTATAAAAATCATACTATTATATAATCACATCATACTACTATAATGTAATATTATAATAATATATTTGAATGAATTATTTTATCGAAAAAGATAAAATACCAACTTTCAACCAATGTCACATACTAAAAATTCCCCTGTTTAAATCCACATTGAATAAATATTTCCTTATCATATATATATCAACAATTAATTATTCATAAATAATATTACAGAATTACAATATTGACAACTAGGTCGTTCTCAAGAAAGAAGGGGTCTTCCGATAAAAATTTCTCCTTATTGGCGCGCAATTACCTAACCCCTTTCCTAGACAGAACTTCCTTAGACATTGCCAATAATGCTATCTAATAATATTATTCAAATAATATGAATTATTGATTTGATAATTTGAAATATTGTGTAATGATAATTATTGAATCACTAATATAAAATATTAATGTAGCAATTATTGGATCAATAATATAAAATATTGAACAGTAATTACTATAACAATTATTGAATGAGTGACTTCTTACGTAAGAATCAATAATTAGAATTACTGTGCAATACCGTGTGCCACTGTGCAACACCGCGTATTACTGTATTTTAACCAACGGATATTTCAACAGTTTTAACGGTAAAATTTTTGCCGTTATTTTTATAAAAAGGTTACTTCTGTCGCTTTCTATATCGGACATTCATTCCGTTGTGGGGTCCACCAATGGCTGCGCCGTCGTACGAATATTCTCCGGCAAAAAGAATATTCCTCGACCAAACGAATATTCTCCGACACAACGAATATTTTATAACCACTTGCTTACTTTGTAAACTTTGCACATCTCATCCATAACTTATCACATTTATCAAATCAACACCTTACTATTTTAAAATATTATATAGAGGAAATTAAATCTTTATTCATAAAAAGTTGGGGTCTTACAACCTCCCCTCCTTATGAAATTTCGTCCTCAAAATTGGCGTACGTACATGGAATGTCGAAAAGGTGAGGATACATCGCTTTCATTTCCGATTCTAACTCCCAGGTCATTTTCTCGATATCATGATTCCTCCACAAAACTTTAACTTGAGGTATAATATTCGAGCGTAGGACATGTTCCATCTTATCCAAGATCTAGACTGGTACCTCCTCGTACGTTAAATCTTCGGTTATCTCGTCTGATTCTAACTCAATAATGTGGTTTGGGTCTTTCACATATTTACGTAGCACAGATATGTGAAAAACGTTATAAACACGAGACATACTTGGAGGTAAAGCGAGTCTATAGGCCATCTTTCCTACTCGGTCAAGGATCTCAAATGGACCAATGAATCGTAAATCGGTGCCCATAGCTTTCTGCAAACTAACACTTTTGCACTTGATGCTCCGCCTTGACACGTTTACACATAAAACACCTCGAGATAAACTCCGCTATCTCTCTCTTCATATTGCTCCACCAAAATGTATGTCGAAGATTATGATACATTTTGGTACTTTCAGAATGGATTGCAAATGGTGTGCTATGTGCCTCCATCATGATTTTATACTTCAAATCAGAATCGTTAGGAACACAAAGTCTGGAGTTGGCTCAAAGTATTCCTTCTTCATCGAATCTTGCTTCTAGAATAGCACGCTCTGGCACCTTCTTCTTCATCTTCATCAGCTCCGAGTCTGTAGCTTGAGCAGCTTTAACTTTGTCAATTAAAGCTAGTTCTACGCATATATTTGACATCATCATGTGGCTCCCTAGAGTCTTTAACTCTATCTCCATCCTTTGTATATAATACAAAATGGGCTTCGTGTTGACAATATTGCACTTGTACCCGCATACGATCTTCTACTCAACACGTCAGCTACCACGTTCGCTTTTCCCATGATGGTATTGGATGGTATGATCGTAATCTTTCAACAGCTCCAACCAACGTCATTTTCGCATATTGAGTTCATTCTAAGTAAAGAAATATTTGAGACTTTTGGAGTATATTAGGATGTTATCAATAATGACAACCACGAAATGATCCAAATATTTGATACCAACTGTGACCCTCATGGTGCTTCAACCATAGCATCTCGCAATTGGTCGAACAGGTCATCAATACGAGGTAACGGATACCTATTCTTGATGGTGACATGGTTCAACTCCCTATAGTCAATACAACGTCGTTTACTACCGTCTTTTTTCTTTACGAATAAAACAGGAGCACCCCAAGGAGTAGTACTAGGACGTATAAAACCGATGTCTAACAACTCCTGTAGTTGGACCTTTAACTCCTGAAGTTCAATAGGAGTCATTCGATATGGGATTTTAGAAATGGGTTTTGTACCGGGCTCAAGGTCAATAAAGAATTCAACTTCACGTTCTGGGGGTAGACCAGGAAGTTCTTCAGAAAATATATCAGGAAACTCATTAACAATAAAAATATCATTCAAAGCTTATGTATTCTGATTTAAATCAGTAACATAGGCAAAGAAAGCTTGACATCCGTTTTTTAATAAACGAATAGCTTTATGACTTGAAATGACATTGACTGATTTTAGTGATTTGGTGGTTTGAATTCGCACAACAGGTTGGTTAGAAATATGAAAATTAACAACCTTACGAAAACAATCAATTTTGGCATGATAAGTGGTTAACCAGTCAATTCCTAGAATCACGTCAAATGTAAGTATTTTCAAAGATATAAAATCCCCAAGTAGGGTGAGGATACCAATTTAAATCAAGCAAAATTTGTAAACTGTGGATGTAACGAAGGTTTCTCTTAACGGAGTTTCAACAGATAAGTCAAAGTCTAATTTCTCAGCGATCAAATTCAAACGTTGAGCACAAGCAGGTGAAATAAAAGAATGGGTAGCACCAGTATCTAATAAGTTATAGACTTCGCAAGAGTTTATGATTAGCTTACCTGTGACCACCTCGTTCGGGTTCCTCGCGTTTTGGACAGTCACGACAAACGCTCTTCCAGGAACCACCGACTTTGACTTGTCCGGGACAGCCTTTGAAGTCACCATCCCCGCTGGACTTGGTTTCGCTACCGGACACTCTCTAGCTATGTGTCCTTCCTTTCCACAGTTATAACATACCTTGAATTGTTGTGTGTAGTTGGGAATGATGTGTCCCTCTTCTCCGCATTTATAGCATACGACCGATGGTCGTTCTCCTCCCCTAGAAACAGTTGATGCTGGTGCTGCTGTCGATGTCTTCACGTTCTCATTGTTGTACCTTCTCTTTTTGAAATCTCCCCCAGATTCACTTCTTCTATTATCATGGCCACGATTACCACCGGAGTGGTTACCGCTTCTGTCATGATACTTTCCTCCCTGCTGGTTGTCATTGTTCCGATAGCTGCTGCCACCGGTACGACCTTGGTTGTTGTCTCTTGGTTGAACATAATCATTATCTCGTTCTAATAATTGGGCCCTTTTCACCACATCTGAATATAAAGAAAGTTTGTGAGAAATGAGGTACTGACGAATTTTGGGTTTCAAACCTCTTAGAAACATCCGCGTCATACGTTCCTCATTATCAACCAAATGAGATGCGAACCGGGATAACTCCGCGAACTTAGCCTCATTCTGGGACACAGTCATGTTGTTCTGTTCTAGTTTGATAAACTCTACCTCCTTCATATGACGAATACTTTCTAGAAAGTACTTGTCATTGAATAGTTTCTAAAACTCCTCCCAAAACATCTTGAGTACGGCAGGCTGGGTACGCTTCACATATTTCCACCAGTAATCTGCCTCTCCATGGAACATAAACGTGGCGAATGGAACCTTCTGTTCCTCCGTGCATCCCAAGACATCAAATATCTTGGTAATTTATTTAATCCAATTTTTTGCCTTGATTGGATCTGGCTTTCCCAAAAATTATGACGGTCCCAACTCTTTGAACTGCTTAGCAGTGACAAGCCGCGAGTTGTTATTATTTCCACCTGTATTATGAACACGAGTGTTCCTCGTCTAGTTTTGCATGAACTGCAAAAAGTTTCTAAACATCCCATCGTTCATCGTTTGATCGGTGATGTAGTTTACAAGAGGAATATCGCCTTCCTGTTGCACGTTCTCCTAGTTGGTGATTAAAGGTGTCTCAACGGTCTCATTCACTCCATTGTTTAGATTTTCAGCTGTCATTCTCAAATACTGCCACAAAACAAGGGTTAATCAAACAAATTAACATATCACATATTAACCCCATGTTCCGACCGACCAAAATAATTACCAAATAAGCTTAGGTAGGACACACACTAGCGAAAGATTTACTCGTCTCTCCCCTCCTAGTTCTATTCTCAGATCTCCGCTAGAGATCATATCCCTAAGCTCTAATACTAACTGTGACGCCCCCAAAATAGGTTCAATACCAACCCATTCTGAGTCACCAAATACATGGTACAGAATTCAAATACAATCTTTATAACATACGGTCGTGTAAAATACGACCACACAAACTATAAGTTCGATACAAATCGTATATAATATAAAATATAAACACTCAAATTCATCCCTTATTCATTACAATTATTGTCCCACTATTTTATAGAATAGTGAGGACTTCTACAAATCTAACTTTGATCATCACACTGTTCCCCGACTAGTCCCTGCGATATTCTCATTTCCTGAAGAGAAAAATAAAAGAAAAGGGTGAGCTCAACTAGCCCAGTAAAGAATATTATGACTAAGATTATGGAAAATAAATTATCTTTAGTCTTCAACAAATCAGATAAAATATTATGGACAACAAGTTTTAGATTAACAACTGCAACGAAAATAACAATTCATTAGAAGAGTTAAGTAGAGAATGAAGTCTACTATCTTCTATGATTGAAAAGTTCATCATCAATATTTTATCCCTATAACATCAATCAAAATATATCTCAAATCAAATATTCAACTTTGCACTACGGGCCAAAGATATTTATTTGTATTACCAGTTGGTCATGTTCATCTCAACACCTGTCCATCTTTGCACTACGGGCCAAAGATATTCATCAGGTAATCATTCATCTTTGCACTACAGGGCAAAGATATTCATCAAGTAATCATTCATATTTTCACTATAGGCCAAAGATATTCAGTTATATCACCATTTAGGACTGAGGATGAAAAATATTTTAAAGAACGAATCCAATGAGATAAAGGACAAAGATTAGGGATTTGTAAATTAGTTTATCCAAGTCCAAGAATACTCCATAATAATCAATTGTAGAGCAAAATTCAAGAATGAAATTCAAAACTTAGATCCAATCAAAGATAATTTGGAAAGAAAAAGAAATATTTTTTATCGTGAATAGTAAACTCGTAAATAGTAACTCGACATGAAAAGATAAAAAAATTCACAAGAAAGTTCATACCAATATTCCAGTGAAATGATATTAAATGAAGCGCAAAACTCAAGAATTTCTGATCATTTCAGGAATTATAAAAGCAATACTTACCGTAGTAAGTTTAGAGTTAGGAATTTGAAATAAAATAATATACGAAACTGCAATTGAATTTTCACCCGTCAGGCGGTAGTCCGCTCAGACATATTATTTCCACAATTTAATAACAACTGAATACAAAAGGTTATTCACCAGGCATGCGGTAGTCCTCGTAGACAGGTTATTCCCACAGAATAATAAAAAATGGAATAACAACAGGATTTCACCATGCATGCGGTAGTCCGCGTAGACAGGTTATTCCAACAGAATAATAAAGAATGGAATAACAACTCTTACGAGTATTGAAAGAAAATAACTCTCTTCATGAATACGAAAGAAATAATACCCCTTACCTTAATAAAGATTTGGAGACTGCACTAGTGTAATAGCAGAATACTTTTCTTCTTTCTCTCTTACTCTCTCTATACTTTCTCTCTCTATAGCTTTAGTGAATTGGTGAGAAATAATGAAGAAATGAACTTCTATTTATAGGCTTGACAGAGTAAGGGTAAAATAGTCTTTTCGCCATAATTTATGACATCATTGCTTACATAATCAATCCTATGACATCATTTCTTATATCATCGTTCCGATGACATCATTGCTTACCTCATCGTTCCGATGACATCATTGTTTACATCATAAGAATTCAAATTCAATTTGTTCTATTCTACCTCATTTTACTTTTATACCATAAATTTATTATATTAATGTTACCAATCAAATTATAAAAATCATAGTATTATATAATCACATCATACTACTATAATGTAATATTATAATAATATATTTGAATGAATTATTTCATCGAAAAGGATAAAATACTAACTTTCAACCAATGTCACATGCTAAAAATTCCCCCGTTTAAATCCACATTGAATAATATTTCCTTATCATATATATCAACAATTAATTATTCACAAATAATATTACAGAATTATAATATTAACAATCAGGTCGTTCCTAGGAAAGAGGGGGCCTCCCGATAAAGATTTCTCCTTATTGGTGCGCAATTACCTAACCCCTTTTTTAAACAGAACTTCCTTAGACATTGCCAATAATGCTATCTAATAATATTATTCAAATAATATGAATTATTGATTTGATAATTTGAAATACTGTGTAATGACAATTATTGAATCACTAATATAAAATATCAATGTAGCAATTATTGGATCAATAATATAAAATATTGAACAGTAATTACTGTAACAATTATTGAATGAGTGACTTCTTAAGTAAGAATCAATAATTAGAATTACTGTGCAATACCGTGTGCCACTGCGCAACACCGCGTATTACTGTATTTTAACCACCGGGTATTTCAACAGTTTTAACGGTAAAAGTTTTGTCATTATTTTTATAAAAAGGTTACTTCTGTCGCTTTCTATATCCGACATTCATTCCGTTGTGGGGTCCACCAATGACTGCGTCGTCGTATGAATATTCTCCGACAAAAAGAATATTCCTCGACCAAACGAATATTCTCCGATACAACGAATATTTTAGAACCACTTGCTTACTTTATAAACTTTGCACATCTCACCCATAACTTATTACATTTATCAAATCAACACCTTACTATTTTAAAATAATATATAGAGAAAATTAAATCTTTATTCATAAAAAGTTGGAGTCTTACAACCTCCCCTCTTTATTAAATTTCGTCCTCGAAATTGACGTACGTACCTAGTATGTCGAAAAGGTGAGGATACATCGCTTTCATTTTTGATTCTAACTCCCAGGTCATTTCCTCGATATCATGATTCCTCCACAAAACTTTAACTTGATGTATAATCTTCGAGCGTAGGACATGTTCCTTCTTATCCAAGATCTTAACGGGTACCTCCTCGTACATTAATTCTTCGGCTATCTCGTCTGGTTCTAACTCAATAATGTGGTTTGGGTCTTTAACATATTTACGTAGCACAGATATGTGAAAAATGTTATAAACACGAGACATTCTTGGAGGTAAAGCGAGTCTATAGGTCACCTTTCTTACTCGGTCAAGGATCTCAAATGGACCAATGAATCGTAAATCGGTGCCCATAGCTTTCTGCAAACTAACCTTTTTGCACTTGATGCTCCGCCTTGACACGTTTACACGTTAAACACCTCGAGATAAACTCCGCGATCTCTCTCTTCATATTGCTCCACCAAAATGTATATTGAAGATCATGATACATTTTGATACTTTCAGATTGGATTGCAAATGGTGTGTTATGTGCCTCCATCATGATTTTATACTTCAAATCAGAATCGTTAGGAACACAAAGTCTGGAGTTGGCTCAAAGTATTCCTTCTTCATCAATTCTTTCTTCTAGAATAGCACGCTCTGGCACCTTCTTCTTCATCTTCATCAGCTCCGGGTCTGTAGCTTGAGTAGCTTTAACTTTATCAATTAAAGCTGGTTCTACGCGTATATTTGACATCATCACGTGGCTCCCTAGAGTCTTTAACTCTATCTCCATCCTTTGTACGTCATACAAAATGGGCTTCGTGTTGACAATATCGCACTTGTACCCGTATACAATTTTTACTCAACACGTCAGCTACCACGTTCGCTTTTTCTAAGATGGTATTGGATGGTATGATCGTAATCTTTCAACAACTCCAACCAACGTCATTTTCACATATTGAGTTCATTCTAAGTAAAGAAATATTTGAGACTTTTGGAGTATATTAGGATATTATCAATAATGACAACCACGAAATGATCCAAATATTTGATACCAACTGTGACCCTCATGGTGCTTCAACCATAGCATCTCGCAATTGGTCGAACATGTCATCAATACGAAGTAACGGATACTTATTCTTGATGGTGACATGGTTCAACTCCCTATAGTCAATACAACGTCGTTTACTACCGTTTTTTTTCTTTACGAATAAAACAGGAGCACCCTAAGGAGTAGTACTAGGACGTATAAAATCGATGTCTAACAACTCCTGTAGTTGGACCTTTAACTCCTGAAGTTCAATAGGAGTCATTCGATATGGGATTTTAGAAATGGGTTTTCTACTGGGCTCAAGGTCAATAAAGAATTCAACTTCACGTTCTGGGGGTAGACCAGGAAGTTCTTCAGAAAATATATCAGGAAACTCATTAACAACAAAAATATCATTCAAAGCTTATGTATTCTGATTTAAATTAGTAACATAGGCAAAGAAAGCTTGACATCCGTTTTTCAATAAACGAATAGCTTTATGTCTTGAAATGACATTGACTGATTTTAGTGATTTGGTGGTTTGAATTCGCACAACAGGTTGGTTAGAAATATGAAAATTAACAACCTTACGAAAATAATCAATTTTGGCATGATAAGTGGTTAACCAGTCAATTCTTAGAATCACGTCAAATGTAAGTATTTTCAAAGATATAAAATCCCCAAGTAGGGTGAGGGTACCAATTTAAATCAAGCAAAATTTGTAAACTATGGATGTAACGAAGGTTTCTCTTAACGGAGTTTCAACAGATAAGTCAAAGTCTAATTTCTCAGCGATCAAGTTCAAACGTTGAGCACAAGCAGGTGAAATAAAAGAATGGGTAGCACCGGTATCTAATAAGGTATAGACTTCGCAAGAGTTTATGATTAGCTTACCCGTGATCACCTTGTTCGGGTTCCTCTCGTTTTAGGCAGTCACGACAAACGCTTTTCCAGGAACCATCGACTTTGACTTTTCCGGGACAGCCTTTGAAGTCACCATCCCCGCTGGACTTGGTTTCGCTACCGGACGCTCTCTAGCTATGTGTCCTTCATTTTCACAGTTATAACATACCTTGAATTGTTGTGTGTAGTTGGGAATGATGTGTCCCTCTTCTCCGCATTTATAGCATACGACCGATGGTCGTTCTCCTCCCCTAGAAACAGTTGATGCTGGTGCTGCTGTCGATGTCTTCACGTTCTCATTGTCGTACCTTCTCTTTTTGAAATCTCCCCCCGATTCACTTCTTCTATTATCATGGCCACGATTACCACCGGAGTGCTATACCGCTTCTGTAATGATACTTTCCTCCCTGCTGGTTGTCATTGTTCCGATGACTGCTGCCCCCTGTACGACCTTGGTTGTTGTCTCTTGATTGAACATAATCATTATCTCGTTCTAATAATTGGGTCCTGTTCACCACATCTAAATATAATGAAAGTTTGTGAGAAATGAGGTACTGACGAATTTCGGGTTTCAAACCTTTTAGAAACATCCGCGTCATACGTTCCTCATTATCAACCAAATGAGATGCGAACCAGGATAACTCCACGAACTTAGTCTCATACTAGGACACAGTCATGTTGTTCTGTTCTAGTTTAATAAAATCTACCTCCTTCATATGATGAATACTTTCTGAAAAGTACTTGTCATTGAATAGTTTCTAGAACTCCTCCCAAAACATCTTGAGTACGATAGGCTGGGTACGCTTCACATCTTCTCACCAGTAATCTGCCTCTCCACGGAACATAAACGTAGCGAATGGAACCTTATGTTCCTCCGTGCATCCCAAGACATCAAATATCTTGGTAATTTGTTTAATCTAATTTTCTGCCTTGATTGGATCTAGCTTTCCCAAAACTTCTGGTGGCCCAACTCTTTGAACTGCTTAGTAGTAACAAGCCGCGAGTTGTTATTATTTCCACCTGTATTATGAACACGAGTCTCCCTCGTCTAGTTTTGCATGAACTGCAAAAAGCTTCTAAACATCCCATCGTTCATCGTTTGATCGGTGATGTCGTTTACAAGAGGAATATCGTCTTCCTGTTAAACGTTCTTTTGGTTGGTGATTAAAGATATCTCAACGGTCTCATTCACTCCATTGTTTAGATTTTCAGCTGCCATTCTCAAATACTGTCACAAAACAAAGGTTAATCAAACAAATTAACATATCACATATTAACCCCATGTTCTGACCGACCAAAATAATTACCAAATAAGCTTAGGTAGGACACACACTAGCGAAAGATTTACTCGTCTATCCCCTTCTAGTTCTATTCTCAGATCTCCGCCAGAGATCATATCCCTAAGATTTGATACCAACTGTGACGCCCCCAAAATAGGTTCAATACCAACCCATTCTGAGTCGCCAAATATATGGTACAAAATCCAAATACAATCTTTATAACATACGATCGTGTAAAATACGACCACACAAACTATGAGTTCGATACAAATCGTATATAATACGAAATATAAACACTCAAATTCACCCCGTATTCATTACAATTATTGTCCCACTATTTTATAGAATAGTGAGGACTTCTACAAATCTAACTCTGATCATCACACTGTTTCCCGACTAGTCCCCGCGATATTTTCATTTCCTGAAGAGAACAATGGAAGAAAAGGGTGAGCTCAACTAGCCCAGTAAAGAATATTATGACTAAGATAATGGAAAATAAATTATTTTTAGTCTTCAACAAATCAGATAAAATATTATGGACAACAAGTTTTAGATCAACAGCTGCAGCGAAAATAACAATTTATTAGAAGAGTTAAGTAGAGAATGAAGTCTACTATCTTCTCTGATTTAAAAGTTCATCATCAATATTTTATCCCTGTAACATCAATCAATATACATCTCAAATCAAATATTCATCTTTGCACTACGAGCCAAAGATATTTATTTGTATTACCAGTTGGTCATGTTCATCTCAACACCTGTCCATCTTTGCACTACGGGCCAAAAATATTCATCAGGTAATCATTCATCTTTCCACTACAGGCCAAATATATTCATCAAGTAATCATTCATCTTTGCACTACAGGCCAAAGATATTCAGTTATATCACCATTTAGAACTGAGGATGATGAAAAATATTTTAAAGAACGAATCTAGTGAGATAAAGGACAAAGATTAAGAATTCGTAATTTAGTTTATCCAAGTCCATGAATATTCCATAATATTCAATTATGGAGCAAAATTCAAGAATGAAATTTAAAACTTAGATCCAATCAAAGATAATTTCGAAAGAAAAAAATATTTTTTTACCGTGAATAGTACCCCGTGAATAGTAACTCGACATGAAAAGATAAAAAATTTCACAAGAAAGTTCAGACCAATATTCCAGTGAAATGATATTAGATGAAGCGCAAAACTCAAGGAACTTCTGATCATTTCAGAATTTATAGAAGCAATATTTACCGTAGTAAGTTTAGAGTTAGGAATCTGAAATGAAACAATATACGAAACTGCAATTGAATTTTCACCCGTCAGGCTGTAGTCCGTTCAGACAGATTATTTTCATAATTTAATAACAACTGAATACGAAGCATTATTCACCAGGCATGCGGTAGTCCGCGTAGACAGGTTATTCCCACAAAATAATAAAGAATAGAATAACAACATGATTTCACCATGCATGCGGTAGTCCGCGTAGACATGTTATTCCAACAGAATAATAAAGAATGGAATAACAACTCTTATGAGTATTGAAAGAAAATAACTCTCTTAATGAATACGAAAGAAATAATACTCCTTACCTTAATAAAGATTTGGAGACTGCACTAGTGTAATAGCAGAATACTCTTCTTCTTTCTCTCTTATTTTCACTATACTTTCTCTCTCTATAGCTTTAGTGAATTGGTGAGAAATAATGAAGAAATGAGCTTCTATTTATAGGCTTGGCAGAGTAAGGGTAAAATAGTCTTTTCGCCATAATTTATGACATAATTGTTTACATTATCGATCCTATGACATCATTGTTTATCTCATCGTTCCGATGACATCATTGCTTACCTCATTGTTCCGATGACATCATTGCTTACATCATAAGAATTCAAATTCAATTTGTTCTCTTCTACCTTATTTTATTTTTATACCATGAATTTACTATATTAATGTTACCATTCAAATTATAAAAATCATACTATTATATAATCACATCATACTACTATAATGTAATATTATATTAATATATTTGAATTAATTATTTTATCGAAAAAGATAAAATACCAGCTTTCAACCAATGTCACATGCTAAAAATTCCCCCGTTAAAATTCACATTGAATAAATATTTTCTTATCATATATATCAACAATTAATTATTCACAAATAATATTACAGAACTACAATATTGACAACCAGATCGTTCTCAGGAAAGAGGGGGCCTTCCGATAAGGATTTCTCCTTATTGGCGCGCAAGTACCTAACCCTTCCTAGACAGAACTTCCTTAGGCATTGTCAATAATGCTATCTAATAATATTATTCAAATAATATGAATTATTGATTTGATAATTTGAAATACTATGTAATGACAATTATTGAATCACTAATATAAAATATCAATGTAGCAATTATTTGATCAATAATATAAAATATTAAACAGTAATTACTGTAACAATTATTGAATGAGTGACTTCTTACGTAAGAATCAATAATTAGAATTACTGTGCAATACCGTGTGCCACTGTGCAACACCGCGTTTTACTGTATTTTAACCACCGGGTATTTTAACAGTTTTAACGGTAAAAGTTTTGTCGTTATTTTTATAAAAAGGTTACTTCTGTCGCTTTCTATATCTGACATTCATTCCGTTGTGGGGTCCACCAATGACTGCGCCGTCGTACAAATATTCTTCGACAAAAAGAATATTCCTCGACCAAACGAATATTCTCCGACACAACGAATATTTTATAGCCACTTGCTTACTTTGTAAACTTTGCACATCTCACCCATAACTTATCACATTTATCAAATCAACACCATACTATTTCAAAATAATATATAGAGGAAATTAAATCTTTATTCATAAAAAGTTGGGGTCTTACATTAAGCCTCATGTGTTTGGGCTCATGTTATAGCAGCTAAGGTTTTTCTAGTTACTATAAAATGTTTGGTATGTGAATCATTGTAGAGTGTATGAGACATCTAATGAATACATCAGACAAGTATGACTAGCCAAATTGGTGAACCTGGATATATCGTGTGTCCTTATTTTTCTGTCTTTCATATAATATTTGTGTGATTGTAATATTATTCGTTTTTAATTTCTAACACAAAAGAACCAATTTCACTATTAACCAATGTTCCATTGGAGACGCTCTCAATTAAAATTTATGCATATTACTTTTTATAGAGATCATTATTTTCATATGAATTTTTGATATTTTTATATAATCTTCTCTCACATAAAAATGACATCCACTTTCTTTTCATATAAAAAAAATTATGTGGAAAATAGAAATATCAGTTTCCTTTTTTATTTGGTGCGACTTGCATATTGCATTGTAGTTTTGTGCAAGTGACAGGACTGTCTTTGGTCCAAACTCCAAACAATGAATACACTCTGAAGAGTATTACTTTATTGGTCCAGAGGAGGACATATTTGAATCATAGGGATAAGCTTGTTAATAGCTGGATTTATATATAAATACCTTAAAGTAAGGCTACCTACGATGGTGATAGCAATCCACAAACTAAATGGATATACTTATAAATATCTACTCTGTTTTACAATAACTGTTTCATTTGTTAATTATTTTTGTTTAAAAGAGTTTTTTTAATAATAATAAAAACTGACACAATATTCCTAAATTTTACTTATAATTATTTAATATTTCAACAGTAATAAATAAAACACTCAATAAATTTAAAAATAATATAATAAATATTATTTTCGTTCTAAAATTAAAAATACAATTTATTTTTTGAGGTTAAAGGAATACATATTAAACTTCAAAATTAGTATGACTCATAAAAGTTTTGAATGAAATTTTTTCTGTAATTAATAGTTTTTGTTATATAATATATAATTTTAATAATTGTATCAACTAAAATTAAATAAATTCACTTCAATTTGAAGTTAAATGTGTTGTCAAAAATCAAATTGTATTTTTAATTTTGGATCGAATGCGGTGTTAGGGCGTGGTTATTTGGGCCCGGATAATTCAGTGGGTCATAGTCCACGTGGGGGAAGTTTGTCCGCGTTGTTTGGGCAATTAGAGAATTTTAAGAAATCTAAGATTCTTAATTATATTCGATTCCTAACTCCTAAGGAAAGTGTCATGAGAGAATACGACTTCCTTCTTTTAAAGAGATTCAGTTCAATCCCATTAAAAAAATCTGACCTAATGAGAAATCATATTTCAATACCGAGAATGACATGTAGAGTATGTGTGAGCACTAAATACATCTATTGTTAAATATTGTTCAACATGTACTTATTCTCATATCAAAACTATTTCCGACGGCCCAAACTGTCAAGCTCTCTACGCGTGATTTCGTTTAAATGTCAAGCTCTCTACGCGTAATTTCGTTTATATGCATAATTGGACGTATTTTTAGTGGTTGTTGGGCGTAGAACAATTTTGGCGTTAAAATGCGGTATATTTTTAAAATTTATAATTAAATTTTATTGGGGTCCATTTCTTTTATAGATGGCATAAGTTATTTGTTTCTCATAATTACCACCAAACAAAACTTTGGCATCTTGTGTTCCACACTGTAGGACCTGCACCTTCTTCAGCTGAGAAAAAGCCCACCCCTCCGCCAGCCCCATTCCCACGCCCCACGCCCACCCCCACGCCATATACATACACACACCCCCTAAAAAAAAGAAAGAAGAAGATAAACTAATTCCTAAAAAAACCATTCTTAATAGCTAAAGTAATTACTCGCTTTTGGACATAAATTTATTTAATTTATATATTATTGGAAATTTGTGATGGTTAATTTTGTAAATTTAACATTAGTATAGAAAGATGCCCAAGTAGTGGTGTAAATGAACCGAATCGATCCAAGTATTGAGTTGTTCAGATTTAATTCATAAAAGTTATCAAGTATGAAATAAGTTTTGATTAAGGCTCGCTTTGCTACCGAGTCGAACATGATCTCGAATTGAGCCCGATCAATTTGAACTTTTCGAACGAATATGATCTGAGTATCAATAAAAAATTATAATTTAAAAAGATTCGAGTAATTTATCGAATTTTAAAATTTGTTCATATTTAAATTGTTTATTTTTCGAGTTGAACTCAAATCGAACTTTTAGTCAAGCGAGTACGAATCAATTTCGAACCGTTTAGTTAATTTTAAATTGAGTCGAGTATTGAGTTATTCAGATTTGATTCATAAAATTTATCGAGTATGAAATAAGTTTTGATTAAGGCTCGTTTTGCTACCGAGTCGAACATTATCTCGAATCGTGCCCGAGCAGTTTGAATTTTTTAAACAAATATGATCCGAGTATCAATAGAAAATTATAATTTAAAGAGGTTTGAGTAATTTATCAAATTTTAAAATTTATTTATATTTGAATCGTTTATTTTTCGAGTCGAACTCAAATCAAACTTTTAGTCGAGTAAGTACGAATTAATTTCGAACTGTTTAGTTCATTTTACAACCTTACCAAACGTGTCTAAGATGTTAAAGGGAAATGATGTCATGGCAATGATGTCATGATTTGAAGATGCAATATGAAATTGGCTGTTGAGTTATAATTTTTTATATTTAATTATATTTTTAGCTACATCATAAAAACAATATTCTTAGAAATTGATAAAATATTAAACTATCTTAGGTTGTGTTTGATAAAATTGAATAATTAATATCTGAATGATTATGATATCTTAATAAATTAGATCATCTGAATGGTTATGATGCCTGAATCTAAAAAATTGTTTGATAACTAAAAAGTAAGTTGTCTCTTAATGACACTATTTTACCATTTTAAAGGATAAAATTTTATTTAATAATTTTAAATATTCAATTTAATAAAAATGAGTGAATAATATTGCTGAATATATTTATATAAAAAAAAATTATCAAAAAAAATTCATTAAGAGGTACCTCTTAATTATTAAGATTTTATTTTCTGTCTTACCGATTAAGAGGCATTCAGAGGTAACAAAAAAAATAAATAGCATCATGCCTCTTAGCGAATAAGAGACAGTCAATTAAGAGTCAATCAGATGTAAACAAACAACACCTTACTCTTTGTAGATTATATTTAGGAGATTACTATTTTCATACGTATTTTTGATATTTTCACACGATTTTTTTTTACATAAAGGTGAAACTCACTATATACTCATGTGGAAAAAAAATTATGTAAAAATATAAAAAATACACGTAAAAATATCAGTTCTCAATACTTAAAAGGTGAAACCATGTGAGAAGTCTTTCAAGAATCTTTGCCATGACATGTAAGTAATTCTATATGCTAACTTCACAAATTTTTATAGCCTACCTCAAAGACAAAAAGGAGGACCATAGGTTGTTAGTACATTGCAAAAATCAAATTAATTTTATTTAAAAAAATTCATTCATTGCCACACAAAAACTACTCACTTTAGTGTTCATATTTTTTTTTATATAAAAAAAAAATGATAATTTAGTGATAAAATTTAGTTTTTATTACATGTATAAGATATTAAGATCAAAAGGCAAAACGTAACATAAATAAGTTATCCCTTCCCCCAAGTTCTCCTTAGGATTGAAATATAATTAGCACTACATTCGTTTTATATCAATTTTAATATATTTTATTATTGTTTGTGGTACAGATTTTAAAATGACTCGAAAATATATTTTAATATTATATTTTCAAAAATACATAATATAGTTAATAATATAACATTTGAATATATGTAAAAAACAAATATATATATATATATATATATATAATATTTAAATATACTTTTAAAGTTTGAATAACTAAATAGAAAATTAGATATTCTTTTTTTCCCCCTAAAATAAAGGCATAAAGCAATGAAGAATAACTTGAGGCTTACATTAGTATAACAACAAATTTCAAACAACCTGAGCGTGTCTTAACGATCCATTAGGCGCGTGAAATATCATCTTATCTGCAAAACTCCCATCTCCAACACAAATTAGGTGTTCTGTAACAATGGGGTACGCGCATCACGCAACTTTATATCTAGTGGATTAAAATTTAACCAAACTAATGATTTGTCGATAATACCCTCACAGAAGTATATATTTACAGTTTTATTTTTTGACCATTTATTTTCTTACACAACACAAACCCTAGAACACAAAATACAAATTCAAAGTTGTTTGTGAGAGGAAACAGAGATCATAAGAACAAAGAAATTGCTAGCTGAGACCAAAATTTTGCACAAATTTCAAGGAAAAGGTGAGTGATTTTTGATTTATAGGTCTCAATTTTGGGTTTTGAATCCTCAATCATTCATCTTTATTTGTGGTGAAACATTTTTGATTTGTGGAATTTGTAATTTTTTTGTTTATTTTTTCTGTGATTTTCATCCTAATGTTTTCGAAATTTATAATTTTCAAGTACTACTTCATAAAAGTTCTTAATCTTCAGCTATGTAAAGTTTTAGATGTTCAGTTTTTTTTTATTGAATTCATTGATTTGGGTCTTTTCTCTATTGGAAACAATTCTAATTTCCTGTTTGTGACAGGTTTTGACTTTTGAATAACTTGATTCGTTCCCACCATGAGATTCAAAAAAGGTAGCAAAGTGGAGGTGATGAATAAACAGGAGGCGTTGACAGCATGGCGCGGTGCTGAAATTATTTCTGGTAATGGGCATACTTACAGTGTGAGATACGATTGTTATCCCCCAACGACAAGCGAGTTAGTTGTGAAGAGGGTATCTAGGAAGGTTATTCGGCCTTGTCCTCCTCCTGTGGAGGGTGTGGAGGGTTGGGTGGTTGGAGAAGTTGTGGAGGTATTTGATGAAGATTCATGGAAAATAGCCACAGTATTGCAAGTTTATGGTGGAGACTACTATATGGTTAGGCTACTTGGATTATCCTACGAGCTCAGAGTCAACAAATTGAGCATCAGAGTGCGGCAGTCTTGGCAAGATGACGTGTGGGTTGTGATGGGAAAGGTAATATTTTATTTGCGTTCAGTAATTGTATTGCTTCCATTGTGCATTTATATATTTACTTAACTGGGAAGTCTATCAGTGGCATTACATATTTGTTTTCCATGCCTTTTGAGGTTGTTAGGCTATGATGGGTTTAAAATCTGATTTTGTGTTTTCTATATTCTTTTGGCTTTTTGGATAATCAATGTCCTCATGTAGTGTATTTTGTTAGCGCCCTTAAACTTCTCCCAAGTTCATCATGCATTCTGATAGCCTTTGTTTCAGTTTATATTATTTGTGTCCCATTAATGTGTTTTAAGAAGGTTCTAGACACACTCTCACTTTTACCGTATCTGATTATACGTTGACATGCTGTATACAGGGACTCGGAAGTTTTGGAGATTCAAAATTTAGTAAGCTGTCAACTTCAAATTGTTACCAGAGGATGAGCTTCCAGGCGGTGCGAGCTAATCAAACTGTCAAAATGCAAGACAATGATGAATTTTTAGCAGTTCAGAACGACAATGGATTGCAGGGGTCGCATATATCAACTTCTAGGGCACTGAAAAGAATGTCACCTTATGACTCATCTCTTCTAAAAGAACATACTGGAAACGTTTGGAAAATCAGGGCAATTGAGAACGAAGCTCGAAGGCAACGAGTTGTTCCTGCCGCAGTTCTGGAAAAGGTAGATGCTGTTGCTTACCCAAGAGAAAATCTGGGTGAAAAATACATGCATGCTTCCTTTAACAATAGAACAAATGGATCTAATGAACTGGAGAGAGGAAAACTAAATAGTTTAATTGGATGTTCTATTTCAAGAGGCTCAGAAAATACTGATTCTGATAGTGATGCATGCTCTGTTGGTAGTTGTGGTGTTATTACTAAGAGTCCAACAAAGTTTTCCACCCATTTGGTAGCAGTTTCGTGTCAGGAGACAGATAGCCTTTCTAGTAATGCAGAATCGTTTCATGTTTCAGGGGAAGAGGAGAGTTGTTCCCTTCCTCCACAAGAGGAAGTGGCAGCAAGTATACATAGGTTAGAGTTGCATGCTTACCGCTGCACTCTGGAGGCATTATATGCTTCTGGTCCCTTAAGTTGGGAAAAAGAAGCATTATTGACAAATCTCCGTATTTCACTCCACATTTCTAATGATGAACATTTAGTGGAGCTGAAGAATCTAATATCTGCTGGGACCGGTAATGTTAGTTTATAGTCAGTCAATGAAGGGCGTTTTCTGTTTTCTTTCTATTATAGGATCAGGTTTCTTGTCTCTAATGACCAACAAATTTGTAAGAAGTAAAATGAAATGTTACATTTTGTAGCTACTGTCTCTTTCTCAAACCTACAGACAGTTCAATTTTGTAAATTTCATAATCAATGTAACAAATTCGTACAAAGTAATGAATGTATTCAGTCCTACACTTTTAATTTTACATTGTGTTATATTGTGTCAAAATTTGTAATGAAGATCCGAGTATCTCTTAAGTTGTAAGCACAAGTTTGGTGCACCGTGTATAGGTTATGGTAGAAAGAAACAGTTCGTATTTTCTCAAAGGGAATTGATATTTCCACAAGGCCTCACTCACATAAATGTGGGGTTTAGTATTCATGTGAGGAGAGTTGTGAAAATATCAATTTCCCTTGTGGAAATATCAATCCCCTTTCTCAAAACCCAATGTGTCCATGCAAGTGACACATACGAGCGATACAAAAATTACTTGTATTTCCATTTTGTGCCAGGTAGCCTACTACTTACTCTCTCTAATCATGTTCTGGAACTTGATTCTTGAAGCATGTCTTTATGTTTGATGAACACTCCTATTGATAATGATAGTTCGAAGTCTATAATATTGTACATTCTACATGTGGCTGCATATACTAAACTGCAGATAACTATTTGATCAACAGACATTTATATGAATCTGTTATAACTATTTCTTTTTATTCAAAATGGCTTTAGTTTGATTAATTGTGGTAATTTGTTGAAGAGTATGTTAACTTAAGGTTGCTCAATGGCGTAGTTCATGGAATGAAGTCAATGAACTCGGTATATTATGTTGTAGATGTTCAAAGTTGATTGAAAATGTGTTTACTATTTCCGCCTGCTTATTTATTACGTGGAGTTCATAACATTGTTGTGTCTATAGCTTGAATAGTATTTCTATATTTCTGTTTTCGTCATGTTGATACAAGTATATTGAATCAAATTAAGAATATCTTTAATTTCCATCATACAAGTTGGAAGCTTGTGGAGTTTCCTTTTGAGGATACTATTGATATATCCCCTGCATTTTCCAGGGCCAAAGTTGGAGGCATGCAATCCTTGCTTCCAAAGGTCTAGTGATGATGCTGGGCTTTGCCTCCTTTCTCTTGGCATAAACAATGGGGGCATCTACTACCCTACAGATAAGACAATTCATGGCCACCAATGATATTGTCATTTAATCTAATTTTATTATATTTCATTTCAGGCCAGCCTCAGTCTGTCAACATGTCTTCTACTAAAGGAAGCAAACCAAAATTTAAATTGCTGCCATGACTATCTTGATACTAAAGGTTTCTTGTCAAACGTTTACTCAAATTTTTTAGATTATGAATCTGTTTGCTTGTTCTCTGTTCTTATTCTTCTCATTGTTTCATCATTGATTTTTGTTTCTTGTCAAACAATAAGGATTCTTGCTTATTTTGTTATGAATTTAATTCAGTAAGCTAGGAACTTATGGAAGTGCCTGGTTTAAGTTATATTTTGGTTTACTTGTATTATCATAAGCAGATTAATAGTTCAAGTAGTTAATGTTAAATAAATTTTGCATGGAGTTTTCAGTATTTTGTGTTTCTCTAAATAGGTTAGAAATGTATATTAGGAGAAGGTCCATTCCACATGCTGATCATACCTGGACTTGAGCTGCTTAGACTAGCACCCTATTTATTTTATACCATGACTGAAGTTCAAATTACCGAAAGTGGTACACACAATGTTCTAAAAGGCGCTAGGCGGGAGGCGGGCGGCCGGGAGGGGCCTAACGCCTGGGGGGTCTAGGCGGGGCCTAGGCAGGGCCTAGGCGGAATTTTTTATTTTAAGCCAATTTTAATAGTTTATCTTATATTTATCCATTCAAAATAATAATATAAAGCAAAACAATCTATAATAAATATAATAAAGGCCTTTGCTTAAAGTTCAAACATATATTCATATTGCCAATGTCAAATTTCAAAAACAAGCATGCAATTGTTCAAAGTTCAAACATATCTTTAACGTATTAATTTTATTCATAAACAAAATTGCTATTAAATAATAAAAATTAAAATTTCAAGAATTCAATTCAATATTAAAACTTAAAAAACTAAACATAAATTTAAGAATTATATTGAATTAAATAAATATTACAAATGTATCATCATTTATATGAAGTTGGTACAAGTTCAAAAAATTACAACTATAATAAAATTATCCATTTTGACTTGATCTTGTTCACTTCTGTTATGATTTGATATGCTACAACCTCCATTATGAATATGGTAAATTATTAGAAAAATAAATATATCAAGATCTGGTTTGAGTAGTTATTAAAATAAAAAAAATCTCTCTATCTAGGCCCCGCCTACTTTTCTGGAGGGATTTTCTTGTCGCTTTGGGCTTAGGTGAGGTGCAAGGGGGGGCTTAGTTCCTAGGCGAAGCACCAGAGGGGCCTAGCGCTTAGGCGGGGCGCCAAGGGGGGGCCTAGCGCCTAGGCGGGGCCTAGGCGGACCTAGGCGGGGATTTTTAAAACACTGGGTACACATGTACTTTTTTAATCTTGCACTAGTTATTGTCATATTGAAACACTGTTTGTTGAATGAGAAATCTTGGTATTTTGCCAAAGTATTGTAGATTGCAAAGATGAAAACAAAAGTTATGATATAAAAAGGCAAAAGAACAAGATGGGCAAGAAAACAAGTTCCCAAATAACTCTGGTTAGATGAAATTCTTGTTTCAGAGACACTGAACTGCAATTGGTGTAAATATTACGCAGATATCTTGCAAAAGGATTTAGACTTTACTACTACTAATAATAAAAATCATTAATTCGAGTGGAATCATGAATGTTAAGTGGACTTAAACATTTTGGTAGGTCCCTCTCAAATTATGATTGTTATTGCTATTAAAGGCGAATGGAACATAAATGGATAATCTAGATGGAGAGGATCCGACTCCCTTGATTTGGTGATAATTATTTCCATATGTTGTAATGACGATATATTTGAGGGAAGTGATGACGTTAATATAGGTTAAAATGTGTCTATGAGGCTGGATACTCAACAGTTTTTTTGCATTGAGTAACTAACTATGCATCTGGCATAGTATCCTTTCTATAGGAGTGTAGTAGTCCTTGGATCTATAATCTAGAAGTGTACCTTCATAAAGTGTTTTTCTTGATTAATAAATTTTCTTTCGTTCTCTTTTTTACTTTATAAAATACTTATGCACTCCTGCAAAGTGTACATATATATACGAAATTACGAATATACGCATAGATTATGAATAAGAAGTTGATATGGTGCCTTACAATGGTCAATGGTGTTTAATGGGCCTGCAAGAGGATCAGATTCTTTAGAGTTACTTTTTAGCTACTATAAATTGAAGATGATTCTACCTTTAAGTATGCCCTATGAGACAACTTCAAGGATCCACATTTATTTCCGTATGTCTTGGTGTGAGAATTAATCGTAGCTAAATTAGGAGTATTGTGGAAGTATTATCATCATTTAAGTTCTTTCTGTTACACGTATTGGACACTAGTATATTTGTATTTGAAAAAGAAATCTGTTGCCAAAAAGTCAAGTTTGTTAGTCCATACTTTCTTTTTGTCTGGAATGACCTTTAATAGAATTACTTGCTTGATGTATAAATCTATACTCTAATTAAGATGACAGTCGTTTGGTCATTCCACTTTTTTTTCTTTAAATATAGTTTAGAGTTCAATAGCTCTTCATCTCCCTCTTTGAAATACGGAAAAACCCTTTCCAATACAATCTCCCACTCTCATCTCTTTTATCCAGGGCTCAAAAATCTCTCTGCTCTGACCTCTCCAACCTTCGATCTTTTGGTTGAGATGAAAACACCTCTTCATGTTCTCAGACAAAGAGATGCAGTAGGTGATGACCCACTGTTGCGATGCCAAATTCAAGGAGTTTCTCTCCTTTTCAAGCGCCTCCCTTTCGTCTTATGTCGTCTTCTACGACATCTTAGACGGCTATTCTACTTATCTCTCACCAAGGTATGATAAGTTTATACAAACATACACACTAATACACTACCAAAAACACATAGAAGAACAAACACAAGAACATGTATATATATAACATATTTGTGTGGGTTTCGAGTATTGATGGACAAGGGAATGATTGGAACTTTTTGTTTTTGTCTTCCTTTCCTTGATAGTCGCCATATGAGAGGTGGAGGGAGTGGCGTTGAATGCACACCATCAATCACTGATGCACTCAATTGTATCCATTCTGAATTTGGGACTAATAGTGAGAAACACATTCATTTTATCGTTTTATGGAACTCATGAAAGATTTCAAGGCAAAAAGGTTTGCTCAATCTATCTTAAAATTCTAGTCTTTCTTTAAGTGGATCTGTCGTAGCTATCATTATTAATCTTATGTATGGACTAATTTTTTATGCTATTGTACAGTGCTTGAATTTAAATTTTATTGTACAGCCTTGATTATTGTTTCTTTTGCTAAATATACCTCGACTATTGTTTATAATGGAATTGGCATGATGACCAAGGCTGGTAAGTAGTGGCACTAAGAAATCATGTAGCTTGTTTAAGTGTCAAGTTTTTGTGTGGATTTGTCTTGCTTATGAAAGTACTTTTTTAACGTGCATATTTGGTTAACAATTTAAAGGTTCTGATCAAGAAGCATTCGGAGTTCATCAGCTGTCTTATCACTTTGCGGATTGAGAAAACAACTGAAAAAGAAAACTCAGACGACAAAGATCAGGAGGAGGATGAGGAAGGAAAGGTAGCGGAAATTGATGAAGCGAAGAAAAAGAAGAACATTAAGGAAGTGTCTCATGAGTGGTCAGTAGTGAACAAGCATAAGCCCATCCGGATGAGGAAGCCTGAGGAGATCACCAAGGAGGAAAAACGTGCTTTCTTGTCTGATTGCGTTGTGGACTCGACATGTTGTTTGGTGACTGGGGAGTATGGCTGGATGGCCAACATGGAGAGGATCATGAAGGCGCAGACTTTGAAGGAATTTATGATTATATATATATATATATATATATTGAAAGAAGGATAATTCCCTGTCTCTTCCATTCATTAAGTTAGCATCATATATAGTTGTTACAAGCTTGATTCTTGGAAATATCTTAGGCACCAGTTGTGCAATTATTCCCTAATCAAAGACTATTGCTATATTTAAGGACTATTGCTATACTATTGCTATATTTAAAGACTATTGCTATATTTACATTTATTTACATAAATATATTCTATCACACCCCCGCAGTTGAAGCGGGAGGTTGTCGTACGCTGAGACTGTCTCGAAACTCTTCAAAAAGAACCAATGGAAGACCTTTCGTAAAGATATCTGCAATTTGAAAGCGCGATGGGACATGTAAGACACGAACTTGTCCACGAGCAACCTTTTCGCGAACAAAGTGAATATCCATCTCAATGTGCTTAGTGCGTTGATGTTGAACTGGATTCCCGGAGAGATAGATCGCACTAACATTATCACAATAAACCAATGTAGCCTTCTGCATAGGACAATGAAGCTCCAGAAGAAGGTTTCGTAACCAACAAGACTCAGAAACTACATTGGCAACTCCTCGGTACTCGGCTTCGGCACTGGATTTGGATAGGGTAGCCTGTCGTTTTGAGGACCAAGAGATTAGATTATCACCAAGAAATACACAATACCCAGAAGTCGAGCGTCGGGTATCTGGACATTCACCCCAATCAGCATCTGTATAAGAGACAAGGGTGGCAGTCGAAGATGGATAAAGATGCAAGCCGTGATCTAGAGTGCCCTGTATATAGCGCACAATGCGCTTAAGTGCATGCATGTGTTCCTCCATGGGGTTATGCATGAATAAACATATCTGCTGCACAGCATAAGAAATGTCGGGCCTCGTGAATGTCAGATATTGCAGAGCTCCTGCAAGGCTGCGGTAATGTGATGGATCATCATACGGTGTGCTAGATGTAGCACTGAGTTTCGGTTTTGTATCAACCGGTGTGGGAGATGGCTTACAAGATGACATGCCAGCACGATCTATGATTTCTTCTGCATATTTTCTTTGTGATAAAAATAATCCACCTGCATGACGAGTTACAGCTATACCCAAGAAATAACTCAATGGCCCCAAGTCTTTCATAGCAAATTCGGAGCTGAGAAGAGTCATGATAGACTTGCGAAGCACATCAGAGGAAGTAGTTAAGATAATATCATCCACATACAACAGAATATAAGCTATAGCAGTACCTTTACGGTAGATGAAGAGAGAGTGATCAGATTTGCTGTGAGAGAAACCAATAGAGGAAACATAATCTGCAAAACGTTTGTACCACGCTCGAGGAGCTTGCTTAAGCCCATATAAGGACTTCCGCAGCAAACAAACATAATCAGGATGAACGGGGTCCTTAAAACCCATGGGCTGATGCATGTATACTGTTTCCTTTAGGTCTCCATGCAGAAAAGCATTTTTAACATCAAGTTGATGAATAGGCCATGCTTTAGAAAGAGCCAAACTTAGCACAGTACGAATAGTAGCCGGTTTGACTACCGGACTAAAAGTCTCGCCACAATCCACGCCAACCTGTTGACCTGCACCATCACCTACAAGACGGGCTTTATGCCTCTCAAAAGAACCGTCAAATTTTTCTTTATGTCTAAAAATCCACATAGACCGAATCACATTAACAGCAGGAGGACGAGGCACCAAATCCCAAGTCTTATTTTTAATAAGAGCATTATATTCATCATCCATGGCCATTTTCCAATTCGGGTCTTTAAGGGCAGACACGGGATTACGAGGTAAGGGTGATTTAGTAACATGGGTGTGAAGACCATATTTCTTGTTCGGTTTGAAAATCGCATGCTGACTACAAGTGACTGGCCTGTGTGCTGGAATTGGGGTTGGTGGTACAGGAGAGGGGGCGATGGGCTGACTCGTGTTTGGGCTTGATGCATGCGGTCCAGCATCAGGAGGAATAATAGAAGGGGAGGTATGCTGCCGCTGGACTGGTGGACTTTGAGCTGAGTCGGTGGTGGGGGCTGGACTGCTCAGTATGGTAGGTGAGCTGGGCTGGGCGCTGTGTTGTGAAGTGGGTGATGTATGAGAAGGAGTAGGCGGGGTGAGTTGCACTGCAGATGGGCCAATGTTTGAGGTCAGCTGGTGGACCACATAATGGGATAGGCCAGCATCAAGGAAATCATAAGTATGAGGCAAGGGAGAATGCAGTTTAGCAAAGGGAAAATTTGATTCATCAAAGATAACATGGCGGTTAATGATGATTTTATTCGAAGATAAATCGTAACACTTATAACCACGATGATTTGATGGATATCCCAAAAAAACACACGGAGTAGAACGGGCTTGAAGCTTATTTCTGGTGGGAGAAGGAAAGAGTGGATAACATAAGCACCCGAACACTCGAAGATGAGAATAAGATGGGTCTTTTTGGTAAAGAATTTTGAGAGGGGATTGATAGGCTAAATTTTTGGTTGGAAGTATGTTGAGAAGATATGTTGCCATGTGTAATGCATGATGCCAAAATGATGGTGGTAGAGAAGCATGGACAAGTAGGGTTCTAACAATGTTGTTAATTGTGCGGATTTTTCTTTCGGCTTTTCCATTTTGTGATGATGTATGTGGACAAGAAAGGCGAAAAGATAAACCATTAGCTTTGCAAAAATCCCAAAATGGCCCATTATCAAATTCTCGACCATTATCGCATTGAATATTTTTAATTTCCCGTTCAAATTGAGTTCGAATGAAGGCTCGAAATGAGAGAAATGTGGCAAAAACTTGGGACTTTTTAGACAACGGAAATGTCCACAAAAAATTAGAGTAATCATCCAACAATATAAGGTAATACCGATGTCCCGAAGAGCTCAAAACGGGAGATGTCCATAAATCACTATGAATAATGTCAAAAGGCATAAAAGTGCATGAATTAGAAGCAACAAAAGGCAACTTAACATGTTTTCCAAGAGGACATGAGTGACAAAAATGAGAACTACGAGTTCTATTACACTCAATAGATTTATTTAGCCTAAGGGAGTCTAAAACAGGTGCTCCCGCATGACCTAAACGTGCATGCCATAAAGAAGGTGCTAAAGCTGCAAAAGGTGATGGTGAGATGGCTCGATTTGTGGTGGTGCTGGTGATGGGGTATAGCTCGCCACGACTATCACATCTCATTAGTGGCATCCCCGTCTGAAAATCCTTCACAGAAAACCCAAATGGATCAAATTCAACAGAAACCGAGTTATCAGTAGTAAATTGTCTGACTGAAACTAAGTTTTTAATCAATTTAGGGGCATGAAGGACATTCTTTAAGGTCAATGGTGGGTTCGGGGGGGACAATTTTGTATGACCATAACCACGAATTGGAATGGAATGACCATTTCCGACAATTATACCACGATTATTGCTCAAATTAAAATATGACGAGAGATTACCTTGCGAAGATGTCATATGAGACGTGGCACCGGTGTCCATGTACCAGTTTGCATCGGGTGGAGTGAGCCCGAGAGTGTGCATCGCGGCCTCGATGTCAGTTGGTGTTGCTGTCGCTGAATAGGCCTGCTGCTGGTGAGGACGGGGCCCAAGAATGCCGGCCTGCTGCTGCTGCCTGTGCTGTGGACTGGGCTTGGCCCATGGTGCAGTTGGATATGGACATGGTGGGATAGCCCATGGCCATTGCCAAGGCAGCTGCTGCTGTCCACCAGCCCACGGTGGTTGCTGCTGCCACGGTGGCTGCTGCCACCATGCCTGGGCCGACTGCTGCTGTTGTCCGCCACCCCTACCGCCGCCGCCGCGACCACCACCCTTAACACCGCCGCGACCACCACCACGATTTTTACCACCATTATTGGTCTTGTGTTGGCGATTTTTACCACGGTTTTGCGACATATTTGCAGAATATGAGGAATTGTCATCGAACTCCTTATTCGACGCAGCAATCATGGCGGAATTAGATACAGTGGCGGCTTTCTTGGCAAAACCCGCTTCTTCTAATATGAGCATCGAACGGGCTTGGTAAAAGAGTGGGAGAGGATCTTTTTGACGGATGAGCGTAGCCACACCACTATAAGCATCAGTGAGACCGGCAACCATCTGTAAAACGAGCCGGTTGTTGGTGACCGGCGACCCGACGTTCTTAAGTTGATCAGACAATAGTTTTAACCGTTGACAATATGCGGATGCATTAGGGAAATCCGCCATGTCAGTGGTTGAGAATTCTTGTTCAAGAGTGACGGCACGAGAATTTTTATTGTCTTGGAATATGTCACGTAACCGATTCCAAGCCTCCATTGCTGTCGAGTCGGGTTCCATGATTGTGTGCAACAAGTCACTAGAGATCGTGGAATAAATCCACTGGAGGACTGCTGCATCAAGGGTTAGCCATAAATCCTTTTCGTTATCGGTTGTCGGCACCTTCTCCTTGCCTTTTTCCGGTGGGATTATGTGGTCAATAACCCTATGTGATCTACAATGAATTTTGAAAAGCTCCGCCCACGTCGCGTATTGGACGTTCTCCATCTCAAGGGTGATGGGGATGAGGGACTTGATGTTCGAGACAGCAAAAACGGGATGAAAGGAGGAGGTTTTTGAGTCAGACATGGCTGATTGAAAGAAGGAGAAAGAAGGTTGTGAGAGGAGGCGGAGCACTAGGGCACAACGGAAGATGTGGAGCACTAGGGCTTTGATACCATGAAAGAAGGATAATTCCCTGTCTCTTCCATTCATTAAGTTAGCATCATATATAGTTGTTACAAGCTTGATTCTTGGAAATATCTTAGGCACCAGTTGTGCAATTATTCCCTAATCAAAGACTATTGCTATATTTAAGGACTATTGCTATACTATTGCTATATTTAAAGACTATTGCTATATTTACATTTATTTACATAAATATATTCTATCATATATATATATATATGGGAATGCTCCATAACAACCAATTGTGGTCAAACCTTTTAAAGTAAACATGGATTATGTCAGCTTTCTCTCTCCTATGTAGTCAAACCGTTTAGAAATTTATGATTATATATATATATATATATATATATATATATATATATATATATATATATGGGAATGTTCCATAACAACTAATTGTGGTCAAACCATTTAAAGTAAACATGGATTATGTCAGCTTTCTTTCTCCTATGTAAACATAAAGTGTGAGTTTTAATACGAATACAGTATTCACACTCTTTATCAATGATACGTTACATAAAAGTACAGTCAATAACTGTTTTAGGAATTAAAATATTTAAAAAATGCTCAAGGAAACCTTCGTACATGGGAGGACATGCTTCTAAATTATAATAGATATCATAGGACTTGAGAATTAACCTTGGTTGACCCAACAGACCCCAAAAAAGAACGAGAAGATTACTATCCTGTTCATTCCAATGGTGGGTATTTTCTTGCCATATAATTATCTCAATTTTCTCAAACTGAGGATTATATTCCAATCATACTCCAAGATTATATAGGTAGTGCTCATAGATATAATCAACAAGTGGATGCGCACAACCATGTCTTATAATAACATAAAGTTGTATGTGGTTAGACATCTTGTATGATAGTGGCAATACACCCTTTCAAAGTCGGGTTCACCTCACCTAAGTCGGGTCACAAAAATTAACTGTTAAATGACGTATAAAATACGACACACACATTTAAAGTTCTTAATACAAATATTTTTATACTGTTTTATGGGAAATTTCAACAGTTATAGACCATCGTTCTATTCCCCTGTTATCCCCGCTCGACCCAGCTACTCTCTTATTACCTAAAAGAAATTGTGAGCAAAAGGGTGAGCACAAATAGCTCAGTAAAAAATATTATGACTAAAGATAATTAAATTATCAATAGCCTTCATCCGTAATGAATCAGATCTTTAGAACCTTAGCCTTCAACAGAAAAAAATCTGATAGAATACAATAGACAACAAGTTTTAAATCAATAACTGCAGCGGAACAAGCAATCCATTAGAAGAGTCAAGTAGAACATAATGTCTACTATCTTCTCCATGTTAAAAGTCCACCAACAATATTTCATCCCTGTAACATCAATCAACAGTTCCTGCCCACAATCATGTAAATAGTTCATGATCTTAATTATGTTGATAAATTTCTCTTCGCACACAAGACGGAGATAATTTTCATCACCTGTCTTTACCTGAAATACCAAAGATCATGGTTATACCAAATCACAGTTTCTTTACATAATTATGCTAATAAATTCATCTTTACACTCAAGCCAAAGATATTCATTTGTAACATCAATGGTCATGATCATGTCAAGCATCTGTCCATTTTTACACTACGGGCCAAAGATATTCAACCGTAACATCAATGATAATGATCATGCCAAACACCTATCCATCTTTTGCACTATAGGCCAAAGATATTCAAGCTTCATATTTCAAAGATAACGATTTAAAATTTAATAAGAAGATTTAGGTAGATAAAAATTCAAGTGAAATGATATTAGATGAAACGCACATCTCAAAGGAATATCAGATCATTTCAGCAATTATAGAAGCAATACTTATAACCATGTTGATCAATTCACCTTTGTACTTAAACTAAAGATATTCAATTATAAAATCAATGGTCATGATCATACCAGTCAACAATTCATCTTTGCACTACTGGCCAAGAGAACCTATAGTCATGGTCATACCAATAATTTACCCATCTTTACACTAAAGTCAAAGAGAATTTCCATTACCATGATTATAAAAATGTTATATATGATGAATAGACATAGTAAGAACAATATGATCAAAATATGGATCTAATTTTAATAGTAAGATTCATAAATCCAAGATAATTTAGACAAAAAAATAGTACTCCGTGAATAGTAACTCATGAATAGTAACTCGTGATTAGTATTCGAATGAATAGTAACTCATGAATAGTAATTCGTGAATAGTAATTCATGAATAGTAACTCGTAAATAATAACTCAAGAATAGTAACTCATGAATAGTACTCGAATGAATAGTACCCCAACATAAAAAGGTAAAACTTTCATAATAAAATTCAGACCAATATTCTTATGAAATGATATTAGATAAAGCGCAAAACTCAAAGAATTTCTGATCATTTCAGGAATTATAGAAGCAATACTTACCGTAGTAAGTTTAAATTTAGAAATATGAAGTGAAATATTATCACTTTCATAATATGAAATATGAAAGAAAATAATATTCTTTGTGAATATTAAAAGAAAATAACATCATTTACGAGAAAAAAATAATACCCTTTACCTTAGTAGAATACTAAATCTGACCGAAATATCGGATATTATGTTGAGAAAATCTTGCACTGTTATCCACACTCAAACTATCCTTATACTCACAAAAAATACGCTCAATATTATAGAGAGAAAATTTTCTGATTCTAGTATGATTTTCATTTCTAACTAAGCACCCTATTTATAAAAAAATGTCAGATCACCAATGTTGACAAAATGAACCTACGTAGGCTTTCCAAGCACCACACTCTTCAGTACACCACACTTGAAAGTACACCATATTAGAAAAAAAACTTCCTCCACCAACCACATGTTTATATATAATATATATATTAAAACATTATTAAAGAATTTCAATTCTATTTTTTTTCTCTTCCACCTCATTTTATTTTTGTACCATTAATTTATTATAATAATATTATCATTTAATTTATAAAATTATATAATTATATTATCACATTATACTATTTATAATGAAATATTATAATAATATATTTGAATGAATTATTTTATCGAAAAAGATAAAATGTCAATTTTCAACAATTGTCTCATACTAAAAATTCTTTCATTTATATCAAAATTGAATAAATATTTACTTATCATATTTATCAATAATTTTTATTTTATTTATCAATTATTATTCACAATTAATATTATAGAATTATAATTTTGACAAACAGGTCGTTCCTAGAAAAGAGAGGGTTTTTCAATATAATTTCTCTTCATTGGCGCGCAATTATATAACATAACCACTTTTCTCGACAGAACTTTCTAGACATTGTCAATAATACTATTTAATAATATCATTCCAATAATATGAGTGACAATTATTGATTTAATACTGTAAACTACTGTGTAGTGATTACTGTGACAATTATTAAATCAATAATAAAGTACTATGCTGTGACGCCCCCAGAATAAGTCCAGTCAACCCAACCCATTCTGAGGCGCCAAATACATGGTACAGAATTCAAATACAAACTTCATATCATACGGTCGTGCAAAATACGACCACACAACTGTGAGTGTCAATACAAATATGTAGAAAATATTAAGATTCAAACTAAGTTCTCATTACAATTATTATCACACTATTTATCAGAAATAGTGAGGACTACTACTGCTCTAACTCGGACCATCACTCTGTCCCCCGACTAGTTCCCGCGACATTCTCATTTCCTGAAGAGGACAACAGATGAAAAGGGTGAGCTCAACTAGCTCAGTAAAGAATATTATGACTAAGATAATGAAAAATAAATTATCGTTAGTCTTCAATAAATCAGATAAAATATAATGGACAACCAATCTTAGATCAATATTCGCAGCGAAAATAACAATTCCTTAGAAGAGTTAAGCAGAGAATGAAGTCTACTATCTTCTATGATTTAAAAGCCCATCATCAATATTTTATCCCTGTAACATCAATCAATATATATCTCAAATCAAATATTCATCTTCGCACTACGGCCAAAGATATTCATTTGTATCATCAGTGGTCATGTTCATCTCAACACCTGTCATCTTTGCACTACATGCCAAAGATATTCATCAGGTAATCATTCATCTTTGCTCTACAGGCCAAAGATATTCATCAAGTAATCATTCATCTTTGCTCTACAGGCCAAAGATATTCAGTTACATCACCTTTTAGGACTGAGAATGATGAAAAATATTTTAAAAAAATGAATCCAGTGAGATAAAAGACAAAGACTAAGTATTCGTATTTTAGTATATCCAATTCAAAAATACCTCGTAATAATCAATCATGGAGCAAAATTCAAGAATAGAGCTCAAAACTTGGATACAATCAAAGATAGTAACCTTAACAAGCAATTTGGACAAATAGAAGAAAATTTAATTTTTCCGTGAATAGTGCCGTATACGTGAATAGTAACCCCGACGGAAAAAGTAAGAATTTCAACATAAAATTCATGTCAATATTTCGGTATAATGATATTGAAAAAAATAACATCATTTACGAAAGAAAATAATATCCCTTACCTCAAAAAAATAGTACCTCTGACTGGAATATCGGATATAAAACCGAAGGAAACTTGCACTGAATACTAATACTCAAAGTATAAAAATACTCACAAAAATACGCTCGATATTATAGAGAGAGAAAACTTCTGATTTTGGTGTGATTTTCAATTCTAACCTAAGCACCCTATTTATAGGAAAAACTTAGGATGCCAAAGAAGACTAAAATAATAAAATATTATTATTTTTAAAAAAAATTCCGCCGCCTGGCGGCTTCCCAAAATTCAGATTTTCAACAAAAGTGGGGCCCACCCATTAAATAATATTTATTTTCTGAAACTTTAATAATTAATAATAAATAGCCCCTTCATCAGAAAAATACAAATTCTATGTCCTTACATAGAAATTTTAATTCTCTACAACTTTGTAAAAGGAAGTTTTTCCAAATTCCAAACATAAATTATCCGAAATCCATAAACAGATGATTTCTCACACCAAAATATTGATAAAAACTCATCAGCGCCAATTCCTTCTTTAATATCCACAAAATAAATATTTTCTTATCATATAAATCAATAATTAATTATTCACAGATAATATTACAGAACTACAATATGGACAACCAGGTCGTTCCCAGGAAAGAGGGGCCTTCCGATAAGGACTTCTCCTTACTGGCGCGCAATTAAATAACCCCTCCTAGACAGAACTTTCTTAGACATTGTCAATAATGCTATCTAATAATATTATTCAAATAATATAAATTATTGAGTTGATAATGTGAAATACTGTGCAGTGACAATTATTGAATCAATAATACCAAAATATCAACTGTAGCCATTATTGAATCAATCATATAAAATGGCAACGTAGCAATTATTGAGTCAATAAAATATCAATGTAATAATTATTGAGTCAATAATATAAAATATCAACGTAGCAATTATTGAGTCAATAATATAAAATATTGAACAGTAATTACTTTAACAATAATTGAGTAAGTTCCTTCTCACGTAAGACTCAATAATTCGAAATACTGTGCAATACCGTGTGCTACTGTGCAACACCGTGTATCACTGTATTTTAACCACCGGATATTTTAACAGTACTAACGGTAACAACTACGTCGTTATTTTATAAAAAAGTTATTTCTGTCGCTTTCTATATCCGACAGTTATTTCGTTGTGGGGTCCACAAATAGCTGCGCCGTCGTACGAATATTCCCCGACAACAAGAATATTCCACGACCAAACGAATATTCCCCGACAACAAGAATATTTTATAACCACTTGCTCATTTTGAAAAATTTACATATATCACCCTTAACTTTAAACTTTTATCAAATTAACCATTTACTAAATAGAAAAATTGAATACTTCTATTTCATAAAATCTGGGGTCTTACATATGCAATTATCAATGTAGTAATTATTGATTCACTAATATAAAATATTGAACAGTAATTACTATAATAATTATTAATTCACTAATATAAAATATTGAACAGTAATTACTGTAACAATTATTGAGTACGTGACTTCTTACGTAAGAACCAATAATTAAAAATAATGTACAATACCGTGTGCTACTATGCAACAATGCGTATTACTGTTCCTTTATCACCGGCTATTTTAACAGTTTTAATGGTAAAAGTTTTGCCGTTATTTTTATAAAAATGTTACTTCTGTCGCTTTCTATATCCGACAGTTATTCCGTTGTGGGATCCACCAATGACTGCGCCGTCGTACGAATATTCTCCGACAAAAAGAATATTCCTCGACAAAACGAATATTTTCCAACATAACGAATATTTTATGACATCTTGCTTACTTTATAAAATTTGCACATATCACTCTTAACTTTAACCTTTTATCAATTTAACCATTTACTGAATAGAATAATAATTATAAGCAAAATTGAATACTTTTATTTCATAAAATTCGGGGTCTTACAATCTCCCCTTTTTATTAAATTTCGTCCCCCAAATTTACGTACCTGATAATTCGAAGAGGTGAGTATACCTTGCTTTCATTTCAGATTCTATCTTCCAGGTTATTTCATCTATCTCATGGTTTATCCATTACCCATCTCGTGGTTCTCAGATGCCCTTCGTAAATACAGCTACAAAACTGAGGTTAATATCATCCAAATCAAATAACAAAAATCAGCTTAGGTAGGACACACTAGTGAAGGATTTACTTGTCTCTCCCCTCCTAGTTCTAATCTCAGATCTCCGCCAGAGATCATATCCCTAAGCTCTTATACCATTTGTGACGCCCCCAAAATAGGTTCACACCACCCAACCCATTCTGAGTCGCCAAGAAATACATGGTACAGAATCCAAATATAAATTTTTAATATCAAATTGTCGTGCACAATACGACCACACATAAAATTTGAGTTTTAATACGAATACAATTTTCATACTCTTTATCAATGATACGTTACATAAAGGTACAGTCAATAATTATTTTAGGAATTAAAATCTTTGAAAAATACTTGTGACACCCCCAAATCCGAGTACTTCGTTTCCACACGATTTGGTGTTCACTTTCTAAATAAAACATACATCTATCCAATAATAAGTAATGCAAAATAAATTACAACCTTATAATTAAATAAAAATCTTTCTTGTAAAAATGATTACAACTTTGTCCAAAATATCCTATGATTTAATATAACCTTAACTTAAATATCAAATGCGGAAAATAAAAATATAACATAAAGTAATTCAGTCTTGTTATAATTCATAATTAACAAATAAAACAAGTCTTCACTTGTTTAGCTTGCTTTTGCCCTTACTAGTTGACGGAGCGTCAACACTTTCAACTTTAGCTGCAATGGTTATTTAAATTGCAAGAGTGAGCAAACGAAAACTCACTAGAAATATTAATAATATAACATAACTGAATAGTTTCAATAGATTTAAATAATTTTTCTTTCATAAAGAATTGAACAATAATTCTTTCTTCAATGTTTAGAATCTCAAATATTGAAATCATCTGAGGGTCGTAAGACCTTGAACTTTGTCTTAGGTAATAAACATTTCAATTTAAAACCTTTAACAGTCATATACACTATGGATTCTTAACTCGTACTTAGGGGGATCAGCCCTTTGTACCATGTATTGTGCACAAATATTTAATATTTTCGCATAGTAATCCCCTAATTAATAAAGTTGTTCATCTCAGTATTTGAATACAAGTCCGCACCAAAGAAAGTTTGGTTTGGATAAGCTTAAAAGGGTAATTTAGAATTCAACGTTCATCAACTAAGGAATAGTTGAATCGACTTACAATAATTTAGAATAATTCATCAATAAGGAATTACGAAATAATTTATGCTTTAGAAATAACTTAAAACATTTGAAAGACTTAATAGACCTTACTTGAACAATTAAGTCAAGTTCACATCAATTCATAAATGGACTTTACTAAGATATTTATTCAATATATAAATTATAGAGAATACAATAACTGGCATAAACGAAATCAAGAAATGATAGAACAACTTGCCTCGAACGCAAGTTACAGTTACTATCACGTTCCTTAAAAATTCCTACATATATATAATTAACAATAATAATATAAATTAGTATTTACGTAACTAATTCACATAATTAGTTAACTCATTAGGTTAACTCACTACTCCTCTTTAATTATTAAGTTAATAATTAATTATCACATAATTAATCACATCACGTAATCATATTACATGTTCGCATAATTAATCAAATAATAATTATGTACTCATATTAATTAAATTATAATTAAATAAATTATAATTTAAATTAAGCATTCATTTTAATTATAATTAATCAAATTATAATTATATCTTACATTAATTAAATTATAATTAAATAAATTATAATTTAAATTAAATATTTACTTTAATTATAATTATATTTTAAATTATAATTTAAATTAAACACGTATTTTGATTAAAATTATCCAAACTAAATTTATGCATTTATATTAATTAAATTATAATTAAACTATTTATAATTTAAATTAAACAATTACTTTGATTATAATTAATCAATTTCAATTCATGCACTAATTAAATTATAATTTAAATCACACATTTTCTTTTATTATAATTATTCAAATTATAATTATATTTTATATTATATAAATACAATTCATTACTGTCCATTTAGCATTTTAATTTTATTAACATGCTTTATAATTTATTACATATTAAATCTTATAATTTTGTACAATTAAAAATAGTTTTCTGCTCAATCTGCAGGACCAGCGCGGCCGCGCTCCAAATGGTCTTGGAAGCGGCGCTGCCGCGCCACTGTGCAGACTTGTCTGACAGTGTCTCGAATTTTGCAGAGAAAAAAATTAATTTGGACTTATTTCTCCACATCAAGTTCTAAATTTAGCCATCATAATTCATATAAACTTTACAGAAAATATAATTCTAAGTTTCTAACATATTTTAACACATAAAAATATCAAATTACATAATTTAAAACACTTGATTTTGTAAAAATTAGAAAAAACTATTTTTTCAGTGTTCTTGATAAAATTGAACACTGTAAGTTTATTTTTCAATCAAAATATACAATTCAAATCACATTGAATTCATATCTCAACATATTAACATAATCTAAAACTAATTTATACAACAATTTATAATAAATCATGAATTTTGATTTGAAAGGAAAACTTTATAAAATCAATTCTCTGTAACTTTTGATGAACATGAATTCTTCATGTTTATCATGTTTACATGATTTAAACTACCTAATCATGCAAATAAATCATATATAAGTGTATATATATACAATATAGCATGTATAATTCACCATCACACGCTTTTTTGATAAATAATTATTTGACAGAGTATGAACTATGAAGAAAAATAACAACATGATTTCAAGAGATTAAAGAAAACGAGTTATACCCTTTGTTAATAGGTTGGATGAAGAAGATGATTGTTAGGCTTCAAGTTTAGCAATTCCCTCTCATTCTTCTTCTTCTTCTTTCTCTCTCTATTCTCTCTAGCTTTTTTCTGTTCTTTGTTTTATTCTAACACTGACTATATTTCTAACTCTGTTTTAACTAACGTATAATATAAAACTAATATACGTATATAATATAAAATATAATTTTATAATATATAACTGACAAGTAATTAAAACATATTAATACCCTATATTAATATATGTCAGTTATATTTTATTTGAATTCAAAAGTCATAAAGCTTTGTTTGGTAAAAATTCATTATTTCTAAAAACTAGTTTTTTAATAGTTAATGTCATGTTTGGTAAAACAGTTAATGCCATGTTTGGTAAAATAGTTAATGCCATGTTTGGTTAAAAGAGGTGCAAGGGCCTTGTTTGACAAAACCCTTTAAAAATAATTTTAAGGGTCTTGTTTGGTAAACCTAAATTAAAAACCCTTTTTATTCTTTTAATAAATCATTTAGCACATATTTTTAATGTTACACTTTAACTAATTAAATCTTAACATTCTAATTTAATTAATTAGAAGCTAACACCAACTAAGCACATAAAAATTATCACATAACAATTATAATTACTCGCTAATTATAATATTATGTAACAATTACCACATAAACTTCATCTAATTTAATTATCTCAATTAAATTAGAACTATACTATAAAATCATTGCACATCAATTAAATTAAATATTAAATATTCATTTAATTAATATATTACACTTAATTAAATTACACCACAATAATCACATAATTTATTTATTTAACTCAATAAATAAATCAATTAAAATATTTATTTAATTAAATAAATATTAAAATTAATATATAAAATTATCATTCGTTGCAATCTTTCCTCTTTAAAAGGATTATGTCCCCAGAATCACAATAAATAAATAAAATCTCATCTATTACAATGCTCAAAAAAACTTTCGTACATGGGAGGCCATGTTTCTAAATTATAATAGATATCATAGGACTTGAGAATTAACCTTGGTTGACCAACAGACCCCAAAGAAGAACTAGAAGATTACTATCCTGTTCATTCCAATGGTGGGTATTCTCTTGCCATATAATTATCTCAATTTTTTCAAACTGAGGATTATATTCCAACCATACTCCAAGATTATATAGGTAGTGCTCCTAGATATAATCAGCAAGTGGATGTGCACAATCATGTCTTATAATAACATGAAGTTGTATATGGTTAAACATCTTGTATGATAGTGGCAACACACCCTTTCAAAGTCGGGTTCACCTCACCTAAGTCGGGTCACTAAAATCAACTGTTAAATGACGTATAAAATACGACACACACATTTAAAGTTCTCAAAACAATTATTTTTATACTATTTTATGGGAAATTTCAACAGTTATAGACCATCATTCTATTCTCCTGTTATCCCCGCTCGACCCAGCTACTCTCTTATTACCTAAAAGGAATTGTGAAGCAAAAGTGTAAGCACAAATAGCCGAGTAAAGAATATTATGACTAAAGATAATTAAATTATCAATAGCCTTCATCCGTAATGAATCAGATCTTTAGAACCTTAGCCTTCAACAGGGAAAAATCTGATAAAATACAATAGACAACAAATTTTAGATCAACAACTGCAGCGGAACAAGCAATCCATTAGAAGAGTCAAGTAGAACATAATGTCTACTATCTTCTCCATGTTAAAAGTCTACCAACAATATTTCATCCCTGTAACATCAATCAACAGTTCATGCCCACAATCATGTAAATAGTTCATGATCATAATTATGTTGATAAATTTCTCTTCGCACACAAGACGAAGATAATTTTCATCATCTGTCTTTACCTGAAACACCAAAGATCATGGTTATACCTAAATCACAGTTCCTTTACATAATCATGCTAATAAATTCATCTTTGCACTCAGGCCAAAGATATTCATTTGTAACATCAATAGTCATGATCATGCCAAGCATCTGTCCTATTTTTACACTACGGGCCAAAGATATTCAACCGTAACATCAATGATCATGATCATGCCAAACACCTATCCATCTTTGCACTACTGGGCCAAAGATATTCAAGCTTCATATTTCAAAGATAACAATTTAAAATTTTATAAGAAGATTTAGGTAGATAAAAATTCAAGTGAAATGATATTAGATGAAACGCACATCTCAAAAGAATATCAGATCATTTCAGCAATTATAGAAGCAATACTTATAACCATGTTGATCAATTCACCTTTGCACTTAAACTAAAGATATTCAATTGTAAAATCAATGGTCATGATCATACCAGTCAACAATTCATCTTTGCACTACTGGCCAAAGAGAACCCATAGTCATGGTCATACCAATAATTTACTCATCTTTACACTAAAGTCAAAGAGAACTTCCATTATCATGATTATAAAAATGTTATATATGATGAATAGACATAGTAAGAACAATATGATCAAAATATTGATCTAATTTCAAGAGTAAGATTCATAAATCCAAGATAATTTAGACAAAAAAATAAACCATTTTTTTGTCGTGAATAGTAAGTCGTGAATAGTAACTCGTGATTAGTATTCGAATAAATAATAACTCATGAATAGTAACCCATGAATAGTAATTCATGAATAGTAACTCATGAATAGTAACTCGTGAATAGTAACTCATGAATAATAACTCGTGAATAGTACTTGAATGAATAGTACCCCGACATAAAAAGGTAAAACATTCATAATAAAGTTCAGACCAATATTCCGATGAAATGATATTAGATGAAGCGCAAAACTCAAAGAATTTCTGATCATTTCAAGAATTATAGAAGTAATACTTACCGTAGTAAATTTAAATTTAGGAATACGAAATGAAATATTATCACTTTCATAATATGGAATATGAAAGAAAATAATATTTTTTATGAATATTAAAAAAAATAACTTCATTTACGAGAAAAAAATAATATCCTTTACCTTAGTAGAATACTAGATCTGACTGAATATTGGATATTATATTAAGGAAATCTTGCACTGTTATTCACACTCAAACTATCCTTATACTCACAAGAAATACGCTCAATATTATAGAGAGAATTTTTTGATTCTAGTGTGATTTTTATTTTTAACTAAGCATCCTATTTATAAAAAAATACCAAAACACCAATGTTGACAAAATGAACCTACGTAGGCTTTCCAAGCACCACACTTGAAAGTACACTATATTAGAAAAAAAAAACTTCCTCCTCCACCAACCACATGTTTATATATAATATATATTAAAACATTATTAAAAAATTCAATTGCATTTTTTTTCTCTTCCACCTCATTTTATTTTTATACCATGAATTTATTATAATAATGTTACCATTTAATTTATAAAATTATACAATTATATTATCACATTATACTATTTATAATGTAATATTATAATAATATATTTGAATGAATTATTTTATCGAAAAAGATAAAATGTCAATTTTTAACAATTGTCTCATACTAAAAATTCCTTCATTTATATTAAAATTGAATAAATATTTACTTATCATATTTATCAATAATTTTTATTTTATTCATTAATTATTATTCACAATTAATATTATAGAATTACAATTTTGACAAACATGTCGTTCCCAGGAAAGAGGGGGCTTTCCAATATAATTTCTCTTTATTGGCGCGCAATTATATAATCTAACCACTTTCCTCGACAGAACTTTCTAGAGATTGTCAATAATGCTATCTAATAATATCATTCTAATAATATAAGTGACAATTATTGATTTAATACTGTAAACTACTGTGCAGTGGTTACTGTAACAATTATTAAATCAATAATAAAATACTATGCAATTATCAATGTAGCAATTATTGATTCACTAATATAAAATATTGAACAGTAATTACTGTAACAATTATTGAGTACGTGACTTCTTACGTGAGAATCAATATTTAAAAATAATGTGCAATACCGTGTGCTACTATGCAACAACGCGTATTACTGTTCCTTTATCACCGGGTATTTCAACAGTTTTAACGGTAAAAGTTTTGCCGTTATTTTTATAAAAATATTATTTCTGTCGCTTTCTATATCCGACAGTTATTCCGTTGTGGGATTCACCAATGACTGCGCCGTCGTACGAATATTCTCCGACAAAAAGAATATTCCTCGACAAAACGAATATTCCCCGACATAACGAATATTTTATGACAACTTGCTTACTTTATAAAATTTGCACATATCACCCTTAACTTTAACCTTTTATCAATTTAACCATTTACTAAATAGAATAATAATTATATGAAAAATTAAATACTTTTATTTCATAAAATTCAGGGTCTTACACAGCGACACATGACTAAAAATCATTTATGTGTAATATTGAGTCTTATTTTAATATTTATTCAATTAATTTTTTATACCAAAAAGGATAAATATAAGACCATTATGAATTTTAAAGTAAATTATTATTATTATAATTTTAATATAAAACCATTATTAATTTTTTAAGTAAACTTAATGATAATTTTATCCTTTTGGTAAATTATTAATTTTTTAAATTTAATTTTTGGTAAATTTAATTTTTTAAATTAAAATTATAATAGTCTTATATTTATCCTTTTTGGTTCAAAAAATTAATTTAATAAATGTTAAAATTAGACTCAATATTATACAAATATTTTTTAGTCACGTGTCGCAGTCATGTCATCAATTTTATGATATGACACTATCAATTTAGACGTAATCATAAAAAATTAAAAGTTTAATCCTCAAATGAAAAAAATTGAGAAGACAATCCCCAAAGTGAAAAAAATAAAATAAAAGTTTAATCTACTAATTGAAAAAATTGAGAAGACAATCCCTAAAGTGGAAAAAATTAAAAGTTTAATCCCCTAATTAAAAAAATTGAGAAGACAATCTCCAAAGTGAAAAAAATTAAAAGTTCAAAATATTAATTCATATTTATTTCCTTATGTGTGTGTGTGTATATATATATATATATATATATATATATATATATATATATATATATATATATATATATATATATATATATATATATATGGCTTGCGGGAAATATTATATAATAAATTATATACCTTAGGTTTATAAAATGAGTTTATCTCAAATTTTTAGTAAAACTTAACTCTAAAGATCTTGTAAAATATGAGTAAATGTAAACTTTTATTTAATTTCAGTTTGTATAGTAATATTATTATAAAATAAGTATGTTTTTCTACGAATAAGATTAATTGAACTTTCATTATCATAAAGTCTATAATAGACATTACCAAATCATATAAAAATTCATATGTTCAAATATTTTTAAATGTTCTTTAAATTCGTAAGATTAGATTTATCTAACCCCTCCCCCCCCCCCCCCCCCTCCTCTATAGGATATATTAGTTAACGGTCCATTTCAAAGGCATGCCCCTTTATTTTATATACTATGCTCATCAGCTTTAGCGACGAATTAGCGACGAACCGGGTGAAGGTTTAGGTCTGTTGCTATAGAACAGATAAACGGTTTATATGTTATGGCGACGGTTCGATGCGTCGTTAAAGCTAAGACGACGATTTTCTGATATACGCGACGGACCGAACCATCGCTAAAGGTGGTGAGTAAGGTATGTAGGATCAAAGGGTATGCCCTTGATACTTTCCGTATTAGTTAAATACTCCTATGGCCATATTTGTTTGTAATAATTGTAATCTCAAGACTATATTCTCATGAATTATAATCTCAAGACTATTACTTTTAGGATTAAATAATTATAATCACATGTTTATTTTTTATGAGATAACTTAAAATAATCTCATATTATATTTATTTTATCCACGATTATTTAAAGAATTGGATAAAAAAATTTATTTTTTGGACTATCATACCCTTACCATTAATAACAAAAATATCATATTCTCATTAGTTTAAATATAGATAGATTAGGATAAGATACATCGATCTTTTTAAATAAAGTTAAAAGTTAACTTTGTCCACAAATTTTTAGTCCCAAATAATAAGAGAATATAAATTATAATACCTAATTGAATATGGTATCCAAGCAACAGAATTTGAGATTAATAGTGAAATCCTAAATATAATCTTTATAAAGAAAGGTATAACCCTTTTCACATATACAAATTATATAAGATTTTCCCATCTTACTCCCTCTTTCCCTTAAAAAATGGCCTAAAATACAAATTTTCTATTCTCGAAAGAGTGACAATAATTATATAAAGTAAAAAGAAAGTGTCATTTAATAGAATCAGCTGGTAAATAAATAAAATCATCACTTTATATAATTTTATAAAATCATCAAAAAAAAAATTAAGAAAAATTACTCTTTTTTTAACTAATCTTAATATGCGTCAAAATATACTTTGGACATCAAAAATGGAGAGGGTGTATAATTTATGCAGTTCTTAATCTTTTACCCCGCTGTAATTTAAACTCGGTATAAAGCTATCTCCTTCACAAATCCTCCTTGAATAGGAACATCTTTCCCTTTCTCAATCCTTTACCCGAAGAGCACAAATCCTATACCATCATGAGTTATGACGGGTTATATTATAACAAACCAAGTGAAAGAAAAACACCAACTTCAGTTATGGTGGTACTCCTACCAGAAAAGCACGAAGCATTAGATGACCATAAGATGATTCAAATTAGAAAATATGTATCCAATAATATTTTTTCAGAAACTCCTACATGCCACTCAAAACATTTAATCACTTAACTTGGAAGAGAAAATCCTTTAATCACTTGACTTGGAAGAGAAAATCCTCTCAAGTTAGATTTGCACCGCAGATATTTTTTTGGATACATGGTTTTTAACACAAAAACTGGGACACAACTAATATCCAATAAGCAGGCTAAGCTCCATCTTTTCTATTCAAAAGCATCATCATCGTCATCAGGGAGGGGCTGACTTGCAGCTGCAGCGAGCTCTGCTTCGTGCCTACAAAAAAATAAGATTGGCACCACACGTGTCACAAAGTCGGAATCCAAAAACAATCATCAAAAGGAAATGACAAGGAGGCATTGGGTTTGGTTAAAGCCAACAACAAAATATGAGTAGCCAAACCACCCTAATACCCCCAACTTGCTCAAAGGAACAACAGTTACAAAAGGATAGACCACCACTAAACATTGAGAAAAAAATAATAATTTAAGACCATTTCCACATGGCACTCACTGAAGGTGCTACAGTTGATATCAACTACCAAGGTATGGAAAGTCCTGTACTTTTTTTCCCTAATTTGTGTGGTAGGCCAAGAAAAAGTGAGGCAACAGAAGAGAACCAAAAATGCTCGGGAACTCTTAAGTAGAACTTTTAAATTTTCAATTTAAAACACTCGACAGAGAAATGTGCTCAGTAGCAAGTTGCAACAAAAAGCTTACTGTTGCTGCACAGCTATGTCGATATGCACTTCTGGGGGAGCAAGGGCTGGAGACTCCACAAAGTGTAAGTTGGGATCCCTACACAAACCACACCAAAATTTCATATTGGAACATATAAACTTGCATTCTTGACAAACCAAGGAAGTTTTCTAGCGATTGTATTTTTACCCTGCAAGTTTTCTAGCGAGATAGAGAAATGGCTTTTCAAAGTTGTAGTTGCTCTTTGCGGATATCTCATAATACTGTAGATTCTTCTTCCTGTGGAAAGTAACCTGCTTAGCCTTCACTTGACGGTTCTTCACATCAACCTTGTTTCCACAAAGTACAATTGGGATATTCTCACAGACGCTGATAAAAAACACGAGGTTCAATATATTACAATCTGCCCACAGAAAATTCATCATAATAGAACTTCAACACGAGAAAATAAGGATTTCTTGACAAACCGGCAAAGATCTCGATGCCACGTTGGGACATTTTTGTAGGTCAACCTAGCAGTAACATCAAACATGATGATGGCGCACTGTCCATGAATGCTGCACGAAGCAAGCAAATTTAGCATCTTGTTGCTTGATCAAAATATGAAAAAAGACGGAATATTCCACAGATAAAATGTGCCAATTTAAATATATGCATGCGTATAAGAAAGCAGATGTGATATTTTATATAGAAACGTAAACTAGTATGTTAACTAGGTGTGTAACTCTAGGCATGCATATAGGCTCTAAATTCTACTCCAGGCAAATAGGATAAAGAAAATTGTACTTTGGCATACATAACACCACTAGGAATTTGACACCTTCTCAAAGAATAAATCTTTCATTCAATTAAAATGTGATATGTTATATAAGAGCCAAAAGGCACACTGGATGTTACAGGCTTAGCAGTCTCTACCTTGCCAAAAGGAATCAGCAGAGGGTAAGCAATTACTAAAGCAGAAATGAGAAACAGTTACTATAATAACAAAATAAAGAAAGAGAGTTAAACCTCAGTAGTTCTATCTACTTGTGACAATTGCTATGGAACTGATATATAGAACAGACAGATTATTAAAATAATGTACTTGAATTTTAAGATATAATTAACAGTAGAGTACAATTCTTGTGCAACTGCAATTCAGGATCCAGTATCATACTTACTCTAAGGATTAGGCAGTAACTCTAACCATTTGATCGATATAAACCCAAATGTAAGCATTAAATGATAGTCTAAATGTTTTAACACTTCCCGTACCATGGAATGCGAGCAAGACATACAATAAAACATTTGCTGGGTGCATATTCAACAAGACATGTCGAGTGCAAATTGATACACTTGCCTACTGCCAAGTAATAGAGAACAGTTCACACATTTAGAAGAGCCCATAAAACAAACCCATGTAAGTGCATTTCCTTGATTGAGTATTTAATTACACTTTTTGTAATAGAATCTACCTTATACATGGAATATATAATACAACTTTTTAAACACCAATAGAAACAATAATAGTTTAAAATCTAACTAATAATCATTCAAGCCCAAACCAACAAGCTGAGTGTTGGAATTAACAAATTTAAAGGAGCATGAAAGGCATTTTAACTAGTTAAACCAAAATTTCATTAGCAAAATAAATTCACTTACTAGTAACCATCCCTAAGCCCACCGAATTTCTCTTGTCCCAGCTGTGTCCCAGCAGTAAAATCGAATTTTTCCACAGTTTGTAAAGAAATCCAATGGATGAACTTCCACACCAATGGTTGCTATATAAAATAAAGAAACAACATTATCAGCAATAATAATACAGCACTCCCACAGAATATTAACTGGTAAACATAAAATAAATATAAAATTAAAATTAAAAACAAAAAGAGGAATATTTGTATCAGACTTACGTTCATATTTCTTCTCAAATTCTCCGGTAAGATGTCTCTTCACAAATGTTGTTTTTCCTACAATGTGTGACTTTAAATTCAGAGGGGTAAAATTTATTTATGCCTTTTAACTCCCTATCATCAACAACCAGATCCAACAACAATAACAAAGCATTTACAAAATAATGAAACTAAATCCAGTAAATATGATCGAAATCCTAATCCAACCAGGGAAATTAGCTATACATACTCAAATCAGAATACCATCATTTCTACAAAATAAAAAACCTAGCACCCTGTTTGTGACCTTGGGGAATAAAAATAATACATACTAGAATCTGAATACTTCCATGATTACAAACTCAATAGCCAAACAACTCTAGGAGGAACATCAAAAAAGAGCTCGGAAGCTAAACCCCTCCGAAAACACATATCAAACTACATATACTTCAACAAAACCTAAACTCATTTGCAGTGATAAAATGAAGGGTATACTGTGTATCCAACTAATTCTATGAAAAAAATATTATTCCTTTCCCCATTAGTTTCCCAGTTTTTGTTCCACACATTCTTTGAACAAATCAATTACCAAACCAAATCATTCATTTCATCAGTAACCTACCCTAACTATAAAGACAAAAAATTTAAATTTTGAACTAACAATCTTTATTTCAAAGTTTCAGCTTTTAAAAAAACCTTCAAATTTCTATAGCCAAGAAGAAAAAAAGCTCATCATCAGTCTATACATAATTACTACTCAAAAATACAATTTTCTCAGCAGCCAAATAGATCATACAAATAAAAAAAAGTTACATAAATCCTACATAAATAAAAAAAAATTACCTGTTCCACCATCGCCAACAATCACAAGCTTGAAACTTGGATAATCAACGGTTTGCTGATTCGGCAAAGCCTGTATCACCACAACACAATCACCAATCAAAAACCCCAATAAACAAGATAAATAAATCACAACTAATTACAAAATATATAAATCCACATACATACACAAAGATCCATGAACTTACCATTACAAATAAAGCAGCAGTTTTAGAGAGAGAGAATGGAACTCTGCAGCAGCAGCAGAAGAAAGTGAAGAGAAGAGAAGGGTTTGCAATTGGTATATTTGATAGAGATTTATATATAAAGGGCAACACGAAATATTGGTTCTCACTTAGTTTCCCCCAAGTAGCTTTAACCTGACGCGAGTATCTCCACCGTCCGATCAATTTGTCCCGATCAATTTTGAACTCATGTGAGAGTCACGTGATGATCCTAGTTGTCAAAATAATTTTGAATCTTGAACATACTTTTGGTTTGGCCCGGCACCCACCGGGCACCAGACTTGTATACGTAATTAAATTTTTTTTTTTTTTTTTTTTTTATGTTTTATAATTTAAATTTTCGAAAATTAAGACTGTTTTTAAACACGGGCGAGAGAGGATCGATTATCTTAAAGCCCCCGATCAGGAGCTCCAAAATTATATATATATATATATATATATATATATATATGAAATTAAAAATATAAATATATAATGATATAAGTATCAAAGCCAAATAAATTTTTAAGTACTCAACGGGTCAATATAGTGTTGAAGCCCAACCTATTATGTTTTAAGTTTCAGAACGGGTCCATATAGTGTTGAAGCCCAACCTATTATGTTTTAAGTTTCAAAAATGTATTTTTTTGGATACAACTTGTACTTTTTATTTTATTTTATTTTTTTTGTGAAAGACAACATTTCGAAAAAGAGTTTCGTTTTTATTTGTCGTCCTGAATCACTAAAATCTCAAGAACGGGCCAATGGAAAATGATATATGGATCAATATATATATATATATATATATATATATATATATATATCAATCATAGTCGTTAATGAGCACGGGCGGGAGGGTCGACCGTCCTGGGCATCCGATCAGAAGGGCCCCAAATTTTTTTAATATATGGATTTGAATGTATTTGATTGAAGATTTTGGCTCTGGAGATATTAAAAGAAGTATCTTTCAATTAATGTATTCTCATATATTTTATTGTAGTCGAACTTCTCATAAATTTTGTTGTAGTAGAAATTCTAATATATTTTGTTGTAGTCGAACTATTATGTTTTAAACTCCGAAAAGACATTTTTTGGGATACAATTTGTACTTTTTATTTATTTTTATTTATATTTTTTGGGTAAAAACAATGTTTTGAAAAGGATCTCATTTTCATTTTTCGTTCTGGGCCACCAAAATCTCAGGAACGGCTCTGATATCAATATATATTGCATGTTGACATCTAGTCGTAATGACAATTTTAGATTGTAAAAAATTAGATTTTGATATTTATTCATTCTAATCTAAAATTTTATCATATAGTGCTTGATTATCCTTTTTTTTACAGTTTACAAGGTTGTAAATTGTTTTATTTTCTACAATTACGTATCTATAAAATACAAAATTGATGAATATTTTTTCCCCCAAAAAATGATTAGTCATTAGTCTTTCAAAAAATAAAGTCAATACTCGTCAATATCACTTAATTTAAGATAATGAATTACTTCATTATAGCAATTGCAGTAGTAATTATTTACCATTTGAGTCATATTTTTTGATTAAATAAAATGAATTGTTTAGGAATCGCTATGAATAATTTCCTAATATGAAGAAAGGAATATTTGTAGAGGTAAATAATGGTTTCAAAGTTGTGAAGCTATTTCTATATTGATAGAATATAAATTTATTTACGTTAATTTCCATAATTATCTTTTAGATTGACTGACCATATCTTTTGTATAGTTGGACTCTCCTAATTTGTAGCGATTGATATCCTGTAATTGTAATTATCCTAGCCTAGAATTACGTTAATCATTGTTGTATATTAAGAACGCTTGTTCAAGGCAATGGCAGGGCAGACAGAATTCCTTTTACTTTCATGGTATCAGAGCAATAGAAAAACAACCTCTCCTCCTTCCTCTTCCTCTTCTTCTTCATCGTCATCTCTTATTCTTCATCAATGGCTGAAAAGATTCATCCCACCACCACCATAACAAACATCAAAGCAGCCATTCCCCTCACACTGGATTACGAGTCTGCTAAATACACTAATTTGAAGACTTTATTCACAATCCATGCTAAAGCCACGCTCACCTACGAGCACATCGTGCCACCACCGGTTGATGATAAGGCGACAACTCCGGCCTCTCCTCCAAAAATTGAGGCTGCACTTCTGACCGAGAAGGCTCATTGGGATCGCATTGACAACATTGTTCGTCAATGGATTTATAGAACCATCTCCGAGGATCTCCTAAACACCATAATTGACCCCGACGACACGGCTGCCGATGCTTGGAACCGTTTGGCGAAATTGTTTCAGGATAATAAGACTTCTCAGGTCATCCACCTCGATACAGAGTTCGCAACCACTAATTTGCGTGACTTCCCTGATGCAAAGGCGTTCACTCGCCTGCCTTAAGGTGCTGGCCGATCAGTTGGCCAACGTCGGAGCCAAGGTCTCTGACCAAAGAATGGTGCTGCGTCTTCTCACTGGCTTGACCGAGGCATATGATGGTTTTGTGACGGTGGTTCAGAACATAAAACCACTACCGACGTTCGCTCAAGCACGGTCGATGCTGCTTCTGGATGAAACCACCAAGGCCGAACGAGCCAAACTCGAATCAGGTTCGACCTATACTCTTTTCATGAATTCCAATACTGATAATTTGAACAATAATGGACAGCAACAGGAGATGGGTCAGAACAGGAATTCAAACAATAAGGGTAGGAAGAACAATGGCAAAAATCGCGGTGGAAACAACCAACACAACCAGCAGACCCGCGGTGGCCGTGGTGGCGACAATCGCAACTAGCAGCGGCCTACAAGCAGCAGCAGTAGGCCTGGAATTTCCCACCTTGGGGTGGGTGGGTCCCTTAGCCGTGGGCCACCCCACCGTGTCCTTATCCCACCGTCCTTTGGGGTGTCCGTCCACGAATAGCAGCAAGGCAACAAGGTGTCTTGAGTGCTCGTCCTTCTCAATCGTTCTACACCGCAACTCCGGCTCCAAGTGTTTATGCTCTAACTGACATTGATCAAGCAATGCACACTCTCTCTTTGAACCAGTCGGACGAAAATTGATATATGGACACTGGAGCGACGTCTCACATGACCTCTAATCCAGGTACTCTCATGCCTTATTTTAATTTGAGCTAAACTAATGGAATAATTGTTGGTAACGGTAGTATGATTCCAATTCGTGGTTATGGAAATACCTCCCTTACCAAAACAAATCCACCATTACACCTCAAAAATGTTTTACATGCTCCTAACCTGATTAAAAACCTTATTTTGGTACGTAAATTTACTAACGATAATATGGTTTCCATTGAATTTGACCCCTTTGGATTTTCTGTGAAGGACCTACCGACAGGGAGCAAACTTTTGAGATGTGAGAGCACGGGCGAGCTCTACCATTTCACCACCAAAAATCGAGCTATTTCATCTTCAGCACCTTCTGCTTTTACAATCATTTCTCCTAGTATTTGGCACTCTCGTCTAGGTCATCCGGGAGATGCAATTCTTAGTACTCTTCGCAAAAATAATTTTATTAGTTGTAATAAAGCCCGTAATTTTTTTTGTTCATCTTGTCCCCTTGGGAAGTTTGTTAAATTTCCTTTTTATGATTCTTTATCTTTCACTACTATGCCTTTTGATATTGTTCATAGCGATTTGTGGACGTCACCTACTCTTAGCTCATCCGACCATCGTTACTATGCCTTATTTATTGATGATTACACTAATTTTTTGTGGACTTTTCCTTTGTCTCAAAAATCACAGGTTCACAACATTTTTCTTTCTTTTCGAGCATTCATAAAAACTCAATTTGAAAGAGAAATAAAATCATTTCAGTGTGATCATGGTCGTGAGTACGATAATGGTCCCTTTCATAAATTTTGTGAACAAAATGGCATGTCATTCCGTTTTTCGTGTCCTCACACTTCTCCTCAAAACGGAAAAAGCAGAACGAAAAATAAAATCCATAAATAATATTGTTCGTACTCTGCTTGCACATTCATTTATGCCTCCCTCCTTTTGGCACCACACTCTACAAATGGTTACCTACCTTCTAAACATCCTTCCCACAAAGGTTTTAGGCTACAAATCTCCTACACAAATTCTTTATCAAAAGAATCCTTCCTATTCTCATCTTCGAGTTTTCGGGTGTTTATGCTTCCCACTCTTTCCATCCACCACAATTAATAAACTCAAAGCCCGTTCAACTCCGTGTGTCTTTTTAGGATATCCTTCCAATCATAGGGGGTACAAGTGTTATGATTTGTCGGCTCGAAAAATTATCATTTCGCGTCATGTGCATTTTGATGAAACTCAATTTCCATTTTCAAAAATCCATACTCCAAATACTCATACATATGATTTTTTAGAGGATGGTTCGTCTCCATTGCAAATTCACAACTTGCATCAAAATGTTGCCCAAAATCAACAAAATCAACTCCCTCAATCTCCTTCTCCGGCCCAGTCTCCTGTGCTCACAATGTCTCCTTTGCAGACTGCTCTTTCCCCATAAAGAATGCCCTCACATTCTCTGGCCCAGCCCACTGGTCAGCAGCCCACTACCCCATACCCGGTCTCCCCTGCCCACCTCTCTCCAGCCCAGGCCCAAACCACCCCCTATCGTCTACCTTACCAGGCCGCTATATACCATCTCATCAAAGATCTGGGCCCTCTTCTCCAAGCCCAGCAGTCCCTCCTCCGCAACCCACACCTCACTTCCAACCATCAGCCCAGCGAATGACTACTCGCAGTCAACATGGCATCTTCAAGCTAAACCGAAAATACCACCATGCCTTAAGTGTCGAAACTCCAAAAATCTCTTCTATCCCTCGTAACCCGGTGAGTGCACTTAATGACCCGAATTGGAAATCTGCTATGTTAGATGAATATAATGCTCTAATTAAAAATAAGACGTGGGATTTAGTACCTCGTCCATCTCATGTGAATATAATTCGGTCAATATGGATTTTTTATCATAAAAAGAAATCTGATGGTTCTTTTGAGAGGCATAAAGCCCGTCTTGTAGGTGATGGCCAGTGGCAACGAGAAGGGATTGACTATGAAGAGACATTTAGCCCGATTGTAAAACCGACAACTATTCGGACAGTTCTTAGCATTGCATTGTCCAAATCTTGGACTATTCATCAGCTAGATGTCAAGAACGCATTTTTGCACGGGAACTTGAATGAGACTGTTTACATGCACCAGCCTATGGGGTTTAAAGACCCCACTCGTCTTGATCATGTTTGTCTGTTACGTAAATTTCTTTATGGTCTTAAGCAAGCTCCCCGTGCCTGGTATCAACGGTTTGCTGATTTTGTTGCCATTATTGGTTTTACTCACAGCAAATCAGATCACTCACTTTTTATATATTGTCGTGGGACTGACATTGCATATATTTTATTGCATGTTGATGACATTATACTCACAGCTTCTTCAGATGCTCTTCAATGTTCTATTATTTCTCTTCTCAGTGCAGAATTTGCTATGAAAGATCTGGGTCAGTTGAGTTATTTTCTGGGTATTGCTGTCACTCGTACCAAAAATGGCCTTTTTCTCTCTTAACAAAAATATGCCGAAGAGATATTAGAGAGGGCAGGAATGACTGCTTGCAAACCTTGCCCCACACCCGTCAACACTAAGGGGATGCTAAGTGCAAAATCGGGTGACCCTTATGATGATTCGACGAAATATTGTCGATTGGCTGGTGCTCTGCAATATCTTACTTTCACCAGGCCAGATATTTTTTATCCAGTCCAACAGGTCTGCCTATTTATGCATGCTCCAAAAATTGAACACATGGAGTCTTTGAAACACATTCTTCGTTATGTACAAGGTACAATTGATTATGGTATGCACTTGTATACGTCTTCGATTCACTCTATCTTGTCATATACAGATGCAGATTGGGGTGGATGTCTTGATACTAGACGGTCCACCTCAGGATATTGTGTGTTTCTCGGAGATAATCTCATTTCTTGGTCTTCTAAGCGACAACCTACAATATCCAAGTCTAGTGCCGAAGCTGAATATAGGGGTGTCGCTAACGTTGTCTCTGAGTCTTGTTGGATTAGGAATCTTCTTCTTGAACTTCATTGTCCTATCCAAAAGGCAACTTTGGTCTACTGTGATAATGTTAGTGCGATATATTTATCCGAGAATCCAGTTCAACATCAGCGCACTAAACATATTGAAATGGACATCCACTTTGTTCGTGAAAAGGAACAAAAAGGAAAGGTGCGTGTCCATCATGTCCCATCTCGTTCTCAGATCGCAGATATTTTTACAAAAGGGCTTCCGCGCGTATTATTTGATGATTTTCGGAACAGTCTCAGCGTCCGACAACCTCCCGCTAAGACTACGGTGGTGTGATAGAATATAAATTTATTTACGTTAATTTCCATAATTATCTTTTAGATTGATTGACCATATCTTTTGTATAGTTGGCTCTCCTAATTTGTAGCGATTAATATCTTGTAATTGTAATTATCCTAGCCTAGAATTACGTTAATCATTGTTGTATATTAGGAACGATTGTTCAAGGCAATGGCAGGGCAGACAGAATTCCTTTTACTTTCATATATTTCCTAAACGGTCTTTTAAAGCACATACTATCCGATTGATATGCCACCAATCCCATTTTATGTATAACAAAAAGTAACCAAAATTAGGTAAATACTTTGAACGGGTAATTAAATTACAAAGTTTATAAGGAACATTACATGGACATATATATATATATATAGAATTGATCCATAGTAAATATTGTAAAAATAAAGTTATTTTTACAATAGATTTCAGTCGTTCATTCGTCCATTGAACGGTAAGGAGGAAGCCTCATCCACAATTTAATATGGGGGAGCCCGCAATTTAGTTTTGCGGACTAAAAAATTGTCTAAAATACCCCTCCTCCATCCGTTGAATTAAACTGTGGACGTTATGTATGTCACGTGTTAATATCATTAACACGACGTCGTTTTGCTCATATCACCCATCCGCAGAACTAAAGTGCGGACGCTGAGTGTATTCCTAATAATCTTCAAATGGTGGCATTTTAAGGTAAATCACCATTTGCACAACTAAACTACAGGAGATGATCTACTTCTATACTAGATATGTTGTTGTTCTTTCTTCCTCATCTAAGATTTAAATACCTAAAGCGAATTTGAGAGAAAAGTAAGCAAGCAAAATCAACTCATGTAACTTATAAATCCGTCATATGTATATATTTTCTATTCTTGTTTGTTGTTTACAAACTCCAGAGTTGTTATTTAGAAAGTTGTTATATACAAAGACTTGTTGGCTACAAACGTTTCTTTGTATACAACAAAGAAACATTATTGACCGGTTAGAACTAAACTGTTTGAGTATAATATTTGAATTAGGATTTTTCTTAGTTATTTTTTATATGTAATAATAATAGCATCAATATCTTCTTGATATTTGTTTTTTTTTGTGTTAGTTACAAAAATGGAAATCAATTCCGAACCAGTCGATAATACACTATTGTGGAATCAAACTAACTACATTTTTATAATTTTATGGAATAATCCCCATTTTAGTAATTCCCTAAAAACATATGAGTGTGAACGTTCTTTGGATATTTGGGTATTAACTGATGCTCAAAAAACAATTATTAGAAGAATGAGATTTTGGAGTATTTGCAAACACGAATGCATGTAACTAATTAGATGTTTCGTTGATAGAAGTATTGGTGGAGCGTTAACGGAGTGAGGCAAATATTATTTCACTTCCCCACGAATGAAATGACAATAACTTTAGAAGATGTTTATTTCATTTTAGGATTGTCGGTTATAGGGGAACCTAATACATGTACATTAATAAGAAATTCAAAACAACTTTTGCTCAAAGTGAATTTAGTAAATATGTAGTGGAGGATGAAAAGGTTTATAACTGACGTGGCATTATGTTGTCATAGTTGGGCACTAGATTTTACAAACTTCTACTAGATGCAGACATGGAAACGGTAGTGACCTCACCAAAGCGTGCGTTTTGTTTATTATTGAGAAGATATAATTTGCTTCATCAAATCGCGATGGTGTGCATGTTAGATATTTTATATTTATACAAAATATTGATAGAGTATGTGATTATGCATAGGGAGCTGCAAGGCTTGTTTGTTCCATTATTTACACAAAGCAACCCTCATCGATGCAGAGAGCTTCTATAGTTGTTTAACACTTCTTCAGGTATCTTATTGACTGTTGTAAGACCTTGACTTTTATGAAATAAAATTTTTATTTTATTTATGATTATTATTCTATACAGTAGAATGTTAAATTGAAAAAAGATTAAAAGTTAAGGGTGATATGTGTAAATTATAAAAGTATGTCAAAAAATATTCGTTGAATCGGCGAATATTCGTTTTGTCGGGAAATATTCGGTAAAGTACAACGGTGCCGAAGCAACTAATCATTTGTGCCCCACAATGACGTAATTGTCGGATACCGGAAACGATAGAAATAACATTTTTAATAAAAAAAATTGGCAACAATACTTTCACTTTTAACTGTTGAAATATTTGGTAATAAAAGAACAGGAACATGCGCTATTTCACAGTAGCACACGGTACTCTACAGTATCACACGGTATTGCAAAATATTTACATTAATTATTCAATAATTGTCACAGTAACAATTGCATAGTATTTTAATTTAATAATTATTACAATAACATCTACACAATATTTCATATTATTAAAATAATAATTGTCACGACACAGTAACTCATATTATTTAATATGATATTATTAGTCCAATGAGCATTATTGACAATCTCTATAAGTTCTGTCAAGGAAATGAATTATTTAATTGTGCGTCGTTTCTACGAAAGGCCCCCTCTTTCCTAAGAACAATTCGGTTATCAAAATTGTGAACATATAATATTAATTGTGAATAATTGTTGAAATGTTTAAAAGGTGTGACTAATTGATGAATAAAAGGCGTTGATTAAAGATAAGTGTAATAAGTGATGTGTGGTAGATTTTTGTTATAAATAGAGGGATTTAGCATGAGACGTTTGTTGTAAGTTTGACTTATTATTTTATGGATCCACTACTTGCCAATTTGTTAAACTGTCTAAAAACATTTTTTCCAGTGTGACCCTCCTTATTTGTTTTATTATTATAGTAAATATAAAGTTGTCTATTTTATTATGATATATTATAAAATTATTTATTTTATTATAATATATATAAAGTTATCTGTTTTATTATAATATTATAATAAAAATCAGACAAACGATTTTCAAACTTGGCATGCCAAGTTTTCGACCGACGAATTTTTTTTCAAACGTGGTATGTTGTCATTCTCCTATAAATAGGTTGCTAAGTTGAACAATGGAAAAAAAAAATACAAAAAACACAAAATTCTTCTACTATAATATTGTGAGTATTTCTTTTAAGTATAAATACTCTTAGTGTTGGTAATAGTGCAAGAATTTCTCAAGTTAATTTCCTATATAACCATCAGATCTAGTCTTCTACCAGGATAAATGATATCATTTTCTTTCATACTCTTATACTATGGTAAAAAAGTATTATTCGTTCTCCACATTTATCATTAAAATGGTGAAAATTCCTGAAAATGATTAGAATAACTTTAATAGTTTGTGTTTCATCTAATATTTTCACCTGAATCTTTCTATTAATTTTTAATCGTGATATTTGAAATGTGAACCTTATATTTTCTTTAATTTTATATTCTATCAAAACTCTAATCGATTTTTTGGATATCGTGTTGGCAATTTGAACTTTTGATAAATTAAATTAAAAATCATTAATGTTTATGCTATATTTATTTATGCTAATTATTTTTGTCCATTATTCATATCAATGTTATCAAGACTAAGTTGTTGTAAATGTTTTTGGTCTGGATGCAAAGACATTATTATAGTTGAGTGTATTTTGTCTGAGTGACAAAGATACGTGGTGAAAATTCTCTTTGGCCTTGGTGCAAAGAGTATTTGTTGATTGACATGATCATGACTATTGGTGTTACAGTTGAATATCTTTGGTCTTGGTGCAAAGATGAATTTTAGATTGACATGATCATGACCATTGGTGTTATAATTAAATATCTTTGGCCTGGGTGCAAAGATGAATTGGTCGACATGATTATGACCAAGAACTGTTGATTGGCATGATTATGAACATGAATTGTGAATTGGTATAATCATGATCGTTGGTGTGTTACAGGCAAAGGCAGATGGTGAAATTTCTCTTTGGTCTTGGTGCAAAGAGGAACTGTTGATTGGTGTTACTAGAATAAAATTTTGATGTTGAATTTTCCAATTGGAGAAAATAGTAGATATTATGATCTATTTGACCTTTTTAATGGATTGGTCATTCCGCTGCAGTTATTTGTTAAAATTTATATCATCTACCATATGTTATAAATATCTAATTTATTATTGAAGACTACTGATAATTTATTTATCTTAGTTATGATTTTTTATGGGGTTATTTGTGCTCACCCTTTTGTTTCATAATTACTTTCAGGGAATAAAAGTGTAGCCGAGTCTAGCGGATAGAACAGGGGAATGAAGTGATGGTTCGAGTCTATAGTTGTAGTAGTTCTCAATATATTCTAAAATAGAGTGACAAGAATATGAGAACTTAAAAGATGTTGTCATATTCTCACGACGTTATAATAATTGATTTTGGTGAACCAAATAGGGTGCTGTAGACCCAAATTTGGGGGGATGTGAGTTATCGTAATTTGCACAACATTATAATTGTTGTAAATAGGAAAATTTGTGGTTGTAGTATTTATTTTGACGACTCAAATTGGGTGGTATAGGCTCGAATTTGGGGGTGTCACACTGAGGACAAGTATAAATTGGTTCACAAAAACGTACAATCACTTCGGTCTTAGACACTTATATGGGATCAAATCATAGATGCATATTTAAGCTTGCTTAAGAGAAGGGAAAAGACTCTCGAAAATGCAGAGAGTTGTGAATGAACTAATTTTTTTTATACCGTGTTACTTATTTAATGATTGCCTGGATGGTATAATAAATATAGGGACATGTCGATGTCTCAAAGGAGTCGCTTTGATATTTTTGATGTTACCCCTTTTTTATTAACCAAGGGGAACAACCTCCTTTATTGGATTGTGATTTTGCATTCCTTCCGGTTTGTCACGATGAGAATTACTATTTTTTGTTCGTTGTCTTGCTTAAGGAGTGACAAGTCCTCCTGGTAGATTTACTATTAGACGATGCAAAAGGCAATAAAATGACAAGTTGATACAGAGACGAAATTTAATATGTGGTCGTACATTCACATATCTAAATAAACTTTTTCATTTTTTGGAATGTTCATTTTATTTATTGTGCCATCTTATGTATCTATATGTTTTATAGTACAATGTGATTTTCTTGCAAATGCCTTAAGAATTTTTACGAATGAGAAAAATTCCGAATAAGAAGATGATGCTTTCAGTTAAAGCGAAGCGTCTGAAACAAAAGAATTCCTATAATTGAGGCATATACGTTATGAAGTATGTTGACTACACTGTACAAGACATTCCTTTGGCTACTCAAGATTGGTTGGAGGACGATTCAATTTTGTTTCGATATAGGATTGTCCACGAATTACACACTAATAAAGCTAGAAAAATGAATTATGTTTACATTAATTTAAATGTGGATGACTTATTGTAATTTTTAATTTTGTTAGCTCAATGCATACATTTTGGAATAATTGTTTCTTTGAATATATGGAGTATTATGTTTTGTAAACTTAATGGTATGAAATGGTTGTTTTTCTTGAATACAACGAGTATTTTTATTGTCTTTGTTGGTTGTGTTTGATGAATACAACGAGTACATGTCGTGTTGGTTGAATACATGGACTATGTTTTTTAATGTAGAGTCTGCAGTATAATACTGCGTACGCTAAGGTAGGATCCACAATTTAGTTATGCCTAAAGGAGTTTTAAACTTTTTTATTTTATTAGAGTCTGCAAAATTAAACTGCGGACGGAGGGATAATTAAAAAGACATCGTATAGACTGTGCGTTTATAATAGTTAGCGTCCGTAGATCTAAACTGCAGATGGAGGGAATGCGTTTATAATACTTAGTATCTGTAGAACTAAACCGCGGACAAAGATGAATTTAAAATAAATTCAAACGACGTTGTACTGAATATAATGTTATGATACTTAGCGTTCACAGAACTAAACAGCGGAGCCTATACATTCTAGGGAGTTCATTATATTCTTACTGCCTAAATATAGAACTCAAACGAGTTTTATCAAGATTTATTTTATCATCCAAGCTATCAATCATTAATATAGAAAACAAAACTTTACCTAAGAAAATGAATACATATAACATAACAAATCGGCAGAGTCATGTTCAATGTTTCCACAAATATGCACAAAACTCTATTAAGCTTAAATTAAGAGAAATAAAATTACGGAGATCCAATCTTTGTCAATCCTAATTTTTTATAATGATTTCTCTTATCATGGTTTGTAAATATTCCACATATTGCACATTTTTCGAAGTCGATTATGTCCTGCGATTTATTCGACATCACGTTTAATTTGTGTAGCTTTTTTACCACATTTTGTTTGCGAACAAATTGGATCAAAAACAGGATCACTGAGCTCATCATCATCATCATCACCACATAATTCCATAGGTTCCCTGACCTCGATAACAAATATTGACACCATCGACAGGGATCTTAACTACAATTTTTTTCATACAGTCAAACATTTCATTAACATATCTAATAGCTTCTTTAGAACATGAAGCATCCAACATAAAGCCTAAAAATCATTTGCACAAATGATTGTACCTTCCAGTTTGTGTCATTATAATTTGTGACCGAGGTTAGAACGTACGGGGCGACACCATTGGTTTTATTAGCATTTTGAGTTCATTGCTTATGTATTCAATTCTTCAGGAATCTCAAAAAAATTCTTTAAAACTTAGTAGCCTGAGAACGTGACGACATATAGTACCAGCATGTTTAAATATTTTTCACTTACATTTAACCATCCCGGTATCTATATAATGCACAACTGTGAAATATCTACGACAAGATATAGGAACTATGACTTTGAACACTAAGTAACTTTTTGAATCAGGAGTTGACATTTCAACTACCTTTTTAGAAGTTAACTTGTGCAATTTTGTCAGTTCAATTTTATTACCCCGAAATATTTTTTTGGTATATATTTTGGCTGCATGAAGCTCTAAAGGATCTCTAAGAACGAATTTTCTAACACGATTGACTGTAATATAATTATCTTGCTTCTCTTTGATGTACTGTTTCTCAATAGCTTTTTGGGAGTTTAAAACAAAATCTTTAATTTGCGTACTACTATTTACGTATTTGTTAAAAAACTGTTCATACTCTCACTCCTGGATGTGGTAGTCATTCCTGTTGTAAATAAATTTTTTGAATACACCCCAAACTATTATTTTTTTAATTCATATAAAGATTTCAACCAAGCGTGATTATGCAGATCGCAATTTTCCATCAACAATTTCCATTTGTCCTCACATTCTTGTATACTAAAAGACTTAAAGATACAATAGTTAAAATCTGACTTAAAAGTCGGATGCAAAGAATAGACATTACCAAGTTTTTCATGATATTTTTTACTAATGTGTCATGTCCACAATGCATGGTGGGTAGGAGAAAAAACCCTAGCAATCGCATTCGACATAGTACGATCTTGATCAGTGACAATGTTTATGGGGTGTTTAAAATTCATTGCTTCAAGCTACTGCTCAGACAATCATACAAATGTATCATCAGTCTTATCATTCAATAGTGCACACCCAAACAATTTAGAATGGTAATGATGATCTACACTAGTGAAATGTGCAAATACCATAGAATATTTTTTTGTTCGGTATGTGATATCAAAAGTAACATTGTTACCAAATTTTTGATAAGCTAGTATTGACCAATAATCTACCCACATAACACATCCTATACAATTATCAGTGCCTGGTTTGACACTAAAATATAATCTACTCGGGCTCTCTCACTGAAACTTTCTTAGGTAATCTATTGTAGCTTGTGCATCATTCAAATCCATCAAATCATGTCTGATATTGATGAGTGGTAATATACCCATGAATTAGGTATTTCTAGATTTAATAATTTGCTTGTTTTGAAGTATTTTAAGACATATTACTGTTTTACTTTGTGTTTTGTAGGTTATTGCAGACGAAGGGAAAAATGGGAATTTTTAGCAAGTGAGAGGGCTATAAATTGTGTTATGCCAGCGCCGAGGGGCTACTATACAAGGCAATCCCAGCATCGGGGTGCTGGGAGTCAGGAAATGCTGATCGAATTTTGGTGCAAACAAAGGAAGGTGTCTATCATATTATATGCTTATTATTTAATTATCTGACCAATAATTACCATGTTACACTAGATGAATTTGGGAGATGAAATCTAGGGTTAGAACTCAATGTGATAACATGTATTTTTAATTATTTGCATGGGATAAATAATTAGGGTTGTGAATTGAATATAGATATCTCTTTTTACTGCTTGTAACAATTGTGAATTGATGCTTAATAAATTTAATTCTTTTATTTTGCATAGGAATATCGCAGAATTAATTGAATTGAATATTTTTATCTGATCACTTGGAAAAGGGCTTATAAATACTGTGAATTCATGTTAACAACTCAGGTGGATTTAATAATTAGATAAGTTGGGTAATTAATTTATATTGCATGATTGGGAATATTGTAGTCTTAAGCTTTTATCATCTGAATCAAACCTTTGTATTAAATTTTGTTTTAGTTAAATTAATTTAGTTGTTACTTGAAAATCACAAATTCGGTTATTTAAATAAAATTGGATTGATTTAAAGCTAGTAGTTGGGATTAATTAAATAGAGATTTATGTGGGTTCGACACTCTATCTTATCACTTTATTACTTGTTAATCGTGTAAACTTGCACGTAATTGTTGATTGTGAAATCAGACAATAAGTTTTTGGAGTCGTTACCGGGGAATCTGTATTTAATATTTAATTCCATATTAGTTACAATCAGTTCTGTCTTTAAACGTTTTTATTTTTATTTTTGTTACTTTGTTTCTTCTTGTAGGTTTACCATCCGTGTATGCACACTAGATCTAAAGGTAAAGAAGAACTTTTGTCATACGTCGATAATATTGAAAAGAAGTTCCGAAAACTGCGGTTAACTAGTGAGGAAGTACATACGGAAGAAGAAATGGAAGAAGAAGTTGAAAATCCAGTAATCATGGTTGCAGATGAGCAAAATTTACTTAGGGATTTCGCTATGCCGACAGTAACAGACATTCATTCTAGCATTCGGAGACCTGCGATCAATGTGAACAATTTCGAGATTAAATCGGAGACTATTCAAATGCTACAGAATTCAGTACAGTTTGGGGGTGGTCCGAATAATGATTCTAATGAACACATCATGAGCTTCTTGGAAATCTACGATATGTTCAAATTTAACGGGGTTACGGAGGAAGCATTAAGGTTTAGACTTTTCCCATTTACATTGCGAGACAAAGCGAAAATTTGGTTTCACTCTTTGCCGCCAGGTTCAATCACTGCTTGGGAAAATTTAGCTCAAAAGTTTCTTGCTAAATTTTTCCCGCCTACGAAAACAGCAAAAATGCGGAAATGACATTACCACATTCAGCCAGTTTGATTCAGAGACATTGTATAAGGCATGGGAATGGCTTAAAGATATGCTCTGTAGGTGTCCACATCATGGGGTTCCAAAATGGTTGCAGGTACATACATTTTATGATGGATTGCATGCCCCTACTAGGACTAATATTGACGCAGCAGCTGGAGGTGCTCTTATGGGAAAGAGTTTTGATGGCGCCTACCAGTTATTAGAGACAATGACAAACAATAATTATCAGTGGCCTACGACAAGGGCCAATTCGCCAAGAACAATAGGAAAGATGGAATTAGATGTTGTTATTGTCTTATCTGAACAAGTAGCCGCATTGACTAAAAATATTTATTCACGGGGACCACAGAGAACTCAACAAGTGGCGATAGTATTTGAACTTTGTGCGGGTCATGCTACTGATCATTGTGCCATCAACATAGAGTCAGTGCACTTTTTGGGGAACCAAAAAAGACCACAACAACTGTATCAAAATTCTTATAATCCTGGATTGAGGAATCATCTGGTTTTTCTTGGAGTAATAATTAAGCACAAAACCAAGCTCCAAGGCCACAATATCCACCAGGATTTCAAAATCAAGCAAACCCACAAGCGAAAAAGCAACCAACTTTAGAGGAAATTTTAGAAAAATTCATTACAACCACAGAAAGGAGAATGAATGATCAAGATAGGCTGTTGAATCAAGAGGATTTAAATATGAAGAGCCAAGCGGTATCAATAAGGAATTTGAAAAATTAGATGGGACAGTTGACTCAAGCCCTTAACAATCGAGCTCAAGGAGCTTTGTTTAGTGACATGGAGGTCAATCCAAAGAGAGAAGGAATGGAGCATTGCAAGGCGGTCACGCTCCGAAGTAGAAAGGAGTTGCATGAAACTGTTGTGGATAGAAACTCTACACAACCATCATTGTAAGAGAGCCTAATCAAAAAGGATGAAGGCAATGTATTCAATCGCGAACCAGCAACAACAGTTGAAAATTTGGTTGGACAAAAAGATATAGTCAAACAAAGTTCTAGTGTACCTCTCGTTCCCTTTCCACATAAATTTCAAAAGTCGAGGTTTGAAAAAAAGTTTGCAAATTTTTTAGAAGTGTTCAAGAAACTGCACATTAACATCCCGTTTGTGGAGGCATTGGAGTAGATGCCAAGTTATGTCAAGTTTATGAATGAGATCCTGTCTAAAAAGCGAAGACTGGAGGATTTTAAGACAGTTGCATTGACAGAGGAGTGCAGTGCCATACTGCAGAAAAAGTTACCGTCGAAACTTAAAGATCCGGGTAGCTTCACGATACCATGCATGATCAGCAGTTAATTTTTTGATAGAGCCCTTTGTGACTTGGGAGCCAGTATCAACTTGATGCCACTATCGGTTTATAACATATTGGGTTTGAAGGACGCAAAGCCCACCAATGTCACGTTACAACTAGCGGATATATCATATACTTATCCAAAGGGGATTGTGGAGAATGTGTTAGTTAAAGTGGATAAGTATATCTTCCCGACAGATTTCATTGTGTTAGACTATGAAGAGGATCGAGATATGCCCATCATTCTTCGGCGACCATTTTTAGCCACGGGTAGAACTCTCATCTATGCATAAAAAGGCAAGCTAACTATGAGAGTCCAAGATGAAGAGGTGATCTTTAAGGTTTTCAAACCAATAGAGATTCCAAATGGTCAGGAAGAATATTTTCGGATTAGCGCAGTTGTAGGTGTACTCAATGATGAAATGGATGAGAAAAGCTCAGTTCAACTAAACGACGCGTATCAATCCAAATACGGAGGGATCTAACCTTGCAAGAAAGTCAAGCGGTATAAGTCCAAAACCAAGCGTTGGATGGTGAAGTGGTTGTTCAAGCATAAATGTGGTCCAGGCTAATAAATACAAGAATGTCGGGCTGATGACGTTAAACCAAGCGCTATTGGGAGGCAGCCCAAAGTTTTATTTTATTTTAGTAAATTTTTAGTGCAATTTCATTTAATGCATAGGATAGATTAGTTATAGTATTCTTTTTATTCACATTTTATTGAGTCTGTTAATCTCTGCAAGTTTGTTGACAAGTTATTGAAGGAGAAAAGGGGAGTTAGGTGAGAAGTATACAAGACAACAAATTTTTTAAACAAGGAGGCAAGATAGGATCGCAACGCCCCGACGCTTTTCATAAGAATGTCCAACAGGTCACAGTACCCCGGCGCTGCAAATGAACTAAAGCTCAGCGCCCCAGCGCTTATCCACAATCGGCCACATTGTGTTTTAACGTCCCGACGCTCACAATAAGAGGAATATCAGCGCCCCGACGCTGGGTATCAGGAACGATTTCAAGGTCACGATTATATATTTCCCTTTCCTACTCAAACTCTATCTTTTTTTCCCTGTCCAACTCTACAAGCTCTAATCTCTAATTCCTAGTCTACTCCACGTAACCATCTATTCCTCCACACCAATATACCTTTCGCACAGATTAGCAAGGGATAACAATTAATAAATCTAATTTGTCTCTCTCCCTTGTTAATTTTGTTCTCCAAATCAAGGTATGACCAACCACCTCCTTGCTTTCCATTGTTTCAGGCATGTAAGCTGTTCATTAGTATTTTGATGTTTTGATTGCCTTATGGAATGAATTGGCTGTGAAAAATGCTTAAGTTTGGGGGTTAAGTTCTTATTTCTTTATTTTCCGCATAAGGACATTGCTCAGTTCAAGTTTGGGGGTAGTTTTTATAGTTTTGCATGTTCATGTTAGGTTTTTTTGCATCTAGACTTTTTTAGTTTTAGTATTGTGCTATGTGTTAGTTGCATTATGTTAGCATGATATAACTTGAGCATGATGATTTATGAAACCTTGTGTTAGCCGATGATAAAAATGTTGTGAATTGAATGACAACTTGAATGAATGGGAAAAGGATAACTTAGTTTAACTTGAGGATATTTTTAGCTTGATTTATTGAAGAAAACCCTGATTTTAATTGCACAATGTCAATATGTCGATTTTGCCGTGAATTAGTTGAACTGAAAGGATTTGTGGCTTAGGACGGATGTAGATCACCCTAAATGGTTTAGTTTATTTTTTATTTTAAAAAATTATCTATTTATTTAAAAAAAGAAAAAAAAAGAATAAATTCTGACTAGTTATTTTTGAGGCCTCTATTACTCAAATAAGTGCGCCCTTATGAGTGTCTCTACACTCAGCGCCTTAAAGTCGACTGGTTTGAGAGTATTGGTTAAAAGTTCGTTACATGGATAGCATTGAAAAGCCTAAAAAAATAGACATTGTATTGGTCGAGTTTAAAAAAAAGGAAAAAAAAGTGTATAATAAAAGATTTTTGAAATATGAGGTATCTAATCTATAGAGGGTTAATGAATTTCTTATACCTGAAAATATTTGTCTTTAAGCCTTATGAATTTTCAAGTTTGAGTAATTTGTGGTGAGATTGACATGTTGCTACACACACATAGTGGGTTGAAGATAAATTGAATTGATGATATTTCAGGTTTAGCTAATGTTTGATTTTGAACATTAAGTTGAGTTGAGTTTAAGGATCTTTGAGGCTGATCAAGGTTGTCAATGTTGAATCATGCTTGAGTTGATGTTATGTAGTGGGTTATTGCATTCATTTTGTTTTAGTTGTTTGCATTGCTTGAGGACAAGGAAATATTTAAGTTTTGGGGTATTTGATTTCTGAGTAATATATCAATGAATTAGGTATTTCTAGATTTGATAATTTGCTTGTTTTGAAGTATTTTAGGACATGATATTACTGTTTTACTTTGTGTTTTGTAGGTTACTGCAGACGAAGGGCAAAATGGAAATTTTAGCAAGTGAGAGGGCAAAACTATAAATTGTGCTATACCAGCGCCGAGGCGCTACTTTACAAGGCAATCCCAGCGCCCCGACGCTGGGAGTCGGGAAATGATGATCGAATTTTGGTGCAAACAAAGGTTGGAAAATAGTTTTCTATTCTGAATTGGATTTGACTGAAGGATTAACCTAGATAAGATCAAAAAGAAGGAAAGAAAAAGGGTGAACTTCTATTCAGAAAAGGATTGGAAAGAGAGTTGATCTAAGGGGGACCTAAAGATATAAATAGAAAGGAAGATTTAGATTAAACACAATACACATAGTTTTAGACAGAGGTTTTAGATTGGATTGAGAATTGCAAAGGAGCACACAAGGATTGCAGATTGGAGATTGAAGACTGAAGTCAATCACTGAGTTTTTATTCTTCTTCTCTATTTGTAATTTAATTGTGATGTTTTCTATGTGATTTTTGGTTTTAATTTTCAGTATGAACTAACTTTTTAATTAAGGCTACAATTGAACCTTTTCTGCTTATGAATTGATTACTCTAATTATTTATTCAAATTGAGTTATCTATCATATTATGTGCTTATTATTTAATTATCTGGCCAATAATTACCATGTAACACTAGATGAATTCGGAAGATGAAATCTAAGGTTAGAACTGAATGTGATAGCATGTATTATTAGTTATTTGCATGAGATAAATAATTAGGATTGTGAATTGAATAAGGATATCTCTTTTCATTACATATAACAATTGAGAATTGATGTTTAATGAATTTAATTCTTTTATTTTACATAGAAATTTAGCATAATTAATTGAATTGAATATTTTTATCTGATCACTTGAAAAAGGGCTTATAAATACTGTGAATTCCTGTTAACAACTCAGGTGAATTTAATAATTGCATAAATTAGGTAATTGATATATATTGCATGATTGGGGATATTTTAGTCTTAAGACTTTATCATCTGAATCAAACCTTTGTGTTAAATTTAGTTTTAGTTAAATTAATTTTGTTGTTACTTGAAAATCCACTATTAGAAAAAAGTAAATAGTCAACGTTTAAAAAGCGTTGTAATAGGTCCCCCAAAAGTGTCGTGGTTAGCAGTGTCATCTATTAGACATAAATAGACAACGTTTAAAAAGCATTGTCTATTTGTCGAATAGACAATGCTTTTTAGACACCAAAAGACAACGTTTAAAAAACGTTGTCTGTTGACACATTAGACAATATTTTTTCACACAAGCGTTGTCTATTTGTCAAATAGACAACGTTTTCAGACACCAATAGACAACAGTTTAAAAAACGTTGTCGTTTGATACATTAGACAAAGTTTTTAAACACAAATAGACAACGTTTAAAACACGTTGTCTTTTGACATATTAGACAACACTTTTTCTAAGAAGTATTGTCTATTTGTCAAATAGACAACGGCTAAAACACGTTGTCTTTTGACACATTAGACAACGCTTTTTTTAAAAAATATTGTCTATTGTACACATTAGACAACGCTTTTTCAAAAAAGTATTGTCTATTTGTTAAATAGACAACGTTTTTAGACACAAATAGACAACGGCCAAAACACGTTGCCTTATGACACATTAGACAACGCTTTTTCAGAAAAGTGGTGTCTATTTGCCAAATAGACAACATTTTGAGAGACAAATAGACAACGTTTTTTTCTATTTGAAAAACACAATCCACAACATTTAAATCCAAAATGTAAGCATTCTATGTTTCAAAATACCATACATCCCAATAATATCATACGTTTACAGTTTCAAATTCACTTTTCAATATAATTACTAGTACGTACATTGAATTACGAATTTGACTACATCCACAAAATATACCAAACTATCTATAAAATTAAGATGTGGTGCACTACCTAATCATGTGCAAAACAATTTTCTCCCAAAGTACAAGTGTAACGTCCCTGTACATCTACTGTTAACTCGAGGCTCTACATGTACCTGCTCACAAAAGTTGCCCACTCACTACGTACTTCGTCAATTTGTTCCTGTGTGTACGTTAATTCATTTTCCTTATCCCACTGAAATAAAATAACAAAAAGTTTAGTCTCCCACTATAGACTAATTGGTCAAGTCTATTATAGTTAAGATTTGAAAATAAAATATGCAAAAAATAAAGCTTAAAAAAATAACTAACCTTGGCTACAAAGTCCAAACTACCATCCTCAACTATCTCCTTCATGAAGCGCATCACAAAATAGCCGCACTCTGTATATGTTGGTTGTATAGGAGTTTCCTAAACACACTTAGTAATTATGTCATGATAAATTAACAAAAATAACAAATGTCTATGATTAAACATCTTAAGCTAATTAAATATATATACATATAAGCTAACATACCACCAAGATTATCCATTGTGGTGATTTTCGTATTTGCTTACTGTTTTACCCATTGTAAGCTTTAATGGCACTTCATGAGCAAAAAGGTGACATATAACACAATGCACATATAAAATCAGAGACGTATGTTAATAGATGAAATTTTATTGTAAAACTTTTCAATTGAACTACATTAAAAACAAAATAATTTAGAATAACATACGTGTTCACAACTTGTTTCCACTCCTCATCGATCATGCCTTGCTTTAGGGAATCCATGAAGTACACAATTATATTGTCCATATTGACAATGGTCAACACCCAATGACCTCTATACAAAAATCAGCCCCAAACACATTTTTATAACTTTACTATTCCAGATCGAACTAAATATAATAAATAAATATTTATAAATTCTTCTAACAAAATATCAGATTTCATGAGTACTACTCTAAAAACATATACATCCACTACTAACCCGGAGTTATAAGGTATCAGAAAAATTATGCCAGGATGTGCTCTTGAAAACTGAGATGCCATGTAACGTGTTTTTTGAGTTAAACTTCCACAACCTTTAGCACCAACTCGAGCAGGGTCCACAAAAGTAATCATCCTTAACATTTGTGTCTTCTTCAACACATCATATAAGTACCTAATAATTGAGCATTATTAAATAATTTTTCTTTCACAGTGCCAAATAAGATTTATTTAATTATACCTCATGTACATCACTATGTAAGTGCCTGATATTTCTGACATGGCACCAAATTGTAGAATATCTTCATACAAAATATGAGTTGGACGAGGCAACCCAAAAACTTCCTCCTCTATTACAAAGTTTATGGTCTCCGCCTTCAACTGGAGAGTACTTTTGGCATATGCACACAACACCTTTAATGAACTTGGCATAGGGTGCAGGTCATGCGATTCATTACTTGTCTTCTCGAACTTTAAGCATTTTCCAAGTTTCTAGATACAAACATAAGAATATATATTAATAAAATCAAGACTATGTAAAACTCCAATCACAATTCCATGCATAATATATACCTTTAATAGTGCCATCTTTTTGTCTTCATTGTCTTTGTTCTCACTATTGTAAACATCCTCCTTATCATCTGATTTATCATCAATTTTTACAACGGAACAACGAGCTTTGTCTGAAACATGTGCACCGTTAAGGTTTGGGGGTGTCAAGTGAACTGTGGGAATTGCTTCATCTGGGGCCGTACACTTTCCATAAATATTTGTCTCTATTTGCATAATCTTTTGCACCCAAAAATCTAGCTCTTGCGCTACAAGTTTTGCTGTCAAAGCTTGCCCCTTATCTCGCTCTTTTTCAATAAGTTTTGTTGCCAAAGCTTGCCCCTTATCTCGCTCTTCTTCAATAAGTTTTTTTACAGTTTCTTGAATGCTCTCGCTCACATACGGACTCTGGCGTCTTGGTTGGTTAAAGTAGGAACTTGGAGTCACATATCCTCCCACACCTCTAACTCGTCCATGACTCTCTGAAGTCCGCAATGCCATTGTGAGAACATCATTACTGCCGATTACGGTCAACGAACCATCATCTCCTTTTTTCTTCAATTCATCCTAAAGCATTAACAAAGAATCATCAGTAACTTATGCAATTAATAAATAATTGTTTGCAACAGTAAATAGCTAGTCAAGGAACAGTACATATCAGCCACTTTTCAAATCAACAAGAAGCAAGTAATTTGAGAAATCTAAGCAACAAAACCCAAAAGTCATGAAATGATGATGATACCAACAAGTCACAGCCAGATTATATACTCCTGAACACCAACGTTTTAAGAAATCAGTAATAAGTGCAGAACTTGAAATTTCAACCACGCTACAGAGTTCAATAACTGGACAGCGGACACCAGTGTTAATTTCAAGACTAGAAAGAGTCACAAATTGATAATTGATGAAGAAACTTGCCTGTTTGAGGAAGATTTCCCAATGATAAGTGAGACCGACGGGAAGAGCATTAGAAATACTACTACAACCATTACATACAGATGCTTATTTCTCAATTTTGGAAAAAGGAAAAGAAATTCAAGATACAACAAGTAATAGTGTGCTTTGATCTAATGTTTTGCAAACAAATATCATCATGTGATATTCCACCAAGTGCTTGAATTTGGTACACGTTTCTGATTCAGTACACTGTAAATTCCACCAAGTGCTTGCTCTGGTGCTTGAATTTCCACTAGGTATATAGGTTCCAATAGACGGGGTTTGGCAGTTATCTGCGAAGCATAGATAACCCTTTTGGCAGTTGGGATAACTTGGCCGCCCCTCCTATGAATAGCATCAGCATGGAGAACAACATCACACACCTCAAATCAAATTCGTCGCATGTTCTCTTCAGCCAACGCACCTTCCTTAGATGCCCACTGGAACCCAGCAACAACAAAATCCTTAATATGGTGGGAAGTATAATTTTTGTCTTGTTTGCTTGTTCACATTTTGACCAGAAATATAATCTTGAGCACCAACATAGTATCCACTAGTCATTTGCAAATATGAAGGACAACAGGTTCAAGTGATCATTGGAATCAAATGGTCAATATTATATAATACTTGAATCAAATTTATGTTTCTATCCATTGATCTTTAACATTAAAACTAAATCAAAGTTTCTGTTCCCATCAAAAATAATAAATCAAAATTCTGTACAACATAGGGGATAGAAATCCAGACCAATTTTATATTAATTAGAAATACTAAAGGAAATCACAAATCACAAATCAGTGAATTTGTGTGGTTTTACAAACTCTCAGACTATATGTTACTTCCACATCCTATACAGAGCTAACAAAAGGTGGTCATATAAACAAATATGCATGTAGTACTCCAGTTTTCATGTAGTACTCCAGTTCATAAATCAACAGTGATCTGCATGATAAAAACTACCGTCAAAGTCCCAATCTTTAAAAAGTTAAGTACAAGGATACCCAACTAAAATTTTAATTATTCGAAAAAATATTGTGCTAAATTTTGTTCATAAATCTACAAATGGATCAAGGGTTTATGGTAAAGTGTAAAGAGATCATTTGACAAGCACAAAAACACAAGTTCGAGTTGAAGGTCCTAGCATATCCATCGCTTGTGCAAATATAAAAGCAAGCATATCTAGCTCAGATCTTCCGTTGGTGGAACCAACACAGAACAATGGCCTAAACTTAATAAAGGCTGCAAGTAAAACTTCGAACTAGTACACAAATACATGAACCATTTCTTTAAAACTTCGAACTGGTACATGCTACAACTATGCTACATAACTTCGAACTGGTACATGTTACAACTATGAAAATCCTAATGACTTTTCTTTTATCATCTTTTTTTTTCTTCCTATTTTTATTTTATGTATACAGAACAAATATCAAATCCTGAAAAGATTCATATAAAAAATGACAACCACAAGTCAATTTCTAGCTTATGCCAAAATAACTTAATCACACAGAGTACCAAGAGTATAATGTATGACCATAGTTAAATGATAGATTGTGAAAATCAAACTGCTTTGAGCATTGATCCAGACAGATAAACAACTTTTTTGAAAAGAAAAAAAAACTGACAATGTATCAAACAAGAATTTGAAGTCTTTCTTTCTTTGGAGGTGGTAACACCTTCTTGTTTCCAGGGAAGGCAGTGCGTGAGACATCAACCAAAGCCTTGAAGCTAAATGGTTCGTGCATAGATAGATAGCTCTGACAGAACTTTCCTGTTAAGTTGGATGTTCTCCTTTATCAACCCATGCATAAAGTTATCGTAATTTACCTGATGTTCAACAGAAACAGTTGAATGTTCAACCCATCCGTACAGTTGGATGGTCCAATTGAAAGGATATTGGGTTCTCTATCAATGTTTAATGGTTATAAAAAATAATACTGAATATATATAAGCTGATGTTTCAAAGCAGCTTAAATGCGTGTCATCACATTACTTGATCAGCATCTCAACAATGATACTTGTCATTTGTAAAAAAAAATCACAACAACGATAACAATGACAGAAACTACCGCTTAGAAACAACCCAAATGTAAAAAACTCAACATATTAAACAGCCCAAATGTAAAAAACTAGTCCATTTATATTAAAGATACTAGCACAGATTTTCATAAAAGAAGAAACCTAGAATAGTTCCTATTCCTTATCAATCCAAATATCTTCACAGTCAGCTCTCATGTATTGTGACCACTCCTCGTTCAATACATCATCAAATGTCTCGACAGGTGGCATACCCTTTGTAAAGGGTTCGTGGTCAATTACAATGTCCCCCTACCTCATCATCATTGGCACAATCATAATAATCCCTATTTGGGGTTGATAATACAACTGACCACCTAGCATCTAAAGGATCTTCAATATAAAAGACTTGTTTGACTAGGTTAATTAGCCATAACAAATTGATCATTTTTAAAACCTATCCTACCAAGATTGATCAAAGTAAATCCAAGTTCATCTACTTTAATACCATTATTGTTCTCAACCCAATCGCACTTAAAGATAGGTACTCTAAACTTATGATAATCTAGCTCCCATATTTCTTGAATGATTCCATAGAAACTCATGTCTCCCACAACAGGATTTTTATCCTTTGCACTAGAAACTTGCATTGTCTTCGCCACTAGGTGCACTCCACTATTTTGAACAACTCGCACATCATCACGTGACTTGGTGTTAAAGTGCACCCCATTAACAATGTAGCTTTTATACTTTAGTACTTCCATACACGGTCCATCTGAAAGCCACCGCAAATTCTCCGTTACGTCATTGGATGCTTGGGTAAGTTCATGTTCAACCTGAATCAAAATAGTATAAATCAAGAAACAAACAAGAGCAACCTACAAACATTTACAAAGATAAAAACAATTTTACCCTTTTGCGAAACCAACCAATGAATGTGCGGTTGTGCTTATCTTGTAGCCACTTTGTTCTTTTTTTGAATATCGGATAAGTATTTGTCAAATGTATCATATGTTCACTACATGAAATAGAAGACAATCAGATTTTAGTTGTTTAATTATAAGACAAAATTCTTCTCTCTTATATAGAAAAACGTTTACCTGATATATGGTTCAACTTCATCCGTGTTGTCTAATACACAACGATGTGCTTGGTCTAACATGTCACGCTCCATAGATTCTACGGTAGCACCAGATAAGGGTTGTGTAAGACCTATATTTTGCCTCAATGGGATTCCAATAGTACTAACATCGGATAAATAGTCCTCGCAAAACTCTGAAGCTTCTTCACCAATATAACATTCAGCCATGCAACCTTCAGGCCGATTACGATTACGTACATACCCTTTTAATACTTTCATGAATCTTTCAAATGGATACATCCATCTAAAGTAAACTGGCCCACATAATCGAACTTCTCTAATAAGATGCACCACGACATGAATCATGATATCAAAGAATGATGGTGGACAATACTTCTCAAGCAAACACAAGGTTACCACTAAATCAGCTTGCATTTTATCTAGTTTTGAAATGTCAATGACTTTGTCGCTTATCTCATTAAAGAAAAAACACCATCTGATTATTGCATACCTCACCGATTTTTCCATTACTGAACGTAGGGCAACATGAAGCAATTGTTGCATTAAGGTATAACAGTCATGAAACTTAAGCCCATAGAGTTTTAGGTCTTGCAATGATACAAGACTTTTGACATTGAAAGAGCAACCTTCTGGGACTTTCATGCCATACAAAGAATTGCATACAACTCTTTTCTCTGCCCTCGATAGATTCTAAGTACTTGGAGGCAAACGTGCCTTTTTATCTCCAAAATCTGGTCGCAAATAAGTCTTAACCCCCATTTCTAAGAGGTCTAACCGAGCTGCAATCCCATCTTTGTTTTCCCCCAGAATCTCCAATAATGTACCAATAATGCTTTCGCATATATTTTTCTCAACATGCATAACATCAAGACAATGTCTAATATGAAGAAACTTCCAATACTCTAGTTCAAAGAAGATTGACTTCTTCTTCCAACAAGGTCTGTTATCCTTGTCATCAACACCAAGAGTCAAATGTTCAACCTTTCTAAATACTTCCTCTCCCGTTAGTGGAACAGGAGGTGGTCTAAATTCTTGTTCTCCATTAAATGTTACTCGCTGCTTCCGAAATGAATGATCTTGAGGCAAGAATCTTCGGCTGGTCAATGTAACAAACTTTGTTACCATGTGCCAACCTATGGCTAGGTCTATCCTCGCCATATATAGGACATGCTTTATAACCTTTTACAACACATCCAGATAAGTTACCATAGGCAGGAAAGTCATTTATAATCCACATTAATTGTACTTTGAGTATGAAGTATTCTCCTTTAAATGCATCGTACACCCCTGGAACCCCCTCCCATAAACACTTTAAATCATCAATTAATGGTACCCTAGTAGACATCTATATCATTACCTGCTTGTTTAGAACCCGAGATCAACAAAGTCAACATCATGAACTTTCTTTTCATACATAACCAAGGCAGGAAGATTATAAATAATCATTATAACAGGCCAACAACTGTATCTAGAACTAAGAGAACCATGAGGATTGATCCCATCAGCTGAAAGAGCAAGTCTAAGGCTTCTAGGGTCTTTAACAAACTCCGGCCACTTATCATCCACTAGCTTCCAAGATGGTGAATCTGATGGATGACGCATATGAACATCGCTCATTTTATTACTAGCATGCCAAGTCAAACTCTCAGATGTCCTGCTAGATTTAAACATACGTTTAAACCTCGAGATAGGAGGAAAGTACCACAACACCTTCGCAGGCACCCCCTTCTCTTACATGCTCATTCTTATCTATCTTCCACCTTAAGAGACGACATTTTGGGCAATTAGTCACCTGGTCAAATTCCTTTCTGTACAAGATGCAGTGATTAGGGCAAGCATGTATTTTCTCATAATCCATTCCTAAGGCATGTAAAGTCTTCTTTGTCTTGTACAAGGAGCAAGGTAATTTGTTACCTTCTGGAAGAAGTTCAGTCAGAAAAATCAAGTGATCTGTGAAACCAACATCACTCAACCCATGCTTCGATTTCAAACTGTAGAGTCTAACAAGTGCAGTTAACTTACTAAATTTACAACCAGGGTACAAGGGCTCATCTCCATCCCCAATCGCATTAAGAAATTCACCCGGATCATTTGAGAAATCCCCAAAAGCATTAGCTTCCATATCTACTATTTCATAGACATAGCCTTGTTCAGTAGTGCCTACAAAACGTTCATTTGCATCTACATTTGACATATTACGTTCTCCATGCCATACCCAAGTTTGATAACTAGTATCAACACTATTAAAATACAAGTGATCCCTTATAATTCCAACACCGAATTGTAAAATGTTTCCACATTTTACGCAAGGGCAATGAATAAGATTCACATTTCTCACGTTGTCTACCGCAAACCTTAAGAATTCATCAACACCTTACTTCATACTCTCGTGACCTTTTATCAGCACACATCCATGACTTGTCCATCTTAAAAAAACAAAACATGTCATGTAGAGTCCAACACTAAATATAAGACAATATATATCAAAGGCTATGTAAAGCATATAATAACAGTCGATACAAAACAGGTTTTTTTTTTTCTGTTTCCTTTATATCAAAGTAGATTCTTTTAGTTTGTATAAATTCTTGGTTTGGATTTATTTGACTCTTAATATTGGGGGAGAGTTGTAATTTCTTTTTTTCTTTCTAATTTTCAATATTGTGATCTACCCTTTTCTTAGTAATAATATTTAGTGCCTGCTGCCAAATCGTATCACATACAGAATAACCCAAAGGCATTGTAATTCTGCCGTCCGAAAAAAAGAGGAGAAAAATTAACTAAAATATGACTTCTTCTTCAATGGTGGAAGGGGCTTGCTTAGTCCAACCAAGTTAACAATCACAAAGGAGCTGTTGCATGCATATGTTCTAGCTAGCTACAGTAGTCCACTTAACAATTTGAGTACATGTTTGATAATAGGTTGTAAAATGCAAAATACTATTTTATTTGATTTGTCCTGATAAGAATAGAATACCAAAACCATCTTAATTACAGTTAACCAGATAACAATAACACATGATGCAGAAAAGGCACACAATCTTTAAAAAACAATCATGTATCCAGGATTTGAAACCTCAGCACATTCAACAATAAAGGGAATGGGAGAACCCTACAAAATTCCAACATAAAACACTACATCTAATTATTCAAGTTTAAATTTCTACCATGGAATGTTGAATATGTTTCATCACTTCAAACATTTTTCAAATATAAAACTGAAAAGAGGATAGATTTTAAGATTAAAATCATAATTTGAAGAAAAAATTAACACACCCAACTTAGAACTTACCTTTGAGGAAACAAATCAGAGAACTAGAGCTACTCAGATCAACTAAGAAACCATCGACCACCGACCGACCGAGAAACCTCTGACTAACCTCGAACTCACCGACCGAGAAACCTCCGACCAATCGAGAACCAGCGAGCGACGGAGAACCAGCGACCGAACGAGAACCAAAGATCGAACGAGAACCAGAGAACCACCGACTGACCGAGAACCAGAGAAACCAGAGAGCGAGATGGATAGACTGGAGACCACCGACCGAGAAATCTATACGCTATTGAAGAAGCCTAAGAAATGATAGGTTAGTAAAATCCCCTCCGTGTTTTTTTAATAGATAACGGTTTTTAAAGCAAACGTTATAATTTTAAAACAAAAAATTGGCCCTTTTAAATAGACAACACTTTTTTATATCAAACCACAACACTTTTTCAAAAAAATATTATGGAAAAGTAAACCACAATGTTTTTATAAAAGCGTTGTCTATTAAGTGTCATCTATTTACTGTTTTGTAGTAGTGATCAAAAATTCAATTTTTTAAATAAAATTGGATTGATTTAAAGCTAGTAGTTGGGATTAGTTAAATAGAGATTTCTGTGGGTTCGACACTCTATCTTATCACTTTATTATTTGTTGATTGTGTATACTTGCACGTAATTGTTGATTGTGAAATCAGAAAACATATATCTATAACATTATTTCTCACATCTGTCTCAGAGAACCCAACATTACTCATACATCCTCCCAATGAGCTAAGAACATTTATCATCCTACTTGAACCAATCCCAACAATATTAATGTTGGTTTTGCATAAGCAAGTACATATATACAGTCATATTGTAAAATAGCGGAAGAATGATATAAATAAAGTTTAAATTTTTTCTGTACTCCCATGAATCACCATATGTAATATTATTAATCGAGGAAATATAAAAGATATACCTTATGAAAATAATAAAAATCCTTGCTATGATATTCAAGATCTAGTTATTTGATCCTTCGTGTTTCTCCAATTACTCGGAGCAAACATTCATTAGCCAAGTGTGCAATGCTCTAAAGGTGATCAACAAAAGGTATATTGATTGAAGAAGTGAATTTAGGTTCTACAAGACCTTGGGTGGCTAGCCATAATTCTTTATCTCCTAACTCCTTAGGTTTTAGAGAATACTTGCAAGAGTTGCATTAGTTTTTTTTCCACAATTAAGACCCCTCTTATTTATAGACTAACCCTCCTTCCTAAATCTTTTAGGACTTAGGATTTTAATTTATTTCTCAATATAATTAGGAACTAAATAATAATAATAATAATTAATAAGACTCTTCGTATTTATTTATAATTAGTATTTCTCCAAATAATTAATTATAAATATTAAGTTATTTAATTTATTCCACTAATAAATTAAATAGTTAATTTATTATTATCAAGCCAATTAATTTATAATAATAATAATAATAAGACTCCTTTTATTAATTTATAATTTAGTATTTCTCTATATACTTAATAATAAATATTAATCTATTTAATTTATCCCACTAACAAAATAAATACACTTAATTCATTATTATTAAGTCAATCACTTCTAAAATTATATTTCTCTGTTTATAGTGTGACCCTTTAGGTTCAATAGTAAGCCGGTAGTAAAATAAATAAATTAAAATCATTCCAATATTATTTATAATGAATTAAACTCTTTTAATTCAAATATAAATAGATAATATTTATTCTATATCATGAGTGACACCTTACAATAATGTATCATGACTATCCGGATAATATAAAATCAAGATTTAATCACAAAGAACCTATTTAATAAATAGTTACCGTAAATAGTGGTAGATCCTTTGTTGATCATTCACTTACCTCCATGTACACTTTATTATACTCGAACATATCCTATAACATACACTGTAGTATTAAGGAATATGTCAAAGTATAACTCAGAAAACACAAGGTATTATGACGATCTCAAGTCAAATGATCACTTGTACTACTATCACTGTAGAAACTTCTATTGACAGACAAGTAAAACTCCATTAGAGTTCCTTTAAGCGAGTCACGTTCAGTGAACTTATTCTCCAATAAGTACATACATACTTGCTTTAGTGTCTCCACACAAATGATTATGAGATCAATCATTTTCTTCAACAGAGCAATCATAATATGTACTAATCTATCCGGAATCAGCAACCCCACATTAGTGATCCAACGATTAGGAACATTTTAGTTTTAAGCTATTTTCAATTTAGATCGCATTAGTATGATCATCATCATGATTCTAAAAATATTGCTTCCAAAATTATGGGTTTGTCACATTTATTTAATTCAACTAATTAAACAAGGATAAATAATGCATTTAATTAAATAAATTCTTTTATTAAAATATGAACAAAATTACAAAGTAAATGCATTATCACATCAAATGTGATTAGCTCGAGGGCATACTACTTTCAATTAAGGGTTTCAATTAAATCCCTAGCAACTCTTGAAATATTTTTGTGTGTTTCGAATATGTGAAACTTTACTTGGGGACATAAATTCTTGATTATGCTTCAGCTTAAGAGTAGACACAAACCAATTATCTTTACTTTTATAATGCACACCATAAAGTTTTACTCTACATTCTGTTCTATCAATTGAGTCCATCCTCCTCTTTCCCTTATTATTATTATTTTCATCTTCGAAGATAACCTCATTTTTCTTAACAACCATATATCCATGTTTACGACACTGATACAATTTAGAACAAAAATATTGAGAATTCACATGTTTTCTGCTAGTTTTTATTCTTACTTCAAATCCAACACGTTTCACATATTTTCTAAAAAAAATATTCAACATCTTCCAACATATCAAAATTTGACCAACATAAGGAATTCAACTAGACTTGTTACATCATTATTATCATGCATTTCTTCCTCAGTACTTGAAATTGAATAAAATGATTTCTCATCAAACAATTCCATGTCAAAACAAATTAATCACTTGTACCGTACTTGGCTGATGTTCGTCTCCTGGTATGTTTTCTAATTGGCTATACTCTCTCAATGGTATAAGAAGGTGAAGAAAGAAGAAAGAAAAGCAATCTGGTATGCTAAGTACTTGTTCTGCTCTATCAAGTTGATTGAAGTATTGAAGAAAAAGGATGATCATTTAGGTTAATAAGTCCTACCGTCCGCACTTTAGTTCTGGAAACGCGGTAAAACATATGTCTTGTTAGGTTAACGTCCTACCATCCACACTTTAATTATGCGGACGGGTAAAACATATATTTTATTGTTCGCAATTTGGTTCTGCAGATGTGGCATAACTACAAAAAAGTTAAATTTAAATATATTAATTCTTTCATTTTTCTTACATATTCTTATCTAAAATGATAAGAAACATGCATGGCTAAACAAATGAAATCAAACAATATATATTTGATTCCATTTGTTAGTCATGTTCATGTTTCTCATCATCCCATATAAGACGAATCACGCATCACAAAAATATGCAAGAAGAAATAGAAAATTTGAAAGTCTTAAATCGAACTTGTGTAATTCAAGATCGCTAGTATGAAGATGAGAATAAAATCCAAAAGTGTAGATATTCAGAACTTTAGTTCTGCGGACGGGTGATATGACCAAAAAAGTTTGATTTAAAGCTATCAATCTTCCATTCAGTTGTTTAGCCATGCGTGTTTCTCATTATCCAAATCACATGAATTAGTAAGAACAAGAATATGCAAGAAGAAATGAAGAATTTGATAGCCTTAAATCGAACTTTTCTAGTTTAAGATCGTCACTGCCAAAATGAGATGAGATCCAAAAGTCATATTATGAAGAACGCAACTAGACATAAGTATTCAGCGTTTGAAGATTAATTGAAAATATACTCAGCATCCGTAATTTAATTTGCGGACGGGGGATAATAACACTTGGCATATATAGTGTTAATTCACAGTTTAATTCTGCAGATGAAGGAGGGATATTTTTGATAATTTTCCCGTCTACAGAACTAAACTGCAGGCTCCCCCATAATAAAGTGCAGATGGGGCTTCCTTCTTACTGTTCGATGGACGGCTAAGATTTGTTGTAAGAATAACCTTATCTTTACAACGTTAATTAATCAGTCCTCATATATATGTGTGTGTGTGCGCGCGCACATGTGTATATATTTATATAAATATTAATTTGATTTTTTTTACCAAAACATTACAAAAATGACATTGTCTATAAGAATGTCATTTTTATAGTAAATCTTTTAATTAAATGTTGACTAAATAAGAATCAAATTATCAAATCAATCATATATAACATGAATACAAAAGCACAAAAAAATGAATATAGATATAAAATGAATATGTTAAGGGTTGGTTTGGTAACCATTTTTGTGTTTGTTTTGTTTTGTTTTATTTATTTTATTTTCTGAATAACAGTACACAAAAAGCGTGGTTTGGTTACTGTTTTTTTTTTTTTCATTTTGCAAACATTTTATATCTGTTGGGCCCAAAACTCAAAACAAGAAAAGACGTTTTGTTTTGTTACTAAAAAATGAAAACATGCCTAGGAGTATTGTTTAATGAGATTTGGTTATAAAACCTTGAAGCAAAAAATCAATTAAATTATCAAAATATATTTAAAGATCAAAATTAGTCAAATCTTCCTTCCCTAAAACAAATTGCGAGTCGAAATTGGACCTTTTGTATGCAAATCAAAGTACTAAATATCACTCATTTTTTTTCTTACTTTTCTGTGTTTTATAAAAACTCATCATCATATTCATAATAAAAAAAACCTTAAAATTGAATTTATATTCTATCTATATATATAAGACTAGTAATTGCTTGTGCCTAAAGGCACGGCGTAACGAAAAATTAGATTTAAATTCGAAAAATACTACATTACCTAAAAAATTTTTGCAACCTAAAATAACTTACGATCAGACATAACAAATATATTATATGGGAAAAATGTAAGTACACAGCTGTGTAGTGCACAGTAGGCTATAGCGACGGTTTTCTAGGGCTATAGCGATGGTTTGTCTGTCGCTATAGACAGAATATCTATGGCGACAGACAAACCGTCGCTATAGTCCTAGAAAACTGTCGTTATAGTCTACTGTGTAGCTACACAGCTGTGTAGCTACATATAGCCCATATTATATTATAAAATATATTAATAACTAAAATATAAATATGTTAAAAAGCATATTAATGACTTTAATTACCAATTTTATTTAAGGTAGGAGACATTTAGTTAAGTAATAACCCCTCATAAATTGGTAATTAAACAGGAGGAGTATTATATTCTTTTTGTTTCGGAAAGGTACTTGCCAACATCTAATCCTGGAAGGAATAGGAAAAGGAAGGATGGAAGGAAAAAAGGATTTCCAATTTATTTCTTTATAAATTGGAACTGATTGATGTTTAATAGTCAGAATTACATAAAGATCGATAGAGCTAGGATGAGTACTAATACTAGTAGTAATAATAATATATTTTCCAGAGTTCCATATGATATATTGGTGGCTATAGCGAAGCAAGTAGGTTCTTTCATAGATTTCATTGCTTTTGCGGGTGTTTGCACTTCATGGCGATCGGCTGCGGTCGAGTCAAACAGATTTAATGGATCAATACTGCCTCATTTTTCATCATGGCCATGGCTTATGCTTGCACAAAATCATGATAATGGTGGTCGTCGAGAGGTGTATAGTCTCTCCAAGAAGATGACTTTTAAGGTAAAATTACCCGAAGCCCGAAGCCAATGATAAGAAATGCTATGCATCAAATGGTTGGCTAATTACTATTGCCTGAGATTTATCCATTCATTTGTTGCATCTCTTATCTCGTATTCAAATTAAACTCCCATATCTCAATTCTACTCTTCACTATCATGATCCACCACACGAATTCGTACATGACCATGACCATGAGGCAGTTTTATGCCATTGATGGTAGGCAGAATTGTTTTTGTTGATGTTGCAGGGCCTAATCCTAGTATGGGAGATATTGTCACTATAAATTCCCAAAGAAATACATAGAAAAATGGGGATAAATTGTATTTGGTGGACACTTCATCATCATCATCTAAGATGGAAATGGCGGGGAAATTATTGGTTGTTTGTCGAATAATAAAAGTCGAGTTTGGTGGAGAAGGAAGTTCTGTGCATGGTTATGAGGCAACTGGGATTCCAAGTTTTTGAGGTGGATTTAGGGCTTGGGACTTGGAGGGAGGTGAAGAATTTAGGGGATATAGTTTTGTTTTTCGGGCACAATTCTTCTTTCTATCTCGAGAGCAACAGCAACAATGGCAACAAAGCCCAATTCTATTTACTTTGCCGATGACGATATAGAACACAATTATAATTGTATTGGCGGAGGAGGCGGAGATACGGGGATTTATAACTTACAAGACGGAAGTATTTCGCCTCACTTTGATGGCAACTCCTTCAGTAGAGTCAGTCCACCAATGTGGTTTACACCATAATTTAGCTGTATTTATTTTGGGTTTCTACTAGTTTTTATTTGAGTTTAGGATACTACTACTACATACTCTATTTCTTGGGTTGTCTTGCAAGTGTTGGTATTTATTTATAAAACAAATTTGCAAAATTTTTGTGGTTATCAATAATACATTTTTGTTCCATATCTATCTTTAAAAATAATACTCCTCCCGTTTTAAATTATAAGATTATTATTATTGATTTTTGAAACTCATAGTGACAACATTTGTTAGGCCAACTGTGATGCCCCCAAAATAAGTTCAATACTCAACCTATTCTGAGTCGTCAAATACATGGTACAATACTCAACCCATTCTGAGTCGCCAAATACATGGTACAGAATCCAAATACAATCTTTCATATTAAACGGTCGTGCAAAATACGACCACACAACTGTGAGTGTCCATACAGACATGTAAAAAATATAAGCATTCAAACCAAGTCCTCAGTACATTTATTATCACACTATTTTAAAAAAAAATAGTGAGAAGTTCTACAGCTCTAACTCGGACCATCACTCCATTCTTCGACTAATACCCGCGATATTCTCATTTCCTGAAGAGAACAATAGAAGAAAAGAGTGAGCTCAACTAGCCCAGTAAAAAATATTATTACTAAGATAATGAAAAACAAATTATCGTTAGCCTTCAATAAATCAGATAAAATATTGTGGACAACACGTTTTTGATCAATATTCGCAGCGGATATAACAATTCATTAGAAGAGTTAAGTAGAGAATGATGTCTACTATCTTCTTTTATTTAAAAGTTCATCATCAATATTTTATCCCTGTAACATTAATCAATATACATCTCGAATCAAATATTCATCTTTTGCACTACGGGCCAAAGATATTCATTTGTATCACCAGTTGGTCATGTTCATCTCAACACCTGTCCATCTTTGCACTACGGGCCAAAGATATTCATCAGATAATCATTCATCTTTGTACTACAGGCCAAAGATATTCATCAAGTAATCATTCATCTTTGCACTACAGGCCAAAGATATGCAGTTATATCACCATTTAGGACTGAAGATGATGAAAAATAATACGAATAACGAATCTAGTGATATAAAGGACAAATATTAGAGAATTTATCCAGAGTTTAAGAATGAAGATCAAAACCTGGATCCAATCAAAGATGATTTGAATAGTACCCCGTGAATAGTAATTTGTGAATAGTAACTAGTGAATAGTAACTCGACATGAAAAAGATAAAAATTTCACAAGAAAGTTCAGACCAATATTCCAGTGAAATGATATTAGATGAAGCGCAAAACTAAAGGAATTTCTGATCATTTCAGAAATTATAGAAGCAATACTTACCGTAGTAAGTTTAGAGTTAGGAATCTGAAATGAAACAATATACGAAACTGCAATTGGATTTTTACCCGTCAGGCGGTAGTCCGCTCAGACAGATTATTTTTACAATTTAATAACAACTGAATACGAAGGGTTATTCACCAGGCATGCGGTAGTCCGCGTAGACAAGTTATTCCCACAGAATAATAAAGAATGAAATAACAACAGAATTTCACCATACATGCGGTAGTCCGCGTAGACAGGCTATTCCAACAGAATAATCAAGAATGGAATAACAACCATTACGAGTATTGAAAGAAAATAACTCTTTTCATAAATACGAAAGAAATAATATCCCATTACCTTAAAAATTTGGAGACTGCACTAGTGCAATAACAGAATACTCTTCTTCTTTCTCTTTTATTCTCTCTATACTTTCCCTCTCTATAGCTTTAGTGAATTGGTGAGAAATAATGAAGAAATGAGCTTCTATTTATAGGCTCGACAGAGTAAGGGTAAAATAGTCTTTTCGTCATAATTTATGGCATCATCGCTTACATTATCGATCCTATGACATCATTGCTTACCTCATCGCTTCAATGACATCCTTGCTTACCTCATCGCTCCGATGACATCATTATTTGCATCATAAGAGTTCAAATTCAATTTGCACTCTTCCACCTCATTTAACTTTTATTCCATAAATTTACTATAATAATGTTACCATTCTAATTATAAAAATCATACTATTATATAATCACATCATACTACTATAATGTAATATTATAACAATATATTTGAATGAATTATTTTATTGAAAAGGATAAAATACTAACTTTCAACAAATGTCATATGTTAAAAATTCATCCGTTTAAATTCACATTGAATAAATATTTCTTTATCATATATATCAAAAATTAATTATTCACAAATAATATTACAGAACTACAATATTGACAACTAGGTAGTTCCCAAGAAAGAGGGGGCCTTCCGATAAGGATTTCTCCTTACTGGCGCACAATTAATCAACCCCTTTTCTAGACAGAACTTCCTTAGACATTGCCAGTAATGCTATCTAATAATATTATTCAAATAATATGAATTATTGATTTGATAATTTGAAATACTGTGCAATGACAATTATTGAATCACTAATATAAAATAGCAAAGTAGCACTTATTGATATAAATTATCAACATAGCAAATATTGAACCAATAAAATATTATGCAATTATTGAATCAATAATATAAAATATTGAACAGTAATTACTGTAACAATAATTGAGTAATTGCCTTCCTACGTAAGAATCAATAATTCAAAATACTGTGCAATATCGTGTGCTACTGTGCAACACCACGTATTACTGTATTTTAATCACCGGGTATTTCAACAGTACTAACGGTAACAGTTTTATCGTTATTTTTATAAAAAGGTTACTTTTGTCGCTTTCTATATTCGACATTCATTCCGTTGTGGGGTCCACCAATGACTGCGCCGTCGTACGAATATTCTCCGACAAAAAGATATTCCTCGACCAAACGAATATTCCCCGACACAATGAATATTTTATAACCACTTGCTTACTTTGTAAACTTTGCACATCTCACCCATAACTTATCACATTTATCAAATCAACACCTTACTATTTCAAAATAATATATAAAGAAAATTAAATCTTATTCATAAAATTTGGGGTCTTACAACCTCCCCTCCTTATAAAATTTCATCCTCGAAATTAACGTACGTACCTGGTATGTCAAAAAGGTGAGGATACCTCGCTTTCATTTCCGATTCTAACTCTCAGGTCATTTCCTCGATATCATGGTTCCTCCACAAAACTTTAACTTGAGGTATAACCTTTGAGCGTAGGACATGTTCCTTCCTATCCAAGATCTTGACAGGTACCTCCTTGTATGTTAAATCTTCTACTATCTCGTCTGGTTCTAACTCAATAATGTGGTTTGGATCTTTCACATATTTATGAAGCACCGATATATGAAAAACGTTATGAACACGAGACATGCTTGGAGGTAAGGCGAGTCTATAGGCCACATTTCCTACTCGGTCAAGGATTTCAAATGGACTAATGAATCATGGGTTGAGCTTTCCTCTCTTTTCGAATCTCGTAACTCCTTTCCATAGAGCAACAAGTAACAATATATGATCTCCGACATTAAACTCCAAGTCCCTTCGATGAAGATCAGCATAACTCTTTTGTCGATCTTGTGCAGTTTGTATACGTTGCCGGATCATTTGATTCTTTTCCGTAGTCATACGTACTAACTCCGGTCCCAACAATGTTACTTCACCCACCTCGTCCCAGCATACCGGAGAACGACATTTTCGTCCATACAACCACTCGAATGGAGCCATGCCTGTACTTGCTTGATAACTGTTGTTGTAGGAGAATTCCACTAATGGTAGGTACTTATCCCAACTCCCTTTGAAGTCTAGAACACAAAGTCTCAATAGATCTTCAAGAGTTTGGATAGTCCTTTCCGATTGCCCGTCCGTTTGTGGATGATATGCCGAACTGAATCGTAAATTCGTGCCCATAACTTTCTGCAAGCTGACCCAAAATCGTGAAGTGAATCTTGAGTCACGATCCGAAACTATAGGTACTGGCATGCCATGCAATCTCACAATCTCATTCACGTACATACGAGCAAGACGTTCAAGGGAATAAGTCTCATGTATCGGCAAGAAATGAGCAGACTTGGTTAATCTATCAATAATAACCCAAATCGCATCTATGCCTTGAGAAACCTTGGGAAGACCCGTAACGAAATCCATGGTAATGTGTTCCCACTTTCACTTTGGAATCTCAAGTGGTTGCAATGGACCCTTTGGCACTTGATGCTCCGCCTTGACACGTTGACACGTTAAACACCTCGAGATGAACTCCGCAATCTCTCTCTTCATATTGCTCCACCAAAATGTATGTCGAAGATCACAATACATTTTGGTACTTCCAGGATGGATTGTAAATAGGTGTGTTGTGTGCCTCCATCATGATTTTATACTTCAAATCAGAATCGTCAGGAACACAAAGTCTGGAGTTGACTCGAAGTATTCCTTCTTCATCAATCCTTGCTTCTGGAATAACACCTTCTTGCACCTTCTTCCTCATATTCATCAGCTCCGGGTCTGTAGCTTGAGCAGCTTTAACTTTATCAATCAAAGCTGGTTCTACGCGTATACTTGACATCATCGCATGGGTCCCCGGAGTCTTGAACTCTATCTTCATCTTTTGTAAATCACACAAAATAGGCCTTGAAAGCATCGCATTCATTCCCGCATATGATCTTCTACTCAACACGTCAGCTACCATGTTCGCTTTTCCAGGATGGTATTGGACGGTATGATTGTAATCTTTCAATAGCTCAAGCCAACGTCGTTGCCGCATGTTGAGTTCCTTCTGGGTGAAGAAATACTTGAGGCTCTTATAATCCGTATAGATCTCCACTTTCTCCCCATATAGGTAGTGTCTCCAGATCTTCAATGCGAAAACGACTGCTGCCAACTCTAGATCATGAGTAGGATAATTCCTCTCATATTCTTTGAGTTGTCACGAGGCATAGGCTATGACTTTCCCATGTTGCATGAGAACACATCCTAACCCTTTGCCCGAAGCATCGCTGTAAATGACAAATCCATCCGAACCAAATCGTATTGTCAGAACAGGTGCCGAAATGAGTCTCCTCTTGAGCTCTTGAAAGTTCTTCTCGCATTCCTCGTTCCATACGAATTTTGTATCTTTCCTAGTCAGCTGAGTTAATGGAGTAGCGATTCGAGAAAATCCTTCCACTGAATCTCCTACAATAACCAGCTAAGCCCAGAAAGCTACGTACTTCAGTCACCGACTTCGGTTGTTCCCAACTTTGTATTGCTTCAATCTTCGCCGGGTCAATAGATACTCCACATTTTGATACCACGTGCCCAAGGAATGCTACCTCATTAAGCCAGAACTCACATTTTTTCAGCTTGGCATATAGCTTATTTTCACGAAGCCTTTGAAGTACCAGCTTCAAGTGGTGCTCATGATCTTCACGGCTTTTGTGAATAGATGAGGATGTCATCAATAAAGACAACCACGAACTGATCCAAATATTCCTTGAATACACGGTTCATCATATCTATAAAAGCAGCAGGAGCATTAGTCAATCCAAAAGACATGACTAAGAATTCATAATGCCCGTATCGAGTTCTGAAAGCAGTCTTCGGAATATCCTCAGTTTTAATCTTCAGCTGATGATATCCAGAACGAAGATCGATCTTTGAAAAGAATTGTGCACCTTGCAACTGGTTGAACAGGTCATCAATATGAGGTAACGGATACCTATTCTTGATGGTGACATGGTTCAACTCCCGATAGTCAATACAAAGTCGCATACTCCCGCCTTTCTTCTTTACGAATAAAACAGGAGCACCCCAAGGAGATGTACTAGGACGTATAAAACTGATGTCTAACAACTCCTGTAGTTGGACCTTTAACTCCTGAAGTTCAAAAGGAGCCATTCGATATGGGGTTTTAGAAATGGGTTTTGTACCGGGTTTAAGGTCAATAAAGAATTCAACTTCACGTTCCGGGGGTAGACCGAGAAGTTCTTCGGGAAATACATCAGGAAACTCATTAATAACAGAAATATCATTTAAACCTGACGTATTCTGGTTTAGATCAGTGACATGGGCTAAGAAAGCTTGACATCCGTTTTTCAATAAACGAATAGCTTTATGACTTGAAATAACATTGATTGATTTTAGTGGTTTGGTTGTTTGAATTCGCACAATAGGCTGGTTAGGAATATGAAAACTAACAACCTTACAAAAATAATCAATTTTGGCATGATAAGTGGTCAACCAGTCAATTCCTAAAATCACATCAAATGCAAGTATTTTCAAAGATATAAGATCAACAGGTAGGGTGAGGGTACCAATTTGAATCGAGCAAGATTTATAAACTGTAGATGTAACGAAGGTTTCTCCCAACGGAGTTTCAACAGATAAGTCAAAGTCTAATTTCTCAGGTGTCAAGTTCAAACGTTGAGCACAAGCAGGTGAAATAAAAGAATGGGTAGCACCGGTATCTAATAAAGTGTAAACTTCGCAAGAGTTTATTATCAGCTTACCCGTAATAACCTCATTCGGGTTCCTTGCTTGTTGGGCAGTCACGACAAAAGCTCTTCTAGGAACCACTGACTTTGACTTGTTAGGGATAGCCTTTGGAGTCACCATCCCTGCTGGACTTGGTTTCGCTATAGGACACACTCGAGCTACGTGCCCTTCCTTTCCACATTTATAACACACCTTAGATTGTTGTGTGCAGTTGGGGCTGATTTGTCGCTCTTGCCCTCATTTATAGCATACGACCGGCGGTCGTTCTCCTCCCCTAGAAACAGTTGATGTTGGTGCTGCTGTCGATGCTTTCACATTCTCATTGTTGTACCTTCTCTTTTTGAAATCTCCCCCCTGACTCACTTCTTCTATTATCATGGCCACGATTACCACCGGAGTGTTTACCAGCTTCTGTTATGATACTTTCCTCCCTGCTGGTTGTCATTGTTCCGATGACTACTGCCACTGGTACGACCTTGGTTGTTGTCCTTTGGTTGAACATAATCATTATCTCGTTCTAATAACTAGGCCCTGTTCACTACATCCGAATATAGAGAAAATTTATGAGAAATGAGGTATTAACGAATCTTGGGTTTCAAACCTCTCAGAAACATCCGCGTTATACGTTCTCATTCTCCACCAAATGAGGTGCAAACCGGGATAACACTGCGAACTTAGCCTCGTACTGGGACACAGTCATGTTGTTCTGTTCCAGTCTGATAAACTCTACCTCTTTCATGTGACGAATACTTTCTGGAAAGTACTTGTCATTGAACAGTTTCTAAAACGCCCCCCAAGACATCTTGAGTGCTACAGGCTGGGTACGCTTCACAGATTTTCACCAGTAATCTGCCTCTCCACGGAACGTAAAGGTGGCAAATGGAACCTTATGTTCCTCCGTGCATCCCAAGACATCAAATATCTTGGTAATCTGCTTAATCCAATTTTCTGCCTTGATTGGATCTGGCTTTCCCTGAAACTCTGGTGGTCCCAACTCTTTAAACTGCTTGGCAGTGACAAGCCGCGAGTTGTTATTTCCACCTGTATTATGAACACGAGTCTCCCTCATTTGGTTTTGCATGAACTACAAAAAGCTTCTGAACATCCCGTCATTTATCATTTCTTCGGTAGGGTTGTTTACAAGAGGAATATAGCCTTCCTGTTGCACGTTCTCCTGGTTGGTGATTAAAGGTGTCTCAACGGTCTCATTCACTCCATTGTTTAGATTTTCAGCTGCTATTCTCAAATACTGCCACAAAACAAGGGTTAATCAAATAAATTAACATATCACATATTAACCCTATGTTCCAACCGACCAATTAAATAACAATTAAGCTTAGGTAGGATACACTAGCGAAGGTTTTACTCGTCTCTCCCCTCCTAGTTCTATTCCCAGATCTCCGCCAGAGATCATATCCCTAAGCTCTGATACTAACTGTGACGCCCCCAAAATAAGTTCAATACTCAACCCATTCTGAGTCACTAAATACATGGTACATAATTCAAATACAATCTTTCATATCAAACGGTCGTGCAAAATACGACCACATAACTGTGAGTGTCCATACAGACATGTAGAAAATATAAACATTCAAACTAAGACCTCATTATATTTATTATCACACTATTTTAAAAAAAATAGTGAGGACTTCTACAGCTCTAACTCAGACCATCACTCCATTCCCAGACTAGTACCCGCGATATTCTCATTTTCTGAAGAGAACAATGGAAGAAAAGGGTGAGCTCAACTAGCCCAGTAAAGAATATTATGACTAAGATAATGCAAAATAAATTATCGTTAGCCTTCAATAAATCAAATAAAATATTATGGACAACACGTTTTTGATCAATATTCGCAGCGGATATAACAATTCATTAGAAGAGTTAAGTAGAGAATGATGTCTACTATCTTCTTTGATTTAAAAGTCCATCATCAATATTTTTTCCCTGTAACATCAATCAATATACATCTCGAATCAAATATTCATCTTTTGCACTACAGGCCAAAGATATTCATTTGTATCACCAGTTGGTCATGTTCATCTCAACACCTGTCCATCTTTGCATTACAGGCCAAAGATATTCATCAGGTAATCATTCATCTTTGCACTACAGGCCAAAGATATTCATCAAGTAATCATTCATCTTTGCACTACAGGCTAAAGATATTAAGTTATATCACCATTTAGGACTGAGGATGATGAAAAATAATACGAATAACGAATCTAGTGATATAAAGGACAAATATTAGAGAATTTATCCAGAGTTCAAAAATGAAGATCAAAACCTGGATCCAATCAAAGATAATTTGGAAGAAAAAAAATATTTTTTTACTGCGAATAGTACCCTGTGAATAGTAACTCGTGAATAGTAACTCGACATAAAAAAGATAAAAATTTCACAAGAAAGTTCAGACCAATATTCCAGTGAAATGATATTAGATGAAGCGCAAAACTCAAGAAATTTTTAATCATTTAAGGAATTATGGAAGCAATACTTATCTTAGTAAGTTTAGAGTTAGGAATCTGAAATGAAACAATATACGAAATTGCAATTGGATTTTCACCCGTCAGACGGTAGTCCGCTCAGACGGATTATTTTCACAATTTAATAACAACTGAATACGAAGGGTTATTCACCAGGCATGCGGTAGTCCGCGTAGACAGGTTATTCCCACAGAATAATAAAGAATGGAATAACAACAGGATTTCACCATGCATGCGGTAGTCCGCGTAGACAGGTTATTCCAACAGAATAATCAAGAATAGAATAACAACCCTTACGAGTATTGAAAGAAAATAACTCTTTTCATGAATACGAAAGAAATAATATCCATTACCTTAAAAATTTGAATACTGCACTAGTGTAATAACAGAATACTCTTCTTCTTTCTCTCTTATTCTCTCTATACTTTCTCTCTCTATAGTTTTAGTGAATTGGTGAGAAATAATGAAGAAATGAGCTTCTATTTATAGGCTCGGCAGAGTAAGGGTAAAATAGTCTTTTTACCATAATTTATGACATCCTTGCTTACCTCATCGCTCCGATGACATTATTGTTTGCATCATAAGAGTTCAAATTCAATTTGCACTCTTCCACCTCGTTTAACTTTTATACCATGAATTTACTATAATAATGTTACCATTCTAATGATAAAAATCATACTATTATATAATCACATCATACTACTATAATGTAATATTATAACAATATATTTGAATAAATTATTTTATCAAAAAAGATAAAATACCAACTTTCAACAAATGTCACATGTTAAAAATTTCTTTGTTTAAATCCACATTGAATAAATATTTCTTTATCATATATATCAAAAATTAATTATTCACAAATAATATTATAGAACTTCTTTAAACATTGTCAATAATGCTATCTAATAATATTATTCAAATAATATGAATTATTGATTTGATAATTTAAAATACTGTGCAATGACAATTATTGAATCACTAATATAAAATAGCAAAGTAGCACTTATTGATATAAAATATCAACGTAGCAAATATTGAACCAATAAAATATTATGCAATTATTGAATTAATAATATAAAATATTGAACAGTAATTACTGTAACAATAATTGAGTAAGTGCCTTCCTACGTAAGAATCAGTAATTCGAAATACTGTGCAATATCGTGTGCTACTGTGCAACACCACGTATTACTGTATTTTAACCACCAGGTATTTCAACAGTACTAACGGTAACAGTTTTGCCGTTATTTTATAAAAAGGTTACTTCTGTCGCTTTTTATATCCGACATTCATTCCGTTGTGGGGTCCACCAATGACTGCGCCGTCGTACGAATATTCTCCGACAAAAAGAATATTCCTCGACCAAACGAATATTCTCCGACACAACGAATATTTTATAATCACTTGCTTACTTTGTAAACTTTGCACATCTCACCCATAACTTATCACATTTATCAAATCAACACCTTACTATTTCAAAATAATATATATAAAAAATTAAATCGTATTCATAAAATTTGGGGTCTTACACCAACCTTTCAGTAGGAAAACAGATGCAAAAAATTGGTTTCCTAGTGATGATACATGCATGCATCAAATTTCTCTGCTTCTATTTATTACTCTCTTCTAAAATATAAATATTAAGAAATGTAATTAATATTTTGTAATCGATTAAAATACGTATACAATTTTAATATTATTTTTTAAAATTAATTAAAATATAAAAATTAAACAATTTAATATTTAATGTAAAGATAATATAATTGATAAATCTATAAACGATAAATAAAAATAATAAATTTACTCACTAAAAAAAGGAAAAAGAAATTGAAAGAGTAGCTTTTTGTTTAATCAAGTATATTATCAAGAATCAATCAAATTTCAATAAATTTACCTAAGACTTAAATATTATAATATCTCAATTTTAACCACCAAGCTAATACCTCCATCCATAAGGAGTAGTCTAATAGAGGTAAAATGGAAAGGTTTTCTACTTTTATTTCACACACAAGGTAACAAATAGAAGAAATTACAACACAGATACCAACCGTATTAAATAGGAGTAGTTTTTAAAATATTACGACAAATCATGTTGACTTCTTCTGTAAATAGACACGCGATACAGTCTATAAAATAATATAAATATATGAGTAATTATTGATTTTTGTTGCAAATAAATAAATACAAATATCTAAATAATTTATTGATGCATCTATTTACATATAAAATCTTTTTACACATTTCTGGCGCATAATAAATGGAGTATTTTTTATGTGTCCCATTCAAATGTTAGAATTAAGATCAGGTAAAATAAATTACTTTAACAATTTTTTTTAAAAAAGTTTATATTTTTACCAGTCAAAGCATTTTTTTTTGAAATAAGTCTACTATCACATAAAAACCAGTCACATATCGCTCACATACACACATGCATATCTTGATAGCTCACGTGACTTGCTTTGCATGTGGGCCATTAAGATATGCATGTGAGTGTATATGAGCGGTATGTGATTGATTTTATGTGATAGTAGCTGTGACGCCCCCCAGAATAGGTCCAATCAACCCAACCCATTCTGAGTCGCCAAATACATGGTACAGAATTCAAATACAAACTTTATATCATACGGTCGTGCAAAATACGACCACACAACTGTGAGTGTCGATACAAATATGTAGAAAATATTAAGATTCAAAATAAGTCCTCATTACAATTATTATCACACTATTTATTCGAAATAGTGAGGACTACTACTGCTCTAACTCGGACCATCACTCTGTCCCCCGACTAGTTCCCGCGACATTCTCATTTCCTGAAGAGGACAACAGATGAAAAGGGTGAGCTCAACTAGCTCAGTAAAGAATATTATGACTAAGATAATGAAAAATAAATTATCGTTAGTCTTCAATACATCAGATAAAATATAATGGACAACCAATCTTAGATCAATATTCGCAGCGGAAATAACAATTCATTAGAAGAATTAAGCAGAGAATGAAGTCTACTATCTTCTATGATTTAAAAGTCCATCATCAATATTTTATCCCTGTAACATCAATCAATATACATCTCGAATCAATATTCATCTTTGCACTACAGGCCAAAGATATTCATTTGTATCATCAGTGGTCATGTTCATCTCAACACCTGTCATCTTTGCACTACGGCCAAAGATATTCATCAGGTAATCATTCATCTTTGCTCTACAGGCCAAAGATATTCAGTTACATCACCTTTTAGGACTGAGGATGATGAAAAACATTTTAAAGAATGAATCCAGTGAGATAAAAGACAAAGATTAAGGATTCGCATTTTAGTTTATCCAAATTTAAAAATACTTCGTAATAATCAATTGTGGAGCAAAATTCAAGAATAAAGCTCAAAACTTAGATCCAACCAAAGATAGTAACCTTGACAAACAATCTGGACAAATAGAAGAAAAATTTAATTTTTCTGTGAATAGTGCCGTATACGTGAATAGTAACCCCGACGGAAAAAGTAAGAATTTCAACATAAAATCCATGTCAATATTTTGGTATAATGATATTGAAAAGAATAACATCATTTACGAAAGAAAATAACATCCCTTACCTCAAAAAGATAGTACCTCTGACTGGAATATCGGATATAATATCGAAGGAAACTTGCGCTGAATACTAATACTCAAAGTATCGAAATACTCACAAAAATACGCTCGATATTATAGAGAGAGAAAACTTATGATTCTGGTGTGATTTTTAATTCTAACCTAAGCACCCTATTTATAAGAAAAGTTTAGGATGCCAAAGGAGACTAAAATAATAAAATATTATTATTTTTAAAAAAATTTCGCCGCCTGGCGGCTTCCCAAAATTCAGATTTTCAACAAAAGTGGGGCCCACCCATTAAATAATATTTATTTTTCGAAACTTCAATAATTCATAACAAATAACCCCTTTGTCAAAAAATACAAATTCTATGTCCTTCCATAAGAAATTTAATTCTCTACAACTTTGTAGAAGGAAGTTTTTCCAAAGTCCAAACATAAATTATCCGAAATCCATAAACAGATGATTTCTCACACCAAAATATTGATAAAAACTCATCAGCGCCAATTCCTTCTTTAATATCCACAAAATAAATATTTCCTTATCATATAAATCAATAATTAATTATTCACAAATAATATTATAGAATTACAATATTGACAACCAGGTCGTTCCCAGGAAAGAGGGGGCCTTCCGATAAGGATTTCTCCTTACTAGCGCGCAATTAAATAACCCCTCCTAGACAGAACTTCCTTAGACATTGTCAATAATGCTATCTAATAATATTATCAAATAATATGAATTATTGAGTTGATAATGTGAAATACTGTGCAGTGACAATTATTGAATCAATAATACCAAAATATCAACTGTAGCCATTATTGAATCAATCATATAAAATGACAACGTAGCAATTATTGAGTCAATAAAATATCAACGTAGCAATTATTGAGTCAACAATATAAAATATCAACGTAGCAATTATTGAGTCAATAATATAAAATATTGAACAGTAATTACTGTAACAATAATTGAATAAGTTCCTTCTCACGTAAGACTCAATAATTCGAAATACTGTGCAATACCGTGTGCTACTGTGCAACACCGCGTATCACTGTATTTTAACCACCGGGTATTTCAACAGTACTAACGGTAACAACTACGCCGTTATCTTGTAAAAAAGTTATTTCTGTCGCTTTCTATATCCGACAGTTATTCCGTTGTGGGGGCCCACAAATAGCTGCGCCGTCGTACGAATATTCCCCGATAACAAGAATATTCCACGAACAAACGAATATTCCCCGACAACAAGAATATTTTATAACCACTTGCTCATTTTAAAAATATTTGTACAATTCACCCATAACTTTCATATTTATCAAATCAACACCTTACTATATCGAAATAATATATAAAGAAAATTAAATCTTTATTCATAAAAGTTGGGGTCTTACAGTAGCATTACTTTTTTTTCTAGACATGTATGAAATTATTAGAGTACTAGTAATTGCTCGTGCCTAATGGCACGGTGTAACGAAAAATTAGATTTGAATTCGAAAAATACAACATTACCTAAAGACTCTTTGCAACCTAAATAATTATCATAATTCACCATACCACCACAATAATTAATACATACTCAATCATCAACATATATCCAACCACTACAATATTAAGCTAGTCGCTACTAATTTTAAGAAATTTCGGCAGAGTTTCCTTTAAAAATAGATATCCAAAAAAATCTAAAATATCTACAAAACTTACAATCATCAATACATATCCAAAGCACCCAAACAACCATCATTCCATACCCAAAATCATCATAACCATGTGTAATTAGTTAACTTTACCAAAGACGGAACACAAAAAATATACACATGCAGAAAATTTTGAAATATAAAAATTATCGAAATATGCGAGTCAAATCTGAAAATGAATTGAAACTCATATATTGAAAAAGAGATGCACGCCCACCTTAAATTGTTCCAAGGTCAAATATTTTTCATTCCCTAGCTTCTTCTTCACTGTAGCAAGTCAATTGGGTTCTTGATCACTTTCTCAGGCAACGAAAAACCCAAATGAATGATCCGGGTTCTCTAACCCCGATTTGTTCGTCACGATACAATACAAATATCCACCTCTAAACAACATACAACAACTAAATGCAGAAAATAATAAACGTATGTCGTTCATTCAAAAGGTGTTACTAGTCCCAAGATTTGATAACTTTAATACAACCATACAAACATACCCTAGAATAGTCATTAGGGTTCATATTACATAACAGTAATTAAACTAATCATAAAGTAAAGTCTGCTCCTTGCAAACTATTACTACATCTTTCCTTTACCCTTGTCCTTCCCTGAAGTCTCGGGCTTAACTGCAATAGAAGTCATGATATAGCAAGAATGAGCAACAAATTTGCTTAGCAAGTTTAAATACAACAATAAAGGATATATCATGATGAAAGGAATATATCTGACAATGAATTCAACAATATGAATATCGGAAGCAAGAATAATAATTGCTTTTAGAATAACTGATAGTCAAGTAGACTTTGAACTATAAAACTCTAATGGAATCAATAGCTGATTGACCCTTTGGTTACTGGCTACAGAATAAATACTTGAGGGGATCAGCCTCGCGTACACCATGTATATGCATAACATTCAACTCTGCTGTTTGTATCTTTATATTAGATACCTGGGTACTCCCCTATATATAAGGGATGTTCTTTTCAGTCTAAGAATCCATACCATCAATTGGTCTGGATAGCTTTTATAAAACTTCATACAATTATCTGACCGAACAAGGGTTCAGACTCTATCTGACGCAGTTCAAGAATTATAGAACTTTAAATAAGGTACAAGTCTAAGACTATACGAACTCAAGTGCACCAAGTGCGAATATCAATAAGATCGATGTGAAATAATTGTAAAGTAATTAAACCTACCTAATAGCATGCTTGAAAATAAGATTAAAGCTTAAATAAAATAACTTGCAACACAATGATAACCTGCTCAATACAATATGAGAAGGATAAGAAACTTGCACAATACAGAATGAGTTTCAGAAGACTTGCACAAATAAAGAGTGTAAGTCAGAGAACTTGCACAACCAAAGAGTGAAGTTCGGGAACTTGCTCACAAGATTTATCGAATAAAGTAATGCAAGGTTTTAGAATACTTGCCTATTTGCTCAGCTACAAGTAGTCTAACTTTAATTAAATAGCGTCAAAATGACCTAACATTAACAAGTCGGTCTTTCAATTAGTATTGTGTAAACCGGTAAGAGTTTATACTTAACAAGCATCTAATTATCATGTCACATTGTCATAGTGTGTAGTTATCTCAAGTGAACACATATCAGTAGGGTCAGATTCTAGTTTGCTGTTTAAACATCATATAAGTCAACTAGCATAGTCAGGAAACTAGCAGACTGCACCAATCTGTGCCAACTCTCTAGCATGCAAACTACTGACTTTAAATAAATACATATGCTTATCAGGTTATTAACTCAAGTTCGAGACCTAGCATATTCATTCTATTCCAATTCAAAATCATATGTTTTCATGTTGGACATTTACATACTTTAAGCAATGCAAGTTCATGCTTCAAAAGTTCGCTACTACGGTCATATTATCTCATAAAGAGACTAGACCATACTAAGTAGGTATGCTTGTACTTATATGTCATATGTATCCATTAATCACATAGTTCACCATGAAATTCATTTTCTATGAATATGCGTGCATAAGTGAAATCTATGTTTAAACAAATGAGGTTCATGTCAATATGTCTATAGGCATAATGAATTCTAATATACGTGCTTGCATGCTTAGAACGTAACTCACATATGGATCGATGATATTAGCTCTCAATTTCTAAGTTTTCTTTTAAAATTGCACTAAGTCAACAAAGGTAACTTAGTATATGCAAAGTATCTTGTATCCATGACTCTCATGTATTAGAACACATTTATAAGTCACATACACGTAGTCAAATGGTCAGAATCTAAAAGGCATAAGTCTTGGTCGAGTTCAATTCAAAGTCTTTAAGTTTTTCCTTTGAAAACTTTTGAATCTTTCAATCATATATGCTAGTGTGTTCAACACTTTAATCATGCATTTCATGTCAATATAGACCATACGGTCATGCTCACAAAAATCAAAAAATATACATGCTACGTATACGACAAAGTCCAAATCCAACACTACAAGTTTTATTTTAAAACCACAAGTTTTTATCAATCGTGTGTACTAACATCGCTATACATGCTCATACTACGTCTACGAACATATATATACATATTAACCATGACCACATACTTGCCAAATAAGGTACCATATGCTAGTACAGAACAACAGCTTAACAGAAATCAAAAATAGTTTACAGGACCCTGCGCAGCTGCGCAGCTACCAGGTATAAACCCGGAGCAGCTGCGCCGGTGTCCAGCCAAACCAGAAATAGCTTCCTGTTTGGCAGAACTGGAAATCCAACTCAGAAAACAATTACGAAAATCAATCCAGTCATGCTATAGTATAATTCTAACATGATTATAAGTTAGCATAGCAACTAATAAGCATTTCCCAATCAACTTATCATACAATTCATGCTTAATCAAAGAATCAAGAACTTAGCATTTTGCAGAATTTGAAGAACAAGAATGGGAATGGTAGGAAGTATACCTCTATTAAATGAACTTGCTGCAATAACAATTCTCCCTCACTGATAACTCTCACAATATATATGCTATCAATTCTATACTTAAGGAAATCTCAGCAAATCAAAAGAAGAAGGTGGAGGGTTCATTATATAGGCAATTTTGATATCCAGACATTGCAATTATCTTCCAAGTTAAATCAAAGGATTTCAAGATTGTATAATGGATAAGATAGAGTGGTTGAGAGTTGGTAAATCTCATCATAAATTCCACATCCCTTACAATCATTAGCTACATTTGCTGAAATTGAGAAGGAGATAGAGTAGGATAGCCATGAGGTTGTTCACGTGAAGAAGAGGAAATTGAGGATGGGCTCTTATTATGGGACAAGAAGTAATCTCAGCAACTTGCAAAATACAACACTTGGTTTATATATACACATTCTACATATATTATATATACTTTGGTTATATAATATATATACACATTTCATTTCATTTAACTTAGGTTATAAATGAATTACAAATGTAATTTCTGATTACAATGTATTAAGTAGGTACATATATACCACATATAATCCATGTACATTTTTCTTAATACCAACTATAATTTTAATTGGGTATTATCATTATTCATTATCACAATAGTTATAATTTTCAATTAATAACTTATTGAAATCATTTATCAAATAACAATTGATTATTGATGTTACTACATGTTAATAGGGTATACATGAATGTTTACCCACACACTTTATGTCACATAAATAATATTATTATGTAACTTTATTAATGAAATTAATCTTACTATATAGTCTATATATACAATATATAGATATATTAATGTGTCACATTGCATTATATACAATATAGATAACTACCATATATTAAAGGTTTAATATACCGCATGCTTGTATAAAACAATAAATCAAGTAAATATAATCTCATTATATTTATTAATCCTTTGTTCAATAATATATTATTTATCCACAATAACAATAAATCAACACTTGTAAATCCTTTCACTATATTCAAATAAATTGAATATTTAATTACTAATCATCTTATCAATTCTTTTGATATAAAACTTAGGGCTAATCCACTAATTTAATTAGACCATTAGTGACTCCCTTTAATATAATCCTAGCATTTATTCGCATAGGCTCAACTCACAGAATCACATAACCACATAAGGTTTAAATAAGCTCACAAAACTAACTTATTAAAATTTAAATCACATATTAAATTAATAATGGAGTTTAAAATTTCACGGTCATTACATCCCTCCCCTCTTATAAAAATTTCGTCCTCGGAATTGTAAAAATAAGGTTACTCAAATAAAAACGGATAATTCGCTTTCATCTTCTCTTCTAATTCCCACGTAGCTTGTTCGACTGCGTGATTTCTCCAGAGAACCTTGACGGAATGGATGATCTTATTCCTCAGCTTCTGTTCCTTCCTATCTAGTATCTGGATAGGAACTTCCTCATACGATAAGTCTTTCTCGACTTGGATCGGTTCATAGGAGATAACGTGCTTGTAGTCCGATTTATACGGCCGCAACACTGACACATGAAACACGTTGTGAATGTGCTCAAGTTCAGGAGGTAACGCTACCTCGTACGCCACTTCATCGACTCGCCTCAGAACCTCGAACGCTCCTATGAACCTAGGGCTCAACTTGCCCTTCTCCCCAAAATGAATCTTTCCCTTTCCAAGGAGATACTTTCAAGAATGCATAGCTTCCCTTCCTAATTCAAAATCTCTCTTCTTGCAGTGTAAGTCTACATACTTCTTCTAGCGATCTTGAGCTGCTACCAGTCGTGCTCTTTTCATCTTGATGATCTCTACCGTCTGCTGCACCAATTCTGGTCCCAACAGTCGACGTTCACCTACTTCGTCCCAATACAACGGTTATCGACACTTTCTCCCATATAACGCTTCGTACGGTGGCATTCCAATACTAGAGTGATAACTATTGTTGTACGCGAACTCTACTAATGGAAGGTGATCCTCCTAACTACCCTTGAAGTCCATTACACAAGCTCGGAGCATGTCTTCAAGTGTTTGAATCGTTCTATCGCTTTGCCCATCGGTCTACGGATGATACGCGGTACTCATCCGTAGTTGTGTCCCCATTCTTTCTTGAAGACTCTTCCAGAAGTTTGACGTGAATCGCGGATCTCTATCTGATACAATAGATACTGGCACCCCAAGCCTCGAGATAATTTCCTTGACATATAATTTGGCTAGCTGGTCCAAACTATACCTAATCTTAATCGACAAAAAGTGAGTTGACTTAGTAAGATGATCTACAATTACCCATACGGCGTCGTGCCCTTTCTGCGTTGTCGGAAGTCCCACCACAAAGTCCATCGTGATGTGCTCCCACTTCTATTCTGGAATCTCTAAAGGTTGTAATAACCCGCTTGGTCGTTGGTGCTCTGCCTTGACTCTCTGACAAGTTAGACATCTGCTTACGCATTCCGCAATCCTCTCTCTTCATGTTTGGCCACCAGAAGTGGTGACGCATATCTTGGTACATCTTTGTGCTTCCTGGGTGTATCGAGTATCTCATGCAGTGCCCTTCTTGCAAAATCTCCTCCCTTAGCTCTGGTACTAACGGTACCCAAATTCGTCCCTCGAATCTCAGTAATCCAGTGCTATCAATCTTGTATTTTAATTCATCACCTTCAGCCAACCGCTTCTTGATGTTATCGCAATCTTCGTCCATCTCTTGTGCCTCTTTAACCTTATCTAATAAATTCGGGCTCGCTGTCACTGTAAATAATTTCTCGTTGGTCTCCATCGGATACTTAACCTCTAAGTCTAGTCGTTCGAAATCTTTCACCAATTCCTCTTGAATGGTCAACTTTAATAACTTCTCTCTGCCTTTTCTGCTCAAGGCATCTGCCACTACATTTGCTTTGCCTGGATGGTAAAGAATCTCACAATCATAATCTTTGATCAATTCTAGCCATCGGCGCTGCCTCATGTTTAGCTCTTTCTGCCTGAAGATATACTTCAGACTCTTGTGATCCGTATATATCTCACACTTCTCGCCATACAAATAATGCCTACAAATCTTCAAGGCAAAAACTACTTCTGCTAACTCCAGGCATGAGTCGGATAGCCCTTCTCATAATCTTTCAGCTGACGTGAGGTGTACGCAATGACCCTACCGTACTGCATCAGTACACAACCAAGACCCTTGTGTGAAGTATCACTATACACTACAAACCCTCCTATGTTGTCCGATAAAGCCAACACAGGTGATTGACTAAGCCTTTTCTTCAATTCTATGAAACTCTCCTCATATTTCTCCGTCCAAACAAATTTAATTGGTTTTCTGGTAAGATTTGTTAACGGCGACGCTATCTTTCAAAAATCCTGAATGAATCTTCGATAGTATCTCGCTAATCCTAAGAAACTCCTAATTTATGTCGGCGTCTTCTACTGCTCCTAATTGATAACCGCTTCTACCTTTACTGGATCTACCGAAACACCATTCTTGTCGATAACGTGCCCCAAAAACTGCACTCTCTGCAACCAAAACTCACACTTGGGGAATTTTGCATACAACTTCTCCCTCCTTAATGTCTCCAACACTATCCAAAGATGCTCGACGTGTTCTTCCTCCGTCTCTGAATACACCAGAATGTCATCGATGAACACGACAACGAACTTATCCAAATACTGCTTGAACACTCTGTTCATCAAGTCCATAAATGTTGCCAGTGCGTTCGTCAATTCGAATGACATTACCAAAAACTCAAAGTGTCCATACCGAGTTCTGAATGCCGTCTTTGGAATGTCCTCCGACCTCACCTTCAGTTGGTGATAACCGGTCCTCAAGTTAATCTTTGAAAAGTATTTCGTCCACCTTCAACTGATCAATTAGATCGTCGATCTTGGGTAACGGGTACTTGTTCTTAATGGTGACCTTGTTCAACTCTCGGTAGTCGATACAAAGTCTTAACGACCCATCTTTCTTCTTTATGAATAAGACTGGTGCTCCCCACGGTGATACGCTCGGTCGAATGTATCCCTTATCTAACAACTCTTGTAATTGAGCCATCAGTTCTTTCATTTCAACCGGTGCTATACGATACGGCGCTTTGTATACCGGTGCTGTCCCTGGTGCCAAATCAATAACAAACTCAATTTCTCTATCTGGTGGTAATCCCAGAATCTCGTCTGGGAAGACATCGGCGAATTCCCTTACAATAGGTATCTGACCCAGTTCACCCTCGACTCGTCGAGTATAAACCACGTAAGCCAAATAACCTATACAACCTTTCCTAAGCAATCTCTGTGCTTGCATCATAGTCAAATAATGAGATTGTCTCGGCGATTTACTACTATAAAATACCACCTTTGACTTATTCGGAGTCTTAAGGTGTACACACTTCTTCTTACAGTGAATAACTGCTCCGTGAATCGATAACCAATCCATTCCAAGGATTACATCGAACTCCCCCAAATGAATCGGTGTCAAATCCACGTTGAGCTTAAATCCTCGCAATTTGGTATAACAGTTCCTATGAATGTATTATACGGGAATAATTTCCTTGTTTGTTACTTCTACGTTCATAGGGTGTTCTAATCTTTCACGGGGTAAGTCTAACCGTTTAGCAAATTCTTCGGAAACAAAAGAGCATGGTAGCACCCGGATCAAATAACATATAGGCATCTATATTATTGATTGGGATGATACCTGACACCATGTCCTTAGACTCCACCGCATCCTGTATGGTCATGTTGAACGTGCGTGCCGTTGGTCTATTGGCTTGGCTGGCTGGCCCTCCGATGCTCAGCCCATTGTTGTTGTTGTTGCGATTGTCGCTAGCTGCATCGCCCTTTCTCTTCGGGCAGTCCCTAATCTGGTGATCTAGGGCTCCAGGGGCTCCATACGAGAAACATCCTCCTTTTTGCTTATTCGGACACTGAGGAGCCATGTGCCCCGGTTGTCCGCAACGATAACAAACGCTATTTCCCTTCATGCACTCCCCCGAGTGATTCCTCCCACAGTTGTTGCACTTCACACTTTTCTTGGCCTCTCCCCCAGACTTGTTGCCTCCGGAGGATTGGTTCTCCGCCCATTTACGCTTGTTGGGGTTGCTGCCTCCGCTGCTTCCCCCTTTCTGTCCTTCACGTACGGTCTTCTTTTTTTGTTTAAATCGCGCTATGGATTCATTACCTCCCTCTACAATGATAGCCCTTTCCAGTAGATCAGAGTAAGTTTTAATCTTCAATACCGCGACTGCTTTCTGCACCCATAGTTTCAGTCCTAATTCGAACCTCCTTGCCTTCTTCGCCTCCGTGTCAACCTGATGTGAAGCAAATCGGGCCAACTCGTTAAATTTTGCAGCATACTCTGCGACAGACATACTACCTTGTTTTAATTATAGAAACTTAACTTCCATATCCTGTTGCGTATTCTCCGAGAAGTAATTCTCGAGGAAAGCTCCTTAAATTTGTCCCAAGAAATAACTCCTTCGCCTGCTCGTCCCTTATTTGATTTCCACAAATAATTAGCTTCGCCCTTCATCATGAAAATGGAAAATTTTATTTTCTGTGCTTCGGCCACCCGTGCTACCTCAAACACTTTCTCCGTCTCTTCTATCCATGTTTGGGCTTCGATTGGGTCTAAGGTTCCTCGGAATTTAGGAGGTCCTACCAACTTAAAATCCTTGAAGCTAGCCAAGTGATGTCCTGGCTGCCTTGCTGGCTGGGGCCTGTTTTGCATTGCTTATGTTAACAAGTCAACGAAGTTCTGCATTGGGTCTGCATTTCCCCCTCCGTTGTTAATGGATCCTTCCTCCCTCTGGTTTCGTGGTAGTCTTCTAGGCGGCATGATTTGAGGAAAGGAAGAAAACTTAGGCGTTACGTGATATGCTATTCATGTTAGCATTAGGAAGTTTAAGACGTCTATTAATAATATTTGAATTCAAATAAACAACTTTAGTATAACAATAAAACCCGATGGATCTCCTCAACCCATCACTTACATACTCTAATTTAGTTTTCTACTAAAGTTATAACCTAGGTTTCGCATTCCTAATGTTTATAACCTACAGCTTTGATACCAACCTGTGACACCCCCAAATCCGAATTCTTTAACCCCGATTCGATCGTCACGATACAATACAAATATCCACCTCTAAACAACATACAACAATTAAATGTGGAAAATAATAAACGTATGTCGTTCATTCAAAAGGTGTTACTAGTCCCAAGATTTGATAACCTTAATACAACCATACAAACATACCCTAGAATAGTCATTAGGATTCATATTACATAACAGTAATTAAACTAATCATAAAGTAAAGTCTGCTCCTTGCAAACTATTACTACATCTTTCCTTTACCCTTGTCCTTCCTTGAAGTCTCGGGCTTAGCTGCAATAGAAGTCATGATATAGCAAGAATGAGCAACAAGTTTGCTCAGCAAGTTTAAATACAACAATAAAGAATATATCACGATGAAAGGAATATATCTGACAATGAATTCAATAATATGAATATCGGAAGCAGGAATAATACATTCTTTTAGAATAACTGATAGTCAAGTAGACTTTGAACTATAAAACTCCAATGGAATCAATAGTTGATTGACCCTTTGGTTACTGGCTACAGAATAAATACTTGAGGGGATCAGCCTCGCGTACACCATGTATATGCATAACATTCAACTCTGCTGTTTGTATCTTTATATTAGATACCTGGGTACTCCCCTATATATAAGGGGTGTTCTTTTCAGTCTAAGAATCCATACCATCAATTGGTCTGGATAGCTTTTATAAAACTTCATACAATTATCTGACCGAACAAGGGTTCAGACTCTATCTGACGCAGTTCAAGAATTATAGAACTTTAAATAAGGTACAAGTCTAGGACTATACGAACTCAAGTGCACCAAGTGCGAATATCAATAAGATCGATGTGAAATAATTATAAAGTAATTAAACCACCTAATAGCATGCTTGGAAATAAGATTCAAGCTTAAATAAAATAACTTGCAACACAATGATAACCTGCTCAATACAATATAAGAAGGATAAGAAACTTGCACAATACAGAATGAGTTTCAGAAGACTTGCACAAATAAAGTAAGTCAGAGAATTTGCAAAACCAAAGAGTGAAGTTCGGGAACTTGCTCACAAGATTTATCGAATAAAGTAATGCAAGGTTTTAGAATACTTGCCTATTTGCTCAGCTACAAGTAGTCTAACTTTAATTAAATAGCGTCAAAATGACCTAACACTAACAAGTCGGTCTTTCAATTAGTATTATGTAAACCGGTAAGAGTTTATACTTAACAAGCATCTAATTATCATGTCACATTGTCATAGTGTGTAGTTATCTCAAGTAAACACATATCAGTAGGGTCAGATTCTAGTTTGCTATTTAAACATAATATAAGTCAACTAGCATAGTCAGGAAACTAGCAGACTGCACCAATCTGTGCCAACTCTCTAGCATGCAAACTACTGACTTTAAATAAATACATATGCTTATCAGGTTATTAACTCAAGTTCGAGACCTAGCATATTCATTCTATTCCAATTCAAAATCATATGTTTTCATGTTGGACATTTACATACTTTAAGCAATACAAGTTCATGCTTCAAAAGTTCGCTACTACGGTCATATTATCTCATAAAGAGACTAGACCATACTAGGTAGGCATGCTTGTACTTATATGTCATATGTATCCATTAATCACATAGTTCACCATGAAATTCATTTTCTATGAATATGCGTGCATAAGTGAAATCTATGTTTAAACAAATGAGGTTCATGTCAATATGTCTATAGGCATAATGAATTCTAATAGACGTGCTTGCATGCTTAGAACGTAACTCACATATGGATCGATGATATTAGCTCTCAATTTCTAAGTTTTCTTTTAAAATTGCACTAAGTCAACAAAGGTAACTTAGTATATGCAAAGTATCTTGTAGCCATGACTCTCATGTATTAGAACACATTTATAAGTCACATACACGTAGTCAAATGGTCAGAATCTAAAAGGCATAAGTCTTGGTCGAGTTCAATTCAAAGTCTTTAAGTTTTTCCTTTGAAAACTTTTGAATCTTTCAATCATGTATGCTAGTGTGTTCAACACTTTAATCATGCATTTCAAGTCAATATAAACCATACGGTCATGCTCACGAAAATCAAAAAATATACATGCTACGTATACGACAAAGTCCAAATCCAACACTACAAGTTTTATTTTAAAACCACAAGTTTTTATCAATCGTGTGTACTAACATCGCTATACATGCTCATACTACGTCTACGAACATATATATACATATTAACCATGACCACATACTTGCCAAATAAGGTACCATATGCTAGTACAGAACAACAGCTTAACAGAAATCAAAAATAGTTTACAGGACCCTGCGCAGCTGCGCAGCTACCAGGTATAAACCCGGAGCAGCTGCGCCGGTGTCCAGCCAAACTAGAAACAACTTCCTGTTCGGCAGAACTGGAAACCCAACTCAGAAAATAATTGCGAAAATCAATCCAGTCATGCTATAGTATAATTCTAACATGATTATAAGCTAGCATAGCAACTAATAAGCATTTCCCAATCAACTTATCATACAATTCATGCTTAATCAAAGAATCAAGAACTTAGCATTTTGCAGAATTTGAAGAACAAGAATGGGAATGGTAGGAAGTATACCTCTATTAAATGAACTTGCTGCTATAACAATTCTCCCTCACTGATAACTCTCACAATATATATGCTATCAATTCTATACTTAAGGAAATCTCAGCAAATCAAAAGAAGAAGGTGGAGGGTTCATTATATAGGCAATTTTGATATCCAGACATTGCAATTATCTTCCAAGTTAAATCAAAGGATTTCAAGATTGTATAATGGATAAGAGAGAGTGGTTGAGAGTTGGTAAATCTCATCATAAATTCCACATCCCTTACAATCATTAGCTACATTTGCTGAAATTGAGAAGGAGATAGAGTAGGATAGCCATGAGGTTGTTCACGTGAAGAAGAGGAAATTGAGGATGGGCTCTTATTATGGGACAAGAAGTAATCTCAGCAACTTGCAAAATACAACACTTGGTTTATATATACACATTCTACATATATTATATATACTTTGGTTATATAATATATATACACATTTCATTTCATTTAACTTAGGTTATAAATGAATTACAAATGTAATTTCTGATTACAATGTATTAAGTAGGTTCATATATACCACATAAAATTCATGTACATTTTTCTTAATACCAACTATAATTTTAATTGGGTATTATCATTATTCATTATCACAATGGTTATAATTTTCAATTAATAACTTATTGAAATCATTTATCAAATAACAATTGATTATTGATGTTACTACATGTTAATAGGGTATACATGAATGTTTACCCACACACTTTATGTCACATAAATAATATTATTATGTAACTTTATTAATGAAATTAATCTTACTATATAGTCTATATATACAATATATAGACATATTAATGTGTCACATTGCATTATATACAATATAGATAACTACCATATATTAAAGGTTTAATATATCGCATGCTTGTATAAAACAATAAATCAAGTAAATATAATCTCATTATATTTATTAATCCTTTGTTCAATAATATATTATTTATCCACAATAACAATAAATCAACACTTGTAAATCCTTTCACTATATTCAAATAAATTGAATATTTAATTACTAATCATCTTATCAATTCTTTTGATATAAAACTTAGGGCTAATCCACTAATTTAATTAGACCATTAGTGACTCCCTTTAATATAATCCTAGCATTTATTCGCATAGGCTCAACTCACAGAATCACATAACCACATAAGGTTTAAATAAGCTCACAAAACTAACTCATTAAAATTTAAATCACATATTAAATTAATAATGGAGTTTAAAATTTCACGGTCATTACATTCTTGGTTACCATAATTATAATGAACACATTTATAATGAAGAAAATTTGACACATAAGATTTATCTATCAGCTATAGATAACTTATAATCTTGGGGTGTAACAGATATTACACAACGTATCATTTAATATGAGATATCGATCCTTAATCATAAAGAACTTATTAGTCATAGTTCATAACTTGGGTCAACAATTTACTTAGTATAGTCCAATTCCATTATTATTATGCCTATTGTTAACTGCCAAGATTCTCTCACACGCCTCAATCACCAAAAGCGCGTCTAATCCTGCACAGTAAACAAGTCAGCACCAGATCTCGACTGGCTTGGGCCTGCCGGGGATCGCTCCGGTGTGAGAATAAGTACAGGCCGAAAAAAGGATTAACAATGGAGGGTTGTGTGCTCTAGTGTTTCTCTGAGTAAAAAATATCCTATATCTTTTCCGTGTAATACTCTTCCCCTTATACTCATCTCACCAACTTGCATGTAGCTTTTTTTCCCTCTGCCAGCTAATTATATGTCGGCTTTATCAAACCCTTGTTCCCCACTAAGTCAATATTATGTCAAATCCTCATTAATTAAGACGGCCTGACCCATCACTCAATCAGCCGCCTGCTAATTTCAGATTAAAGCTAATCCTTACCAGTTAAGGTAATAAACCCTCAAGCTGCCACCTGTCCACCTTGAGAATTATCAGCCCAAGCCCAAGTAAATTATCCTTTAAATAATAGCCCAATACTCCAAAGGCCCAAATTAAGTATGACCCGACCGGCCAAAATAACCATGACCCATTATTGCCCTCCAGTCTTTAGTCAAACAGAGTGTTTGATGAAAGAGTATATAACGGTTCGGCTTGATCACAAAAAGAATTCAAATATATCTAAGCAAGGCCCAAGCAATAAAAATTCACAACTGGATACCAACCCTTCAAATTCAAATCCAGACGCCAACTCTGTACCTCCATCATTACATTCAATTAATATGTCGTCTTCGTGTTTCGTGAACCACCGAAGAGACTCCCCTATAAAGCCTCAAATCTCCCAATTTGGGCAATTTTACCTATTCATTCGAATCTCAGTATACTTTTTCTTTCTCATTCTTTGAGCTTTTTCTCTCTGTTAACAATGGCTTCCCAAAACACAGAAAACACTACTCCAACTTCTGAGATTCCTCTGTCCTCCAATCCGGCTGCTCCAAACCCTACTCAAACCATACCAGAAACAAATCCCAAATGTAAACCCTCGTCCAGCAAGAATCCCCCCTCTAATACCCCCAAAGACGTCCCTTTTGATTTCACAGACGTAAAACTGATTTCCCCATGCCAATACCCCTTCTAAATTCAAAGAGGAAGACAGTCTATACCATTCGAGAGTGATTCCATATTCAAGATACTCACCATCTGCGAGCTCCCACCGCTATAGACCGGATGTATCATCCTCCCGATGGCTGGACTGCTGTGCTGGTCACTCTTCTGGAGAAAGGAATATGCTTCCTTTTCATTTCTTTATTATCAACCTTTTAGGGTTCTTAGGGCCCAATTAGTCCCTAATTCTTACATCTACATCCTCGCCTTCGTTGCCTGGTGTTACGAGGAAGGTATTCCCTCTTCCATTGACTTCTTCTTCTCCCTTTTCACAGCCGATAATTCCCGTGAAAAGGGTTTCAAAGGGTTAAGCAAACCATCCAACGTCACGATTGAGAGACGTTCTTTGGTGAACACTCATTTGAGTAACAAAAATGTGGCATGAGAATTGGTTCTTTATCAAAGGACCTGAGATCCCCTCTGTTCCTGACTGAAACACTGCCAAGAACCTCTCCCCAAACTTCGGTGACATCCCCGAAGAACGCAAAGCAAAAATGATCAAGCTTCTGGAGAAGCTCCCCATGAAAGAATGGAACTTCGGGATTTTGAGTAAGCAAGCATAGTTATATGACCATAAATGTAAGTTTCGAACCCAATACTTGTGTAATTGTTCAAATTTTCTTCAATAACTATTCTGAAATATTCCTCTTTGTTTACAGTATCTCTGATCAAGCTTACTTTTCTTGACCGAAGAGATTTAGAACAATATCTTTCTTCCAAACCAACTCAAGAACCTCCCGAAGTTCAAGAAGCCGAAGCACAAACTTCTGAAGCCCAACATACCGAACCCCCAATTGCCAAATCAAACTTTGTCGAAGAGACCAGCCAACCTCACCGAAAGAAGAGAGCAGCTAGAAAACCCAAACATGTGTCAGCCCCTACATTAACTGAAAGTCTCCTTGACATGCTTATCGCCGATCGTACCAAAATCCTCCTCACCAAGAAGCGAAAAGCAAAAGTCAAAACTATCCCTCTCACATCCAAAGAATTAAGAATACCTCCTCCTGAAGTTAACCATTCTCCATCTTCGCCAATAAAAATTGATGAGTTTGAGGCTGAACCCAGTTCGCCCCATGTCCGAAAAAGAAAACACCCTTCAGATGACCAACCAATATCTTCCCCTCCTGGACCATCTTCTTCTTTCTTCGGACCAACACCTGGAGCTCACGTTCGCCTAGTTTATGGCCAGACCTAGAACTGAGGACTTCCCCTTATACCTCTATAACTCCTTCGTTCTTGATACTGATAGCCATCGCTTTGGCAACAGTTCCATTACTGATCTGATTAAAGAAGGCATGGCTAACCAAGCCAGAGTAAGTAATTTGTTATTATTTAACCATTTCTATCCACAAATGTATGCTTGATGCCTTTTATTAACTCTCAATAACTGCAGGCTGAACGGAGTCTTCGAGCGTCTTCATCAAAGGTATAAAGAAGTTGAAGCCGAAGAAGAGGCGGTGTGACACCCCCAAATCCGGGTACTTCAATTCCACGGGATTTGGTGTTCACTATACAAATATCATCTATCTATCTACCCATAATAAATGCAAACCATGCAATAGATAGAAATAAATCCTCCCCTTATGGGGTTACAACATCCGATTAATAAATACAATCCCAGGTCATACTAACCTTAAACATCTGTGCGGAACATAAACAAATAAATAAGTCTTACATAACTTTAACATAAGTCTGAAATATAACATATAAAAATATAAACAACAAGTCTTCATCACTTGTTGACATTGCCCTTGCCTTTGCTAGAAGAAGGCTCGTCGGACCTTTCGTTCTTAACTACAATGTTATTATCATGCAAGAGTGAGCACGATTGCCCACAAGTATAATAATACAACAACAATATAATAACATGTGAGTGAATCAAAGACACCTGAATAAAGAAACTCAACTTTTGATTCAAGAATGAATGACAAGAATCAAAATAACATCTGAGGGTCATAAGACCTCGAACTATGTCCTAGGTTGTAAGTATTAAACTTCAAACCTTTAACAGTCATAAGACTATGGACTCTACTTCTCGTACTTAGGGGGATCAGCCATTAGTACCATACTGTGCACAATATCTCAACGCTAAAGCGTAAATAATCCCCTTTTACAGGGTTGTTCATCTCAGTTTGACATCAGAGTCCGCACCAAAGGAAAATTTAGTTTGGATAAGCTCAATAAAGATTTTAGAATTTAGAACGTACATCAACTATGGACTAGTCGAATCAATAAGGGTTCACTAGTCCTATAAGGTTCAATAATATACCATGCTTAAATCGAATAATAAATTCTCAAGAGTATACAATTGAATAAGTATTGTATAACTGAATTATGCTTTCAAAAGAGTTATAACATCTAATATGAAATTTCGAACTTGAACAATTAAGAACAAGATCTTGCTCGATATAGAACACAAGTCTAAGACTTGATAAATGAATAACTTAGAATTTAAGAAACTTGCTCGATAAAGGTAAAGTTTAGAAGCACTTGCTCAATGTAAAAAGTAAAGTTTGAGTTTAGGAAACTTGCCTCTTGCACAAGCTATAATTTATAATTCACGTTCTTTATTAGTCCTACATAACCATTCATTCACAACATCAATTAATTATAAGTTCAATTTGCTTATCGAATCACATGTCGATCTTAGAACACGTTATTAGACTTTACACATAACGGTTTACGTCATTAAATCACTTATTAATTACTCATGTAATATAGGTTATTAACATATTATTAATGCTTAACATGTCTTCATGTTCATCACATTAGGTTTTTAAGGCACATCTTAGAAATCTTGAACACTTAGAAAAATTTTCAAAATTCTGCAGGCGGTGCTGCCGCGCGCCAGTTACCTTTTGGATCGGCGCGGCTGCGAGGCACTGCGCGGGCGCCGCGTCAAGTATGCCTTGAAGCGGCTCGGTCGCGCGGCGACGCAGGCTCAGTTTTCCCTGTTCGCGAAGAACACACAGAGTAGCCCAAATAAATCCAAATTAAACTAACGTAATGAATTTTAAGGCTACCCATAATGTAAAAACTTCACAGAAATATTTCACAATGTTCCTTAGCATGATTCTAGCATTCTAAATCACATAATCACAAAATCCAAGGCATCTAATTTTACTGTTTTTATACTTTATCATGTTTTGAAGGAAAATCAAGAAATTCAACGTTACGGATTCGTTATAACATCGAATCCGTTCGTTTAACTTTCGTTTTGTTTGTATAAACATGTACAATCATATTAAATCGTTAATTTAAAGTTAAACCATCGATTCATGGCATAAAAATTATACGTAAGGGCCGTATGGGCCACATATAGAATTTCTATACTCTGTAATTTTTGTAAATTTAATTTAAACAAAATTCGATCACTGCAAGTTATGCATATATGGCATACACTATGTCATAAACATCAATTAATAGATATATAGTCATATCATGAACAAATGTAAATTTTTCCATTCACAAAGAACTTTTAAAACACGTAGATGGAAAACTCTATAACTTTTGAAAAATCAAATTAAGCATAACTAGATGGATTTAATCGCATTAAATCATGCATACATGATATACAACATGTTATGATCATACAATAACACATATAAAATCATATCATGCATTAATCATCAAATTAGTTATTCACAGAGAATTTCTAACATACGTTAATGGAAAACTTTAAGAACTTGAATTTAAAAACTTAGGAGAAGGGATTACCCTTGCTAGTTTGTGAAGATGATTCAAGGATGATGAAAATCTTCTCTCAATTCCCTATGTTTTCTTCGTTGAGTTTTTCTCTCTAAAGTTTTACTCTGATGAAATATAAAGTTTTATATATTATATATGTATATAAGCCTATATAATTATACGCATATTCAAGCTGGTGGAGTAGTGGTCGGTTAATGCCCTTAGTGGGTTAACTGGCCAACTCCTCATAGGGCCTCGTTTGGCTAGCTCATTTATTTCTCCTTTCCACTTAATTTAACAAACTTTTATTATATAGTAAATTAATGTCACACCCAATTAATCAAATAATCTTATTTAAATCAATTAAATAAAAATAGTATAAATTCACATTAAATCACATAGTCACATAATTAAAATTCTTATTTATTAATTATGTTAAATCATTAAATCTCTAATTAATTATTAATTTAATTAGAATAACATTATGCTTATTTAAATAATTCGTTTAATCAAATAAGCTCAATTAAATACATACTTTGAATATAAAAATTCTCCACATTAATTTAATCAATGTAACACATATAATTAAATTATTCAACCACAAATTCATCAATTAATTATTTAACTCAATAATTAAATCATCAAAAAATATTTATTTAATTCAATAAATATTCAAATTAAATTACAAAAATCTTGTTCGTCACATTATTTCTCCCTTAAAAGGATTCTGTCCCCAGAATCACGGTTCAATTAAAAATTCATCTCGTTACATTCTCTCCCCTTACAAAGATTCTGTCCCCAGAATCGCATATACAAAAATTAAGTAAATAAATTTGGGTAATTCTTCATCCTATGCTCTTCGAGTTCCCACGTAGCTTTTCAGCATTGTGGTTCCTCCAAATTACCTTATCAGAAGGTATAACTTTGTTTCTGAGGACTTGCTCTTTCCTGTCAATAATTTGAACAGGAATTTCTTCATAGGATAAGTCTTTCTCAAAATGTAGGGATTCATATTCAATCACGTGCTTGTAATCGGGTTTGTAGGGTCGTAGAACTGAAACGTGGAAAATGTTGTGAACATTCTCGAGCGCCGGAGGTAAGGCTACCTCATACGCAACTTCTCCAATCCTTCGCAGTACCTCAATGGGTCCAATGACCCTCGGGCTCAATTTCTCCTTCTTACCGAATCTGATCTTTTCCTTCCAGGGAGAGACTTTCAAGAACACATAGCTACCCGATTCAAACTCAACGTTCTTACAGTGTGGATCGGTGTATTTCTTCTGCCTATCCTGAGCGGCTACCAGTCTTGTCCGGATTACTTTAACTATCTCTGCTTTCTGTTGTACCAACTCTAGACCTAGTAATTGTCTCTCGCCAACTTCATCCCAGTATAGCGAAGTTCTGTATTTTCTTCCGTACAACGCTTCGTAAGGCGGCATGCCAATACTAGCGTGGATAACTGTTGTTGTAACCGAATTCCACAAGCGGTAGATGATCATCCCAATTTCCTTTAAAATCCATAATGCATGCTCTCAGCATATCTTTCAATGTCTGGATCGTTCTTTTGCTCTGCCCGTCTGTCTGTGGGTGATAAGCCGTACTCATTCTCAACTGTGTCCCCATACATTCATGTAGTCGCTTCCAGAAGTTCGATGTAAAGTGCGAATCTCTGTCGAAAACAATTGACACCGGAACTCCGTGCCTCGAAACAATCTCTTTCACATATAACCTTGCCAACCGGTCTAAGTTGAATCTGATTTTGATAGGAAGGAAGTGTGCTGATTTCATCAGTCGGTCAACGATAACCCATACTGCGTCGTAGCCTTTCTGAGTCGTCGGAAGGCCGACCACGAAATCCATCGTAATATGTTCCCATTTCCATTATGGGATTTCCAGGGGTTGTAGCAAACCACTCGGTCTCTAATGTTCTGCTTTCACTTTCTGACAGGTTAGACACTTTGCAACACACTCAGCAACATCTCGTTTCAAATTCGGCCACCAGAAGTGCTGTCGAAGATCCTGGTACATCTTGGTACTATCGGGGTGAATCGAATACCGTGAGCTATGAGCCTCGCTCAAAATGTCCTCATTAATCTCTGACACTGATGGTACCCACACTCTGTTCTCAAATCTCAGT